>PKRV01000163.1:0-203117 GCA_003709505.1 Hyphantria cunea | reverse complement strand
AAAGAAAATCCCAGTTAGGTCAGTTTTTGGATTGGTAATCATTCTTACCACTTTGAGACCTCTGTAAATATCTTTGGCGATTGTTACGGGCTTTAGTCACTTTAAAGAATATATTTCTTTCGTGTGGTAAGAGTACGGAGTGTCACCATTCGTATTCATTCCATGGGTGCCGGAAGGTAAAGGGAGCAAGCTTAAAACAAGCTCTATACTAAACCAGCTGGCCAGCGTGGAATATTAGGCCTATACCTCTTTTCTAAGAAGAGGTTTATGGCTCGCAGTGGACTATTAAGCTGTTGAAGATGACGTCATATTTCTATGGAACGATATGAAGTCTATACTTTATGGTATCAAACCTATCGAGTAACCTACTGAATCACCGTGTAAAATAAATGAGAAATTCAAAGCAATAGATATAAATCATTTAGTAGCGTAATTTGAAACGTTTCACCATATAATATTATTGATATTTATGTCGTTAATGCCCTTTATGCCTACGGTACATATACTGGTATTTCTGAGTGCTAAATTTTCCTCGGGCTAAATGTTGTGGCACAAGTTATAAGAGAAAAACAAAGAATAAAAATTACTAATTAATGATTTTTATTTAGTGTATCATTAAATTAGTTTGTTTACATTCAAATTGAAATTTATTATTTGTATTTTTAGGGTACCTAAAGGGTAAAAAAAACCCTAGTACTAAGACTCCGCTGTCCGTCCGTCTGTCACCAGGCCATATCTCATGAACCGTGATTGCTAGACAATTGAAATTCGTCACAGATGATGTATTTCCGTTGCCGCTATAACAACAAACACTAAAAATAGAGCAAAATTAATATTTGAAGAGGCTTCCACACCACAAACGTGAGATTTTTGGCGTTTTCGTAGCCTTCGGGTCAGCCGCACGTACTTGGCAGGTTTTTAGGATCTATTTATTTATCCAGTAATTGGCTGTAAAAGGTTCTTGATGATGATTAAATTTGTTAATATTTGAAGTCGTTTGTGTTGTTGTTTTTTTAGTTTTTTTCCCTTTCTATTAAACAGGAAGAACGTGCAGATGTGTTATCTGCTTGTGAAAAATTGCCCTAAAACAGCCATGCAACTCAAGAGACAAATATTTCAGTCATCTAACACACAACGCCACCTAGTCCCAAACTAAGCAGAACTTGTATTATGGGTCTAGTACCCATACAACAGATATAAATGCAAATAAACTTTTTTTGCAATTAATCTACTACACATAGTAACCACCCAAACTCCGAAACAGAAATTTGCAGACCACACAAACATATTTTAAACGTACAAACACTTGGAAATCGAACCCAGACCTCAAACATAGCCGTCACACAGCAATACACTTATTTAATTATTTATAATATTTAGAATTATATATAATAGATATACTTGCACATAAATCGTTTATTTCTATCATATTTTATAATTTGGACCATTCACAGCGCCTCTAGACACTTCTAAGTAATTAGTAAAAAGGAAATGTCGTCAGATTAAAAGGGATGGCTCGGTTAATTATGATTTGACGTGTATTTATTTGTTGCCAGTCTACAAAAATCAGTACATTCGAAGCAAAAACTTTTTAAAGATTTTCTTTAAATGAAATCGGGATTTAACTACCACAATGCAATTTAATCTATTTATGAACGTAGTAAAAATCCTTCTCTTTAGTTTGCGAAAGAGTATGTTACAATGTTTGGAGGCATTTTTTATTGATTATTTTTACAAGCTTCTATTTTTTATAGCTTCTCCTGGGTCGATGTTTGACTGTAATCAAATATTGCAAGTAAAATTTGATCCACTGCCCGATTTCCGATTGAGTTGATTTTTAATCGGCATTGTTATTAATACCAAATGGCCGCCCTTACAAAGTGGCGACGTACATATTTCTGTGCAACCCACTCAATATGGGTATTAAATGAAAGGGTTTAAGTTATTGTTTTTATTAACAAGTAGTAACAGCTTTTATTTAAAAAAAAATTAATCACTTGTTTATGTAATAGTATTTTATATCATCACCACGGCGGCACAGTGGCAGCGTATACGATTACTGTCTTTGAGGTTTTCAGTTTCGATTCCCGGGTCGGACTAAATGTTTGCATGATCGGCAAATTTTCGTTTCAGATTTTGGGTGTTTTCTATGTATAATAGTAATAGTGTGTATTTACAAAAAAAGTAAATGTATACTTCTGTCAGTTGTCTTGTACCTATAACACAAGCTTTGCTTTGGGAGTAGATACTGTTGTGTGTAATGTCCGAATTTCTTTTTTTTTAATATATAAGCAATAATATAAATGCAAAAAAAATGCTAATAAAAGTATATGAGTAAAATATATTGTCATTCTAATTTTCATAGTACAAGCTCGCCTTGTCGCTTATTATTATGCTAAATGTAGCGAGTCTGTCCCCACTCGGCGTAACACTTTGTGTGATAAATATATTATTTTCCCAAATCTAACTGTACTTTGCGTCCGTTTTACATATGTTTGTGAAGTCCCACGCGTCACAAGATATATTTCTACCAAGGGAGGTGTCCGTTTTAATAAAAAAAAACTGTCTGCGAAAGTAATTTCATGATCAAAGCTTTAAGGTGGTCAAAATGGCACATTACAAATTTTGTTTGTTAAATCATCTATTTTGCATACGTAGGTAAGTATAATAAATAGGTTACATTATATCAATTTATTTTATTTATTACTTTAAAAATTTTATGAAGGTTCAAGGGACGGAATTATTTTCAAAGTAGTCCGAGGCTGTAACCCTAACAAAGCGAAACGATGAACGACCCTACTTAGCTGGTATAAAAGCAACTTTTAAGTAAAACTAAAACACTAAAACTAAAACTGATATTTTTTTAAGCAAACGCTTGCGCTGTGTTCTACCGAGTGAGTGAGGATACCAGAGGCCCAAATCCCAACTCCTCCCCATCCCTCTCTCCATCCCCCAAAGGCCGGCAACATACTAGTAAATCCTTTAGTGTTACGGGTGTCCTTGGTCGGCGGTAATCGCTTACCACCAGGCGATACATCTGCTCGTTTGTCCCCTATTCCATAACAAAATGGCATTGTAGTTTGGAAGATCACTTCGGCGCTTTCTACTGCGAATAGTATCACATATCATGGATTCGGCCCTGTAACGGAGATCCATCAGCTGAGAACGGAGTCAAGTGGTGAGCAATCATAGAGATCATGTCATTGACTACGATATGCAAGTTTTTGTTCTGAGTCTGAGTTTTCTTTGTATCCGTTACAATTATGTTTATAAAGTCCCCTACGACACAGGAAGGATTCCTTAAAGGATGAGTTGTCTTTAAAAACTAAAGGATTGTGTGGTTTTATAAAAACTACGGTAAAAGTGAAACTTTTTTTCACATGCAATTAAATAATTTACATTAAACACTGACAAAAACAAATAAATTAGCATAGAGGACTGGCTTACCGTCTGACTGGCCACTGGACACTGGCCTCCCGTCCCGCATCTCGCGTCACGCGACATGCGATACGAAATACGAAAAATACGAAAATTTGAGACGATGTAATAAAAGTTTCACTTTAGAAATCGATTAAAATCTCTTACACAAACTGTACTTTCTATACAAAAGGTTAACATTACAATGCCTGTATTGTGCCCGCTAGCAACATGAGAGCTTATTCATTTAGAAGCGACTTGGGACGCTCAATGGAGAGAAATATATTGGTTAATGATGTATGCTTATCGACTTAGCGACATTTAACTTTATGTCGATAAAGTTATAGTACTTTTTTACTTAAAGAAATTTATTTTAATCAACCAGTTTACTGAAATCGCTTTTTTTGTGTTGCAGCATGTACATCACATATGAATTTAATGTAGATAAAAACTACGTCTACGAAAAAAGTCATAATTATGTTGTCAAGTCAGTGAAAACATAATTCATAGTTTACCTGACAAAGCTATCAAACTTTTAATGTCATGTTATATGTAAAATTAAGTTCGCAATACTTTTATTTTCATAGTTCTATTAACTGAAGAATATTTTGATCAGCCGGAGTTTTATCTTTTTAAAAAAAGTACTGAAAATAATCGTTCTTTCGGTTTATTCATGGATACATAAGTTATTGTGTGACTTTATTTAATTAAGTTTACAAAAAAAAGTGCGTGCGTACAAAGTACACATGTCAGAAGTGAAACTTCTTAGCTCTCTCCCACCTCTCGCTCCATGGCAGTGTGCGTGATACGACAATCGCTCTATATCACTTTTTCTCTCGATCTTTCTCACTTGCTTGCTCCCTACTCTCACTCCATCGCTAGTTGCTTCATGCTACGTTCGCCCTGTCTTACTCTCTCTCAGTCGGTCTCGATCGCTCTCTCTCTCTCTCTCTTTTTCGACACTTTCGTTGCATACTTGCGTGACGTTACATTTGTAAAAATTTTACCCTCATGCGCCTAAAGAAGTTTCACTTCAAAAACGAAATACCGTTATTGGGTCAATTTTTATCGAAGAACTTCGAGTGTACTCTATATCTACCTGAAAAGGCAACTCTGCCTGTTCTAAAGAACACTAAAGTGCTAACAGCTTTCAGTAGAAACGAACGCGTATAATTGGGACACATCATTAGATGGTCCTTCACCGATATGTAGTCTTCAAAGGTGTACATAGAAAATATGACGGAGTTAAATGTTTCAGAGAAGTCCGTTCCCTTCGATGTATACTAAACTGAACCTTGTTCGTTATGAAAGAGGATATATTTTTTAACGAAATATGCGAGTAGTTTGATTAAAAGTTATTATATTAAATTTTATGTACAAGTACAAGAGACTTCTGGTAAAAGATACTTGTATATGTGCAGTGCTACACTTGAATACCAATACCTAGTTCAGTTCCCAACTAATAAAAGTATTTGGCTTTTTTAATCATTAGGCAGGTCTATACATAAACTACACTTCTTTGGCTAAAGGAAAGCATTAGCAGAATTCAAGAGTAGTGGTCACCATACTCATTGCGAATGCAGACTGTAATAGTGCAGGGTGTATTACCTATAATCATTAAATAGTATTAAGTGATTGTCTCGTTGGCTCAGCGCTGACTGCTGTTCTTGAGATCTCGGATGTGATTCCTGGGTCGGATCAATTGATATGACCAGTAAATATTTCAGCGGTTGGGTGTTTTCTATGTTTAACATGTATGTATTTAAAAAAGAGTATACATGTGTTTATATCATATCATAATCATCATAACACAAGCTCTGCTTAATTTGGGACGAGAAGTCGGAAATATTTATTTATTTATTTCAGTTCCGTTTTAACTTCGATTACATATTTTAAATAGTTCAACGAATTTAAATTCTTAGCAATAGATAGAGTAATCCTAGAAGAAGATTTATATGACTCGTAAATGTATATTATAGTAGAAGAAATATTAGTAGTAAGTAGGAACTCCGAGAATTTCCATGGAGATAAATGCGGAGGCGGGACGCGTCACTAGCATTTATATATTTAGAAGTTTGTAAGTAGTTATTTTCTATAGCGCTCTAGTGATCATTTAATAGTTGGGGGTCAAACCACTGCGTAGTTAGTAAATGATGTCAACTTTATTAACGTTGTTGTTACTTTCAACAATATTTTGTCAGAGGCAAGAAATCTACAAGGGTTTAATTCCCGTTCAAATATTCGTTTTTATTATAAATATTTGTTTTCATTAACATAAGAAGATTAGTCTAAGTAAAAATTCAAGCCTTTTACAAACATACACCATTTACTTTGGCCCGAATATTTATCTCAATGTACTAAATAAACTAGTTCCTACTAAAAACATGTGTCTAGGGAAATAAAACTCAAACATTTAGCACACGCCGGTCTGATCCAAAGCTAGATATTTACTTACTGGACAAAACAGTGGTGGTGCCTGCGGTTTTCCCGGACCAACACGACCTTCAAACAGTCAAGAAAAGAGCGCACTCCTCCTTAAAAGGCCGACAACGCGCTTGTGAAGCCAGGCGATCAACCGATTTGGCTTGAATATCAATTTTTCCACAGACCTGAGGGCGAACTGATATCAAAGATTAAAATAGTTGTCAGTATATCTGAGGGTACTAACATTCCTATAACGGCTGCCAGAGAGGGACCGACGGCTTAATGTTATCCCCGAGGCACCGCAAGCCTTCAAAATCAAATCCAATAAGATCTTTTATTGATTACAAAATATATTGTGTCTGTCCGAAATACGGCTTGCGCTGTGTGTTAGAGTGAGAGAGGAGGAGCCTGCCTATCGCTGCCGTATGCGTGACAGACAGTCTGGCGCCGTAACGCGTTACGTAACGAAGCGGTTTACCCTCCCTTAAAAAGTAATCACTTCAATAATGTTTTCGAACATCATTATATGTTTAGCATTGGAATTGAACCCTCGACTTCTGACTTGAATCATAACCACTTGCCACTAGACGAACGATCAATATACCTGAATTTCTATATATACTGGACAGTATGATTGGTGAGGCTATATTTTAATCTGTATCATTGAACCCTAATATTACATAACAATTGAAATAGTTATTTTATCTAATGGAGTGGAATTATTTTATTTGTAAGTAATGGCACAGGTAACTAACTGCATTATTAGTGTTAGTACCTAAAATTGCCGCTTCATTTAATACTAATATTACTTTTATATTAAAGGTCTTACCAAAATTCGGGAGGTACAGATCACGTGTGTGACTTAAAGTTAATCATAAGCCCTTACAAAAACAACCGACTTCAAGGACTGGAGCAGCGGTTTTTAAATAAAAAAGAATCATCAAATTCGCCCAGACGAAAGTTTTAAGGTAACAAATATAAAAACAAAATACAGTCCAGTTGATAACCTCCTACTTTTTTTAATTTGGTTAAAAAGTTTGAGAATAATCATCATCATCCACAACAGCTTTATATAGTCAATGGCTGGACATGGGCTTTTCTTAGAAAAGTTTTGAAGTACATTATTATCACACCGGCTAAATGGGTTGGTATAAGGTTTGCTTCAAGTTTCTGTTCTGTTTGTATAAATCAAATACATTTAAAAATCTTAAATAGTATTATATTAATAGTTGAGAATACGGTATATCCTCGATCCAAAGATATTTTTCTCTTTAAAAAGACAACTCACGCATTAGGAATATACACCCCGTGTCGCGGGGGTCTTTAGAAACATACATGAAATTGAGGATCACACAAGGTGTTATCCCATGTGGGAATTAAACTAAAAACAATTGGCAACGTAGAGACCGCATAAAACACTAGGCCAAACAAACTGCCATTGTCGAGTGAGTAATAACAAAAAGTTTTCCATTAAACTTTAATCAGTTTTCCTTCTACCTTCTTCAGTGTGCTATCTTTGTATTTTTTTTTGTAACACACTAATCTCTTACATTCATATGTCATTGGCAGAATTGTCGACATCGGCACAGATTGCCATATCCAAAAAAAAAAGAAAAAAATTAAAAAAAACTATAACGAGACGATATTAAAACTTTTATTAAATTTATACAAGCAATGTCATCCGCGCTATTATTACAAATCTATTGATACCTCATTCATCAAAAATAGTTGATGCGCTCTAGTTAAAGAAACATATTGAGCCGTGTGGCGACGGTGTCCATGTGGTTACGGACTAAGAATTCGGAATGTAACCATCACAACTCATCCCCTTGTTGTCGTAAGAGGCAACTAAGGGAGTAATCTACGCAGCATAACACCACTGCAAAGAGAAGGCTGGCTATAGTGGTATAATGGAACACAACTTCCTTTCTAAATAGAGCCTTCTGTCTAGCAGTGGATTGTCTAAGTCTGACGGTGATGATGATGATGGAACAAACATAGACTCCCAAAAATATGACTCTCTCTCTTTTGAGTTCGCCATAATAGATAAAAACAAAACTATGTCAAATCCTTCATTATTCAAAAAAGGAATTCAATCCCCAAATTGCATTATAATAGAGGTGGTTCATAAAACAGCCAATGAGCGTGTCCTAAAATCAGCTGTTAAGGAAATCGCGTGCTGCCGCAGTGCGACTACGGATCGATACGACCGCGGCCGCTAGCACGCACTCCTTGTAGTAAACCGTACACGATAGCCACCTTCTTAAATCTGTTGGTTAATACGAATTTAAAATTAGGCGCTTTGTAATGGCAACTTTGTGTTCTGAGTTAATGGGCTTTTTATACGGGAACGATTGTCTTCTCTTAGTTTTTGGCAGTTTAGCATTCCTTTTTCAATCTTTTATTATATTTTAGTGTTATTAGAGGTTATAAAATATTATAGATATAAAGCGGCTCTGATAGGTACTGCCGCAGACATATTTTTAAAACATTATGGTGGTAATTTTTCTTCAAATTTTTCTCAATCTATTTTTTTCATTTAAAAGACAAAATAATCAATAGATTCAGTGAAATTTTCATTAGGTGGATCTTCAAACTAATGTTATTAACTAGCTTTCGCACGTTCATGCAGAAGTACATATTGTCATCCCCAAAATTCCTTTCTTATTGCTCACTTACGTTATATAAATCCTACATGCGAAATTTCATGAATCTGGGTTCAGTGTGTTGGGCTTCCTTCTTCTTTTATATATATAGACATTTAACTCTGTGTTCATTACCATTTATCTTTTTTTTTTGTTATGTTTAAGCTGCCAAAATGACTCTGCCCTGCCTGATGGAAAGCATGAGCGTGTCCAAGAGTGGTGGTCACCATCCTCAATGCGAAAAAGAACAATGCAGCATGGTGACCCACACTATGGCGGCCTGGGGGGAAGAGGGATGGTGAGGGGGATAGGGGGCGTTGGATTGGGGTATAGGCCTCCGGTATCCTCACTCACTCGATGAAACACAGCGTAGGCGCTGTTTCACACCGGTTTTCTGTGAGGCCGTGGTATCACTTCGGTCGAGCCGGCCCATTCATACCGAAGCGTGGCTCTCCCACGGTAAAATAAAATGTATTTATCTAAAATAAAATGTATGCATTAAAAACACTGTATGTTTGTATGTAGTTTGGTAACCTTACTACAGGATCTAAATAGTTTAAAATCACACAGTCATGTGTGTACTTTACTTTTATCCCTTAAAATATAATTTGATCTCTGTGGCAGATTGCTACTATACCGACGAAGTAACTTTCAACAAACGATTATATATTGTATTACCTGCATTTTCATGCTTAAAGTCCAACACATTATTAATATACACAGATTTCTTGAAGTTATTTTAAGTTCTTCTCTGTCTCATAATGTGTTTGGCCATTTATTACATCTTGAACAGCAAGACAAGAGGCTGTTGCTCCAATGAACTAAACTGTCTTAGTGTGGATACCATGGATTAGCAAACGAAAGGTAGTACGTTCTCCAGTCAACTGCATTGATGACCCAAGAAGATGGAATTTATTATTATTACCAACATTAGGAGAAATCTATTTCTAAAGTTCTATAGGCAATTTTCTGCACACGCATTGAGTATGGTGACAATTACTATTGGATTCAGATCAAACAAAGTAGTCACTTCGGATGGTTTATATAAAAAAAATTATTTTTTTTATGGAATATGGGACCAACGAGCAGACGTATCGCCTGATGGTAAGCGATTACCGAGGTCGTGGACACCCACAACACCAGAGGCGTCACATTTGCGTTACCGACCATTGGGGGATGTGGAGGGGGATGAAGGGAGGGGTTGGGTTATCGGCCTCCTATATTCTCGTTTGGTGAAACACAGTGCAGGCGCTGTTTCACACCGGTATTCTGCGAGGCCGTGGTATCATTCCGGTCGAGTCCGCCGATTCATTTTTAAGCGTGACTTACGGTAGATGTGAATGAAAATAGGACTTGTCAAGTTTATGTTCTCTTTACACTGCGGTTTTCCAGCATGGTTATGTCCATCAGTCGCCTTTACAACACCTACGGGACGAAAAGCGGTTGTGACACAGCGTATTTCCAGCTCTTTACTTAAAGCCTTAACACACATGGAAGGAAAGTGTGAGATGATAAGTTTTTACTTCTTGCGAGTGTTCTACTTGTCTATATTGAGACATAAGTGTAATTATCCAAAACAAAAATACTCGAGCAGAATAATTGAGAACTACTTTGCCTCGTAATGCAATATGATAGATAGTACCCATACGCAGGCGTTCCCCTCTCTCAAAGTATAAGCCCAAATGGACCTATGCCTTATACTGCTTTGACACAGAATGTATTTATGCGTGTTTTCACATTGCTTAACACATTGCTTATTTTTAACTAGCTGAGCCCCACTGTGTTACCCGCGATTGTTGTTGTACCCGCAGGCATCCACTCGGGGCGAAACTGATCTAATAAAGCAGCCTAAGTTCCTCCTTATAATATCAGCAATCTGCCTGTGAAAGTTTCGTTGAAATCGTTCCAGCCGTTCTAGAGATTACCCGGAACAATCAGAAAGACAGAAAGACAGAGAAAAAAATATTATGGTATATGTATTATTTATATTATACATTATTTTAATATTTCAAACAGACACTCGAATTTAATTACACGACTGCGAAAGAAAGAGGGCAATAAATACATACACTCAAAATACTGTGTGTTTATTTCTTTGTCACGCTCTAAAGTCTAAACGGCTTGTCGTATTTTTATGTGATTGGTGTCAATAGATTCGTCTTAGTCGTGAGAGTGACACTGGGTACTTAAAACGTTTATAACAACAAACAAAAAAATAAAATAAATACGCGCAGTGGGTTTTTAAAGTGAAATTTTTTTGGTCTGTGTATCGCATGTCGCGTGAAGCGTGACGCGTGACGCGTGACGGTCGGCCAGTGTCCAGTGGCTAGTCGGACGGTGTGCCAGTGCTCCACGCTAATTTGTTTGTTTTTGTCAGTGTTTAATGTAAATGTTGTTATTTATTTTCTTTATTAGATTTATTTACTTGATGTGAAAAAAAGTTTCACTTTTATCGTGGTTTCATAAAACCACACAATCCTGTTTTTTAATAATTCCTTGCTTGATTTGATTTTATATAAATTATTTCATATTGTCAGGCGATTGTTTTTAAGTGAATCTAATATATGTTTGTGACGATTTGCCCTCGCAGTAAATTTCAGAGTATTTTGTATCAGAAAAAGATGCCTGTGTTGCTCTATGGATTTTACTACACAGTCAACTGTCGTAATGTATAACCTTAAAAAAATTGTAAAGGATGAACCGGCTGGCAAACCTCATCACGTCACGTACTAAAATAATTACATTTATGTCAAATGAAACCCGCGAATTGGCATCGTCATAATTCAATTCCAAACACAATGCACTAATTAAATTATTATTCAGCGTTAATGCTTGTTGCGTGCGGAGTTACGCTGATAAATAGCTTTGATATCGATAATTTGTTGTGTACTAAATATTATTTAATTATTAATTCACTAATAATTAAAAACAATTGACTATTGTCGATGGGCGTATAAATGCAGCAATGAATTGGGTATCGATTTTTCATCGAGATATATAACTTTAAATTTAGAATATTGATTTCGATTGACAGGTTTCAAAGTAATGTAACGGGAATTTCAGCACGAACATGCCAGCTTGACCATGGTGGTACAACCCTCGCACAGAAGATTAACGTAAACGCGTTCGTGCTGTCGTGTTTCGTTGGTGAGTGCGAGACTCGAGGCCCAATGACGCAGAAACTTCACTAGGCCGTCATGGTGTGGATCACCATGCTGCATTGTTGCATTGTCTGCATTCGCAATGAGTATGGTGACCACCACTCTTGGATTCTGCTTATGCTTTCCATCAGGTAGAGTAGAGTCATTTTAGGAGGGTCATACATAAACAAGTAAAATTATAAAAAAAAAACCCGACTGAGTCAATGTCTGGCATCCTTATTAAATCTATTTATTAAATCCGGTTTTTTTAGATAAAACATATAAGTTATATATACATATTCGTAAGCATCGTTAAAAAATCTTTATTTTGATACTGCACTCGATGTATTTTGGAAACATATTTTTTTAGATTACTTTTTGGCGCCAAAATCCTTAGTTTTGTTTATTTTTTAATTTTGATGTATCCAGCCACTGACATCATTATTACATTCATTAAAAAACGACAAGTCGTTTAGACTCTAGGGCGTGCGAAAGAATTATACATACATACGTGTACTTCCGCAGTCGGGAAAAAGGTAAAAACCTTTGTCTATTACTTGGTATTTATATGATGAAATTTGCTAAGTAGTTACTTATAAACAGAAATGGTAAGCTGTTTTTTTTTAATTTCGATATCGGTGGTAATATAATTCTGAGATAAGCTCTTTTAAATAAAAAAAAACAAGTAAATTTTATATATTTAGAGAATATTTGAAAATGTATGTTAAACTATAAGTGTTTATACATAAGAAAATATTTCCTTATCAGAGGCTATTCAACTGGAAATGCACATAAAATAAAATTTTCAAAGTGGCAATTTAAAAAATGAATTATTTAAATCACCAGCGGCAAACTTCTTGTTTTTGTATTCCGTTGTTCATTCAACCACAACTCTGACTTAATTGTTTGTGGCCACGGTTACAGATTAAACAGAATTTTATCCAATGAATGTCGATATTATCTATAGTTAGTGCATCATTCGCTTAATAGCGCGCGTAATGTAATTTTTTTTCAAGATCTTGAGCATCAAACTTTTCATTTAACAAATAGGTAGCAGTCACGAAATTTAAAGGACAATGTCGAAAAAGTTGTCGATAGAATTTCCAAACGCCTATAAAGGTCATAATTACAAACGTGAATAAAATAATTTCTTACTTTTTTTCAAGGTACTTTTAAGATTTGTGTAAGTCTAGGAAAAATATCATTTTTAATGAGAAAACATTTGATTAAAAATGATTTGACATGTCATTGGAATACGAGGTAACAATAGTTCCGTTGAATGTTGCCACATGGTATTAAATCTTTCCCCAGTTACACACATGAACGTTTTGCATTTAAATAAATAATATACGTTTCACACGATTTATATTGTAACAGTCTGAAATCTTGTTTTATTACAAAGACTAACGCGTTATTTATTACTAAGCCCAATTATTTTATGGATACAATTCAGATATGGTTAAATAATATGACAGTCATGACAACACTTGAAAATCATAAAATGTCGTCCGTTGCTTACGAGTTCGTACCTCTTGTTATACATTGGGTTTTTTTGTTTCCCGTGCTTTCTAACTGCTTTTATTAATTGACTCTGAGATTCCTCCTCTCCCTGTGACAACTGCTTGCCAAAAGACTCTGATTACCTGCCTTAACGAAGACTACTTGCTGTGTTTTATGGACTATGATTCTTTCTGTTACCTGCCTACTTTAAAAAATAAATAAAAATACGTACTAGTTTACCCATCTACTTATTTATAAAAATGTATGACCGAAATATATGTACGCGCATAACTTTTGATCAACTTCTGTAAATTGGATAATCCTTTTATTACTAAGTTTGTTATTGTCAGGACAAGGATAGAATAAAAGAAAAAAAAATTAAAAGGTTTATATGTTTTTAGTTTGCGTCTGTACCAATGTAAAGCTAAAGCGGGCATAAAGGCTAAAACAATTCTTTTGCAAATTTAGTAAATATTCACGAAAAAATATCGCTGTACGAAGTTCACCGGGTCAGGTAGTTTATAAATATTTATTTATTTGTTCACCAGAATCGAACGCCAAGGCAGAGGATTTTGAATTCTGTGTGGAATAGACTTAACACCTATTCTTACACAAAGTATTCCAGATTTCAATTTCACGTACATACCCCACTAAAGTTTTTTTAAAACTTTGTCCAAGGAGTTCTATTCACGTATTATAAATGAGTTTGTATAAAATACATGGAATAGACAAGCGTATTATACTTCATAAATACAAACGCTAAACGTTAAAGGGAACTAAGACAAAGTTGAATAGTTTAGCTTTAATACCAAATGTTGTATAACCAACGCGCTGAGGTTTCAAGTACCCGAAAGCAATGAAAACTGAGGGTTGTAAATTGTATTGGATGGAGAACGATTTTAGTTGTAACTTAAATATATTTGTTTATCAACGTGGCAATGCTGCCAGCCTTTTGGAAATGCTGCCAGTAGGCGATGATGGGAAGGAATGTTTTCGGAACGCTACCAGTAGGCGATGATGCGGAGGAATGTTTTGGGAACGCAACCAGTAGGCGATGATGCGGAGGAATGTTTTGGAAACGATACCAGTAGGCGATGATGCGGAGGACTTTTTCGGGAACGCTACTTCGGGAACTTCGAATAGGCGGGCATGCTGAGGATTTTTTTGATACTTGTATGTTAAAATTGTTGTTCCTTTTTTATTATTATTTCCTAGTTTTTTAATATGATTTTATTATGCGTATTATAATGATCTAATTGTTAAGAATTGTTTAAGTATTTAAACAAAAAGAACGGACACTCAAACGTATATAAGAACAAGGATTTAAAAGTATGTGTATTACGTAACAAGAAAAAGTTTTAAAACTACGTGAAACCTTTTGATATAATTTATATAGCTTATGTCACCCAGGCTATTATTGTAAATCCTCATTCATTAAAATCTATTCAGTAGTTGGTGCGTTACGTTGGAAAATGCAAACATGCAAAGACTGGCAAAACTTGGCATAGTCGGCGAAAAAATTAGATACATCATTATGTTTCATTATGTTTTTAAGTAAAATGGTTGACTTTATCATAATAAAGTCAACAATTTTACTTAAAAAAAGTAAACTAAGTCAGACAACATAACAGTCATGGAAATATTTAAGATACAAGACACGAAACCTGTGACTGTCACCATGAAATATTTCTCCAGCCAGTGATTCTGACTGCTAACGTAGAGATTGTGAGTGTCTTTCTTTCATGGTCATCCGCCTATCATAGACACAATGTTTGCTATATATCATTAAAGTTCGATTAAAATTAGTGCAACCGTTCAGAGATTAGTTGAAACAAACAGTAAGACAAATAATTTAAAATTGATGTCTTGATGTATGTATTACGTAAGTATTGTACATACTTTCATATACTTATATATTTAGAGAAAGCTGTTAATTTGATATTACAATCAGACACTTCAATTCTAATTATTTTTATAAATGATAAAAGTTATTCCCATCAAAGAATTACTTTCACACTGTAAAATGTTTAGCAAAAATGTAAAGCTCAGATCCTAAAGGAATTGTAAGCGATTTTAAATTTTCTCGGCTCAGTTGTCACGAGACGTCCTTTGGGAGACGCGACTAAGAAATAACATAACAAGTTTTAAAACGATGTTCTGTTTAGTACTGTAGTTTTAATATCATTTTGAATTCCGAATTCATCTAAATAAATTTGTGTAAGAAGGTCTGATTTGTTTTTTTTGTTTTAAATGGAAGGGTAAACTTCCCGTATTGAAAATAAAAGTATAAACAAATCAATCAGTAACGAAAACTATGAAAGAAAAAATACAATTTTGTTACAATTTGTTATAATCTAAGCGTATGGAAGTCGGTTTAAAGCTCTGTTTTTTTTTCAATGTACTAGATCTTCCCTAGTATCTTTTTTTGTTGGGTCACAACAAGATCACGATAAAGTAATTCTTATCTCATGGAATTAATCATATTAATCTAAAAGGAAACTTAAGCTGGAAGATAATATTGTAAGTATAGATTTTTTTCCAGACTGCGAGGCTTATGTTTTTCGAGTGTATGTATGTATAGTTCTTTGGCACACCCTAGAGCCTAAACGGCTTGTCGTATTTTCATGTGAGTGTTATCTATAGATTTGTCTTAGGATTGAGAGTGACACTGGGTACATCAAAATTAAAAAAAAAAACAAAATAAGAAAAATTCTCAGTGAGGTTTTTTAAATAATTCATTACTGGTTTGTCTGTTTTTTTTTGTCTATGTCATCGTCTAATATCTTTAAACGAAAAATGTATCTTTCGATCTCGGAAACGGCTGCAACGATTTCCATGAAATTTAGTATGCAGGGGGTTTCGTGGGCGTATGGATGAATGTCCTGAAGGCCAGCAATGACGCGCTATTGTGAGGACCGCAACGAGTGCTCCATCAAGATCATGAGGAGTTACCACACGATCTCCTTTGAGGTGGCTAGTCCTCTGGCCGGAACTCTACCATGGGACCCTTATTACTCTTTACCAGTGGCGCAAGAAGGCGCGGGAGTTGGGCAGGAGCCCTGAGACTCGAGAAATCGATGATCAGAAATCCCAACTCCATCAGATCCTCGTGGAGGAATGGAAGGAACGACTTGGGAAACCAAGCGCTGGGCACGGCGTTATAGCGGCGGTAAGACCCGTTATGGAAAATTGGCTCGAGAAGCGTCACGGGACCCTCTCATACCAGCTGATGAAGGTGATCACTGGATGCTTTGGCGATCACCTGTGTCTGATCCGCAAAGAGCCAACGCCTGAGTGCACCACTGCGATGGCCAGATCGTGGACACGGCGCTTGCTCTGGGTTTCACCGAGTGAGTGCGGATACTGGAGGATATCCCTCTCCCCTCCTCATACCCTGAAGGCTGGCAGCGCACTTGTGACGCCTCTAGTGATGCGGGTGTCCGTGTGTGGCGGTAATCACTTACCATCATGGGATACGTAGGCTCGTTTGCCCACTGTTCAATAAAAAAAACTTTATCTGCTTTCTCCATTCTCCCATTTCTGTCCTATTACTACCTATCTATATTTCTTCTGTCGAGTTTTACATACACACATTATTGTAAACGATAATTTGGTATTTTGTTTTATTTTTGCTTACATGGCTATATAGCCAGGAAAAGCAGGGTACTGCGAGTGGAGGTGAGGTATATTGTTGGCAATACTCCAATAATACTATCGCGATTATTTTTAAGAAACAGTGACCTGAAGGTATTACCTGACCTTTTATTTTACTAAAAATTTTTAATAATGTAGCGGTTACGGGTTCAATTCCCGTTCGGGATGAATAGATGTGTATTTATGGCGGTATTGATACGCCTATATCACCCGATATCGGATGTTTCTGTACCACGTTGTATCGTTTAATTTCGAATATGTGCTCAGATCAAATGATTGTATTCAACTATAAATAAATAAACACATAACCACTCGACCACTACAATAATAACTAGCTAACCAGGCGAACTTCGTACCACTACATAGTTTTTAGTAAATATTTTCTACATATCTGTAAAACTTCTTTTAGTTATGATGCTTACCTCGGATTCCCACAGGTAGTGCACGGTTGCAAAAAGAAAATTCTTCAATCTTTTTTTCTTACAAACCTTCTCCTGCAAATAACGAGCACATAAATAAAGAATTATCTAATTTAGTGCAGTTCATCGGAGGTTATGAGCGTACATACATTTAGGCGATTCATTGTTATGTATAGAGATTTTATAGATAGATAATAGTTTCGTCTATCTTTCCGTGTACGGTGGTGTCAGATGGTATACTTTTTGAAGTGTGTATTATGTAAAATATGATATATATTGTGACTGCTTCGTTGCCACAGCCGTATCGTATTCATATGCTGTGCTCGAGGTCTCGGATTTAATTCCCGGATCGGACCAAATATTTCTATGATCTGCAAATATTTTTTTGGTTTTGATGTTTTTTATGCTTAATATGTGTATTTACAAAAAAAGTATTCATTAGTTAATCAAGTTTTCACAGTACCAGCTCTGCGTTGTGTGTAAGGTGACCAAATTATTTATTTATTAATATACATCCATTTACGTACAAAAAACGCATAAAATAAATAAAATGTGTAATCAAAGTTTCAATGATACAATTATCTAAGTTGACGTACTATCGGTGGTTGTCCAAAGTTAGGAGCAATTACAAACGCGAACAAACCCAAAAGTATCTAGAGTGCAACTATTGGTACACTTATAGCTATGAGTTTTTTTATGTAATAGGAGGAAAACGAGCAGACGTATCGCCTGATAGTAAGCGATTACCGCCGCCCATGGACACCCGCAACACCAGAAGCGTCACAAGTGCGTTACCGGCCTGTGGCGATGGGCAGGGGATGAGAGGGAGCGGTTTTCTGTGAGGCCGCGGTATCACTTAGGGTCGAGCTGGCTCATTCGTGCCGGAGCGTGGCTCTTCTACGGAAATATGATGGAGAAATGCTTTAACAATACATATTTCTATACAATGTTAACTTACTACCACCGCACGTGTTTCCCTCCCATTATGATCTCCGGTCCTTTAAACGGGGCGTGAGAAAGCATCATGGTTGGCTGCCATAGTGTGGATCACCATGTTGCACTGTACGCGTTCGCATAGAGGATGGTTTCCACCTCTCTTGGATTCTACTTATGATTTCAGGCAAAGTGGAGTCAATTTCATAGCTAAAAGATAAATAAAAAAATTGCATTACTTCCAAATTTGTTTTTTTTCTTTTAAAGACAATTCCCTATGAAGAATATATAACCTGTGTCGGGGATATTACAAATACACATGAGACGAACACAACATATTCACAACAATAGTTAAAATTTAAATTTATAAAATAATATACAAATACAAAAATCCTTGGATTTGAACCCCCAACACATGGCGCAATAGAAAGCAGAATGACGACCACATAAGCCTAAGGTATTACATAGTTATCTTTGAATTGTCTCACGCTCCAACCAGATATTTCTTTTTATCAAAAAGGGGACGAGCAGATGTTTTCATGAAACAAAAGTTAACGAGAAAGTTTCAAATATTATTTTATAATCTGATAGCGGAAAATTTAAAAAGCCTCTATCACCCGAGCCATTATTACGAATCTATTGACATCTCATTCATTAACATCGGTGCAGTAGTAGAAGCGCTATGGTGGAATACAGAAATAGACATAGACCAAAATCATTACCCCTCCTCTTGGATTCGAGTTGTCGAGTAATAATTCAGTAAATTTATCCATCGTGTAAAGTGCTTTGTCATATCGTATTCATAGGGGAGCAACTCGAATCGTGGATTTTTAAGTAGTTTCAATACGGCTAGACTTTTAGGGGCTGCGTAGAGATGTGGCTTCGCTATACATCTTCTATCGCATTTGCTATCGGGAGTGCTGCGCGGAATTGTTCGAACTGATGCCCGCCGTCTCTTTCCGCCATCGTCTTACGCGACATCAGTTTCATCCCCATCGTTTAGACAGTTGTAGGTCTACAACTGTGAGCTTTTTCAGAAACTGTCTGCCTCGCACAATAAAACTGTTGCCTGCGCTATTCCCAGACCACGACTACCTTCAAACCTTCAAGAAAAGAGCGCACTTATTCTTAAAAGGCCGGCATGGCACTTGTAACGCTTCTGGTGTTGTGGGTGTCCATGGGCGGTTGTAATCTGCTCATTTGCTCCCTATTCCATAAAAAAACCTGAGATCCTCATAACATACTAACAGAGAAAGAAAAAAAATCTTGTTCCACTGATAGTCAACTCCAACTCTCAGTCTAATAACTTACACTAAATTTGTATCAAAATGCGCTCTGTAAATTGGTAGAATATTTGGATTTTTTCTATGTTTAGAAATGAAAATAAATGTTTAGTCCAAGCGCCTACTGAAATATACAAAGCAAAATCTCAAAACGCTTCAACTGCAATTCATTGTCAAAGAAATTAACCTTCAATTCACTTAACTCCTGTTTAATAGACTTTACAGAACGTGGGAAGAGCTTCATTAATTCTAAGATATGACAAATATCTCACCCGAAATGAGAGTAAATACTCCACGTGCCAGTTTTAATGATAGCTATAACAGTAATGACGGGCAACAACCTCTATAGATTCTTTGAAGAAAAGAAGGATCCTTTTTTCGTTTCTTCAATTTCTTCAAAGACAAAAACAAGACAAAGTTTGAGAGAACATATAACATTCTTTCATATGCCCGTTGCTGTGACGCTGACTGCTGTTAACAGAGGACCTAGATTCGATGCTCTCCTGAGACAAGTAATTGTCAGTTAGATTGTTTCTTGTGTTTACCTCTTAGCTTTATAACGAGGTTAGCTTTAAATACCAAATTTAATACACTTTTTCAAGCTACAAGATTTAAAAAAAAAATGGGAAGTAATGGGTCTTTTTTGTGCCCTTTTCATGTATGGTTGTAAAGGCCCCAGCAACAGAGGATTATATATTCCTAAAAGTCTTTAAAAAAGAGAGAGAGAAAATAAGAAGGGAAGGAGTAAGTTAAAATTAGCTTCTAATTATTAGTAAAAACTTTGTGATTCCTGGATTGTAGGTGTTCATATTCGACGGTGGTCACTCTCCATTACTCCTGTCATTGCAAAAATTAAAAGAAAATGTACATACTGAAATGGATTAAGAATATGGAGTCTCACCCCTATTATTAAATATAAAAAATATACCAATCCATCTGAGCAGTGTGGTAGGCCTAACTTTTTTGTTAAGTATAAGCATATGTCTAGTTTCTAGTTAATTCTGACTGGCCTGCTGGAGGTTATGGTTTCAAGTTTCAAAACAAGTCTGTGTTTGGGTACAAATTATCTGTGATGCATATGTTTGTATTTAGAAATGAATAAATAAATTATCAGAAGCCTGGTTACCAATATACAGGTGCTGTCTAGTATTAGATTGCCGTGTGTAAAATATGTGGAGTGGAAAGAAACTCACACAAAACTCGCCTTAACGACTAACAATAGAGTTTACATTTTCATGGTAATTTAATCGAGTGTTGTGTGGCCTTAATAGTTTCGTGAGTATAGTTTTTGCTGTATAACATGTCACCGGCAGGATTAGAGGCGTGGACAAGTGTCACACGGCTAATGTGAGGCATTCACTTTTTGTGACCAAAGTTTAAGGGAGTTTCGACTTTGTGGATACGAGGATTTTAGTTTACTAAATTCACCAGTTAGTTTTTACTACGTGCAGCGCATTCAAAGATCATTTTCAGCTATGTAAGTAGGTTTTTCTTCTGTTTTATATTTTCAAAGTTTTTCATAACATAGCCTTTGTGAGTAATGGTTTAGTTGGCCTTCTGATGTATGGCAAATGGCTAAAGAAAGAAGAACTTGGAAACCAGTAGTAGTAATCAAATGATACTGATGCAAGGTTTTCTTTTCATGTATGGGCCTGCGAAAGTGACTTGCCTGATGGAAAGCATAAGCAGAATCGAAGAGTGGTAGTCATCATTCTTATTAAGAATGCGGACAATGCAGCATGGTAACCCACACCATGGCGGCCTGTTGATGCTACTGCATCATTGGGCCTCCGGTTTCGCACTCACCAACGAAACACTACAGCAAGGAGGCTGTTATTTTACGTTGATTTTCTGTGCTAGGATAGTTCCGCTCCAATCTAGTCCCAGTCATGCATTCCAAATCAGCATGGCTCAACTTCTTTAGATTTGGTATCATTTATGGGTATCCTTTTGCCGATTGCACTAAAAATTGAACCGATAGACATATCAGTATTTACGTCATTATAACTTATGTCTGTGTGCTGTTGTGGTGTTGTCTACAAACCCAACCTTAACATCTGTGTACCATATACCTATTATAGTATTATATGTATGTATATTAAATTCATATGTATTGTGTACCTATTGATATATTATATATTTAATAATCTAATTTTATGCATATCATTTATATTTAATGTAGTTTTATCTCTTACTTACAAAATTCAATCTGTTTGCAGCTGCCACATCCTATTTCTACGTCGCTGAAGGTCGACTGGAAGAGAATGCCTCAAGGCATTAAGTCCGCTTTGTACAACATGTGCATTAAGTGGGAATAACTAAATAAATAATAAATTAAGGATACATAGTTTCCTCTTCTATTTATCCCATGGGTGTCGTAACAGCCGGTTAAGGGAGCAAATTACGAAGGTTGACAACACTGCAAACAGAAGCTACACCAACCCGTCTACCCAGAGTCTTAAAGGAAACCAAAACTTTTTATAATAGACGAGGCGCATGGCCAGCTCTGATAACAAAGACTGTTGATAATGATATGCAAAATATGATCATACGTATATTCAATATAATAAAAAGAAATAAAGTTAAAAATTAGAACCCGACTACGTGAAAACTTTTAATAAGAACCTAGCTTAACACTCATTTTTTAAAATCGATCAACTGGTTTATGCTCTGCGGTGGAACACAGAAACGTACATATTACCCTTCCTTAACATAATCTTCCCCACCTGAAAATAAAGCTTTTACATAAATTAAATAAGTTTTTAGTCTTGAGTAAGGCTCTACCTGAAGTCGTAATCGAAGGGACCATTTCAATTGTAATGGTTATTTGGCATTCATTAACTCCTTTAATTGAAAGATCAATTCAAGTTTGACCCTGGAGCATTACAAATCGTTTTATTTATTAAATATCACTGAGAGCTCCAAACTTTAGAAGCCCTCTGTGGCGTACTTTTAGAGTATGAGACTCGGGTCGGACGAAATTTTTGCATGCTCGGTAATTATTTGTTGTTTCCGGGTGCTTATTACGTATTATCCGTATGTATTAAAAATGTGTATATTTTTTTTTTGGACATCTAACACACAGCGACATCTAGTCCCAAACTAAGCAGAGCTTGTATTATGGGTAATAGACAACTGCTATGAATACATAAATACTTTTTTTTTGTAAATACATACATATTATACATAGAAAACACCCAAACTCCGATTTGCAGATCATACAAAAATTTGGTCCGATCCAGGATTCGAACCCGAGACCTCATGGACAGCAGCCGCGTATGCTACCACTGCGCCACCGAGGCAGTTAAATATATGTATTCATATCAGTAATACAGTTACAAGCTTTGCTTAGTTTGGGACTAAACGGCGTTGCGGGAATGTGATGGTATATTTTATTATGATTATTACTTGCAGTGAACACACATTATAGAGATTAATTATCTCTTCATTGTTATTACTTTATGATAACATCAAATTACGATAATATGTAATCTTGACGCGTTTTTGGGAATTAAATATAAATAAAACATAATACATTTCTTGATAAATTTATTTATTCATGTTACACTACTAGACCATATATATTCTAAAATCATATAAATACATTTGAATGTGTGTATATCTATACTGTTATGTTTGGTTCATGTTTGTATAATATATCCTTAATTTATTATTTTAATATGATTTATAAACTCGATGTCGACATTTGATAGAACTTGTTGCAATACATTTTAAAATCAAACACACTTGTACATATTCCACTATTTGCCATAAGGGCGAAACCGGTCAGGTATAAATGGAATTAATATAGCGGAATAAGTACAAGTGTGTTGCATTTAAGAATGTTATTTTATCATATTTATGTGGTATTATTTTCAGTTATTTGATTAACTTCGAATTTCCTACTGTTATATTATAAATTTGAAAGTTATTGGGGATGTATGGATGCTTGTTACGATTTCATACAAAAACTACTTAACGGATTAAGATAAAAATGTAAATGAATATAGCTCATACGTCAGAATAATACATAGGCTGTTATTTACCTAGATAAATGATATACACGCGTCGCGAGCAAAAGCTAGTACAAAGTACAGCTGAAAGAAAATACACTTTGCACTATGCACGTTTGACAATTGATTCTTGCTAGAAGAACAATTAACCAGGTAAATAAACAATCTATGTTCAATTTCTGCCGAATTGGCTGTATGTAAAATGTACTTTGCAAATACATTATCCCCTAGCCACAACCCGTAGACATAGAAACTCCCATTCCTCAAGTCTATTATCTATCAATAAATCGCTGTCCGGATCTCCCAGGTCCTCCCAGGACTTGGCTCTATGCCAGCACTCATCTGTTATTCTGACCTATAAACACAACACGAATGTAGGCCTGCCGTAATACAGTCATAATTTAATGGAGTTACCCATTCTTACTATGCTATCTAAGTGTTATAACGATGGCGAAGAAACTAGTTTAAGAAAAATAAAAATTGTCTCTATAAGATTTGCTTATTTACTGGTCTTAAATAAAAATAATCTTTGATCATTATTGGTTTTATATCCCAAGGGGTAATGGAGGGCAAAGGATAATAAAGAACACATCGACATGTGTTAATAATCCACTGCAAGATATAAGCCTACTACATAATATTTGTCAGCCATTCGCTTAAACTTCTTCTTAGCATGGCTATTTTGGCCTACTATATCGTGCTGGTCATAAGGATTATTAAAAGGCTCGTTTCAAGTTTTCATTCTCTATACAGTGATAATATCCTTCGTATTTTGCTACCATAGTCACCTGTTACTACACCCACGAGGCAAATAGGGGTGCAGATACTTTGTGTTCTTAATTCGTTACCACACGGGGGTGACCCATTGTGCTGACGACACCAAAGAAAGAATGTTTTCAAAAAAAGTTACCAAAAACACAATTAGCCACACCCAAATGTATATGTGCTTTAATGTACTCTGTGCCATCACGGATGAGTAATTTAGTCTTGTTAGGAGGACTTTGATATGTTATCATGTTTGTACAGACACTCGCGATTTGAGAGATAAATGTAGATGGCCATCACATAGCTAATGTAATGTAATGGCATTAGAAAAAAGTGTAGATAATTTATATTTAACGAGCAAAACCGGCTCGGGACTTTTCACAAGTCTGAAATATTCAGATTTCCTCAACTAGAGACTTATCTAGAGGAATGTTAATATTTGTAATACATGAATATTATAAAATGTATTACAAATATTAACATTCTTCTTGAATTACTTTGACTATTGCTGGTAAATACATTAAAATCCGTTGAGTAATTTAAAAGATCTAAGCGAACGGATAGTGGAAGTTACATCATTTGATACTGTGTTACTTTTTTATGGAATAACGCCAAACGACTGATGGTCAGCGGTTATCGCCGCCTACGGATAACTCGTAATACCAGAGGTGTCACAAGTGTTTTGCCAGCCTATTTTAACATTTTTTTCTAAAACGGAAAGGTTTTATACGTTCAACCCAGGTATCAATGGAAAGAGGAAGAAATTTTCATCACATAAACACATAGATACGTACAGTGGAGTAAAAATCATGATCCGACGAGTATTGAAATTTAAAAGCTACATCAATATATTTTATTCGAAAATAACTTTTCCTGTTATAAAGCCGAGCCTTCCTAATCGGAACCTCTCCAATAAAAATTTTACGTTTATTACATGAAGGTTATTTTCGAAATATATGAAGCTATATCGATGCCGATTCTTAGGTTCAGACAAATGAATAAATAAATATGTTCAGATATTTTTAACACACAACGCCATCTAGTCCCAAACTAAGCAGAGCTTGTACTATGGGTACTAGACAACTGATATTAACACTTATATACTTTTTTTGTAAATACATACATATTATACATATTATACACTCAAACTCCGAAACAAATATTTGCAGATTATGGAAACACTCAGGAATCGAACCCAAGACCTATATCACAGCAGTCGCATTCGCTACCACTGAGCCACAGAGGCAGTCAATAAATATTATATTATCAGTTCGATTTATAAATTAGCTTTAGTCCGCGGTTCCGCCTGCGTGTATGCCGTCAATCGCGGTATAAAGTAGCGTATGCCCTTCCTCAAGAATCAAAGTATCACCATGCTAAATTTCATCGAAATTGGTGCAGCGGTTAAGCCGTGTAAGAGACACTTTTGAATTTGTTATATTATTAAGTATGAAGGAGTATGTCGATTGATAAGAGTTCTTTAGCATAGTTTTAATTCGTTACAAATCTTTCAAAGTGAAATAAGGTACCTTTAAAAGTCCTTTATCGATGCCGTACTACTTAAAAGATACAAACATATATATATATACACACGATACTACTTAAAAAACACAAAAATACATACTTTTTATATTCTCGAATTGTTTGACCGCAACCAATCGGTTCGGTTTACAATGGGAGAGCCACGCTCCGGCACGAATGGGGCGGCTCGACCGGAGTGATACCACCACGGCCTCATAGAAAACCAGTGTGAAGAAGCACTTGCGTTGTGTTTTACCGAGTGAGTGAGGGTACCACCCTCTCTCCATCCCCCGAATGCCGGTACGCCCTTGTGACGCTTCTGGTGTCACAGGTCTCAGGCGTCATCAGGCAATACGAGAGCTCGTTTGCCCCATAAAAAAATATCATCAAAAGTAATATGAACATAAATGTAAACACTAACGGAGGGGCTGTTAGTGTTTAAATCCTGGTGTCCTGAAACAGACTGTGAGCCTAGCTAAGTCACCAGTCTCCCACAGTGTGAAGCCTAGTCATATTAGGTGTAAGTTTTAATTTTGTAAAATATATTGTGGAGAGGAAATACATGGTGATTATTTTTAATAATATGTTGTCTTTTGAAGGGTGGTAAATAGTATGAAAAATATGTTCCTGTAAGGGGTGGATGAGGCATGACTACTATTTGAAACGACTATCAAGGAAAAATCCGTCTAGTTTTTAGAAGATGATAAGCCAAATAACGAAACTAATTATACAGTAAGCCCGCAGTGCCAAAATTAAATCGTTCCAAAAACCCATTATTAACATTAAACCACAACACACAAAATCAAATGGGCCCTGCCCGAATTCATCCACGTAGTTCAAATTAAAATGCCCTCAAATGAGGTTGTATTGGAAGGGTTGTTTTCCCTGAACACGCACGAACGCGCTTCACGAATACTAATGTTGTCTACATTTGTCGGGAACTGCCATATTGTAAACAGAGGCATAATATCTAAGGCAATCAATCACTGTTGATTGAGATTGACTTGCGATTCTCTGTATAAATGTGTATATATGTGTTTGTTAATTCGTGTATTTGAATAGGCTGTTGTTTTTGCAAGGTACAGAAGCAAATAAGTAATCTACCGGGCCGTACTTTTTTATGTATGAACTTGCCAAAGACATGCTATTCTGCCTGATGGAAAGCATAAGCAGAATCTAAGAACTGTGTTCACCATACTCATTGCGAATGTAGACAATGCAGCATGTCGACCCACACTAAAGCGGCCTATTGAGGTGATTCTGCATCATTGGACGTCCAGTTTAGCTCTCACCAACGAAACACGACAGTACGAATGCTATCATTACTGATATTGTAGGTTGGTCTTCTGTGAGAGAGAGAGAGTGTGCTTCCCCGGCCGATCTGGCCTGCTCGTGGTACAATCAGTGTGTCTAAAACTGAGTACTCCCCCAAAAACTACCTTACTTTAGAAGACTAACCTAAAGTGACAGCATTCGTGGTGTCGTGTTTCGTTGGTGAGTGTGTTTACCGGAGACCCGTTACTGAAAAGCTGTAAATTTACAATTAAAATAAACACTCAGCTATAATTAAGTACCGCCGCCTGTAGTCACTTAAAACTCAACACTCAGAAGTACACAGTTATCTTTGAGTCCGGTAAAAAATCAGGAGGAGGTAGATTCGGTCTCGGATAACCTCTCTAATTGCATGTTGGGTGAAAGCCAGCTAATCATTTGTGCTGAAACTTGCTTCTTACAATCTATTTAGTACAATACAGTATTGATTGTTTTAAAGTGCAGTGGAAGTGTATGCGGTTGCAATGCTTGACGTATCTGGTTTGATTCCCAAATCGGACCAAATGTTCGGACAAATATTTGTTTCGGAATTGAAGATTTTTTGTATGTATAATATGTTCATATCGACTGCCTCGGTGGCGCAGCGGTAACGTATGTGAATGCTGTTTTTGAGTCTCGGGTTCGATTCCCGGGTCGAATCAAATGTTAATATGATCTACAAATGTTTGTTTCGGAGTTTGGGTGTTTTCAATGCATGATATGTATGTATTTACAAAAAAAGTATATATATGTATTTATATCAGTTGTCTAGTACCCCATAATACAAGCTCTGCTTAGTTTGGGACTAGATGGCGTTGTGTGTTAGATGTCCGAAATATTTATTTATTATTATTATTATTTATATGTATTATAAAGATAAGCATATAAATATTCTATCTATATATTAGCTGACATAATACTAGAACTGGTCTGATGCTAGATAGTGCTCTGTGTCATATGTCCTAAATATTTATTTTATTACTAGTGATCACCCAGTAGTCGAAATTGTACTTGTTTCATATTTCATACTCGTCCGTTCGCATAATTTTCCTAAAAAGAGGTACAAAGTTATTATTTCAGTCATTAATAAATGCTATATATGTACAACGGTTTATACTTTTCCTGTCTAGACACTGTCGTAATCTAAGAAAAAACAATGACCTACCTAATAAAAGTCTAATACGGTATCTGCAAGAAGTGCGAAATTATAGCAAGGTTCCCTTTATAAAACCTTGTAATCTGCTATTTACCTGAGCTACTGTTGGAAAGGTGAAACCTCGCAAAAGCAGATCACTAATTAGTATTAAAAACACTAATTAGTATTAAAAATTACTCGTCTGAGTCAGCTATAACACATTACTATTTGGCGGTAGGAAATTTGAAAAAACTTTTGCCCGCGGCTCCGTTTGCATGTATGTCGAATGTCACGGTAAAAAGAGCCTATGCCCTTCCTCAAGAATCAAAGTTTTCATGCCAAATTTCAATGAAATCGGTGCAGCGGTTTACCCGTCAAAACGTAAAACTTAAAGTTACTTTCGAACTTTCATCATATATTAAAAGAACACCCAGACTCCAAACAACAATTTGTACATTTCACTTTGTTACTTTAGTCATTAAATATAGGTCATTTAGGGCCCATAACATTTCATTCATGTTGCTTTCCGGTTTGAAATAGTTGTCTGCCTATTTTGACTTCATTTTGTCTCCCGTTTTGCTAAGAAGGAAAGTGGACATATTATATTTCCAACTTGCGGGTTCTAAGCCAGTTTAATTTTTCCTGGGACTTCCCGAGTGTTATAACTCGATGTGTTTGTGTTTGTGATGGACGGGATTAATCTCAATTTAAGTTTGTTATCCCACTTATGATTTAAACCCACAGAACTCAACACAGTGTAAGCGGTGAGATAACCGTTCATCTGTCCGATTGCAGTGTCAACTTAACAAGATATAACCAAGTAAGTGTCCTTCAAATTCAGTAAAATGCAGGAGAATCGGGCTCCAATAACCTACTCAAGAGATCAGTTCTGCTATTTGCTATCAGTGCTAAAAAGTGGCTGGATAGACGTGAGACTAAAAGTAGCACCCATACTCTAATGCCTTTAAAGAAGCAATTCTTGCATTTATATGTCTATACATATAATCTAAAATAATGGCACCAACGAATTTCATGAAATTAATAAGGGGGTTTCGGGGGGGAGGGGGAGGTCTGTATAAATCGATCTAGCTATGATTCCTTTTTAGAAAATCAGCCCAAAAAATACCGAGCAAAATTAATTTTATAAGCTCTAAAGTAACTTTGAATGTCTATCTGTCTGTGATCAATTTTTACTTGTTTATTTATTAATTTAAAATATTTTTAAGGCTAAATCACAAATTAGAACTAGATATTTCAAATAGATACTTAAGTTTCATAAGTAACATAAGTATTATGATACAAATTCAAGCCACGTTCTAGCGTACAATATGTCGTGTGTATAATGAATTTAATATGAAGATTAATGCTTTGACAAGATATATTTCTTGTTTATCTGTGCTTAACCAGAATGAAAGCGCTTTACTGCATTTAAATTACCGTTCAGATATGCGTCTCTTTTCGATCATGGTTGGTTCCTATTTGTCTAAGCGCGTACTATTCCATTTTAGATACGAATGCAAAACACACATTTTTCTAAATAAACCTGAAAGTCAATAAAATAGTTTTGGAGTTTATCGTGTGCTACAACATGAATAAGATAAATAAATAATAAATAAATATTTCGGATATCTAACACACAATGCAATCTAGTCCCAAGCTAAGCAGAGCTGGTGTTATGGGTACTAGACAACTGATATAAATACGCACATACTTTCTTTTGTAAATAAATACATATTATACATAGAAAATATCCAAACTCCGAAACAAATATCTGTAGATCATGCAAACATTTGGGACCCGGGAATCGAAATTGAGACCTCAAGCACAGCAGTCGCACTAAATCTTGGTAGATCTGCAAATATTTATAACGGAGTTTTCGAGTTTCGTTCAGACATTCTAGCTATTGTAGCACAAGTACTGTTTAGTTTGAAGCAATATGAATTTGTGGTCAGGTGCTTGAAATATTCAAAAAGAAAACATAAAAGCTATGTACAAGTGCGATCGTATTTTACGGGGCGGGAAGTTACACATCCATAACCTTACTAATTTGGTGAAAATTAACGAGAATAGTACTTAACATAATTTTTTACAGGCGCGTGGTCATTATAACAAAGCAGCCTTTTCGTTTGTGCCCAATGTCATAAAAAAAACACGAGAAAAAATTTAAAAAGCTTATAAGCCAACTCCGTAAAACTAATCATAAAATTATATAGCCTATGTTAACCGGGATATTATTACGAATCTATTGACATCTCATTCATTAAAATCGAACCAGTAATTTAGACACTACGGTGGAAAATACATACACAGACTGCCAAAACTACTATCCTCCTTTTTGGCTTTGCGATAGTTGGGTAAAAAGTATTTATTTCTCGTACAGTAACCATTTCTCTCAATAAGTGGGCAATAAAACCAGAGCGATGTGTTTCGATGCGTTGATAGTGAAAGTTCCGCGTTAGGTCAAGCAATGAACATTAATTTGTGTTTGACAATAGAAAAAAATCTAAAAGAATAACATCAGCACTTTGACTATAAAAAAAGTTGTGAATGTAAAAAAATACTGTGGTACTATATGTGGTAATGTTTAAAGGAGCTGAGAATTGCCGAATTGGCCGAATGGATTGGCTGTTTGGCTAGCATGGACAATAGTGCGCCAAGCCACCTTGGTTAACTCCCCAATTGTCGCCTAGGGGTCGTTGCGGTGTCACATCTTGGAGAAACGTGACCGCTGCAAATGACTCGGGACAGGTGACACCCCATGCGACCGTAGTTGTCATCGAAGGCAGGTAATTTTTCCACCTTTTACTGTGTAGAACGGTAGGCACGTTTGTGTTCCTGGAGATCCTCCCGACTTCCGAGAGTCCCACACATGCCCTTCGTAGTCCCATGGAGGGTGTAGTGCGAAAGAATTATCTGCGACAAAAAAAAGACCAAGCCATTTTTCTAATACTGTTGATAATAATGAAATGAACATTTTCTTACATCGCAATGTTGAGAATACTTTTTTTTTCAAAATCTTTTTCCGTTACTTATGCTTATAATTTTTTTCGAGCAATAATTGTTACATGTTTTAATTTCTTTGTTAAAATTAAAGTAGAATACTAATTAATAAAAAAAACAGTAAAAATATTTACATACAAGCGTCAAAAAACCCTTCGCATCAACGCCTAACGATTTCCCAAAAGACTGGCAGCATTGTATCGTTGAATTGCAAAGTTGATTCTCTGTGCTAAAAAGGCTTTTTTTTTTTTTGACGTGGTGGAATGCCTTTACGCACTTCGCTCCCCCCCTGCGGGTACAGGGGGTTCGCTTCGTGTGGTACTCCTGGCTGACACCAGCCAGACTACCCACTAGACCACCACGGTGTGCCACTCTGCGCCTGAGACGGGAGTGATCCGGGAACCGCTTTCTTACGCCATCCGGACCCCTCCCAGCGCCAGCCCGCACTGAAGCGGGCTCCGTCGTCTGTGATTCAAACTCTTAAGGTGGGCGACGTACGGCATACGCGTAACGTCGCCCCCCTCGGGTGGCCTCTAAAGCGGATGGCCCGGTTCTCCGGCGGCGGATCGGGTCCGAGTGGAGATCGTCCTCCCGGGCCTTCTCCGCCGCCTCCTTCTGCGAGATGACTTCGTCGCAGAAGGTCGCGACCGTGGTAAAACTGCTCTCGCCTCCGGCCATGGAGCGTACGACGGCCGGCAGCGAGAGATCTTCTCCGATGACTGCAGTGAGGGCCCGACGCTGCGGCGCCCAAGCGGGGCACGCGGCCAGCGTGTGCTGGGCCGAGTCCTCACTGCAGTCGCAGTGGTGGCAGGCGGGACTCAATTCCCTCCGCGCGACCGAGTGCAGGTACTTCCCGAAGCAACCGTGCCCGGAAAGCACCTGCGTCAGTCGGAAGGAAAGGGTCCCGTGCTGCCGCCCTGCCCACTCGAGGATGACGGGCTGGAGCGCCTCCACGGTGGCGAAGCCAGCACGTGGAGCCTCCAGCCGCGACGACCACCGAACCATAGTGGCTCGACGGGCGGCTTCACGCCACTCGCGTACCTCTTCGGGCGGAGGGCGCATGCCACTCTCCGCCCGGAATTCAGCCACCCGTCGATAAACTTCGGCGAGCACTTCCGCCTCCAAATCCCACGGGGGTGTTCCGGCCAAGGCGCATGCCGCCTCGGTCGACACCGTGCGGTATCCGCGTATGGCTCTGACCGCCAATACCCTCTGAGGGCGCCAGAGGCGCGCCTTATTCTGGGCGGTCAGAGCCGACGCCCACTCCGGTGCGCCGTACAGCGCCATCGACCGGACGACCCCCGTGAAGAGGTTTCTCGTTGCGACACTGGCTCCACCCAGATTGGGCAAAAGTCGCCCTAGGGCGGAGGCAGTGTCGACCAGCTTGGGAGCAAGCTGTCGGAAGTGCTCGTCGAAGAGCCACCTACCGTCGAGGATCAGGCCCAGATACCTCATCTGGGCCCGAACCGGTACGAGGACCGAGTTGACAACTATGGAGGCACCGGGGGGTGTGCTAAAAAAGGCTGACTTAAGCATAGCGCAAGTACTTGGTCCCCACGAACCTAGCGTCTCAACCCTGAACGGTTCAAAAATGTAATTACCTGTTTTTTCTGGTATTTACGCCGTTTAAGGTTTTCCGCCAGCGAAGACGCCTTCTGACTTTGACTAAATTGGTATGGGCTTCATCTCGAGTTCTCCTTTTTTGAAACAGGGTTTAATTTTATCTACATATAAGATTTTACCTTAGTTTTCTGCCTTATAAGACTATCATTACAATTTTGACGAAAATTTTTCTTCAGCCGCTTTGATTTTTAACCAACTTCAAAAAGTTATTATTTCTTGGATGGTTATGGAGGAGGTTATCCGACTATTTTTTTATGTTTGTTACTTTATAGCTTTCAACTGGGTGAACCGATTTTGATGTTTTTTTTTATTAGAAAGCTGGTGTATCCCATACGGCCCTATTTCAATTTGTTCCTCTTGAAGTCGTTATTTTTTTTTAATTTTTGATTATTTATTTATCTCCTTCTAGAATAACTAAGAAACTATTTAAAATTCATACAAAAAATAAATAAACAAAATTTACTATCTAATATTCGATAACAGCCAGTTTACATAAGATCAAAGATCAAGACATAGAATGAAGACTAGCCCTTCGAGAATCACATAATTTTCAAGTCGATTCAAATCAGTAAAGCAATCTTTCAAAGCACAATTAATTAATTCAATCTCACCTGAGATAATAAGATTTGAAACAAGACATCGCAAATCTTGTCCATTCTCGAATCCAGAAAAGATTAAGTACTCCGTCTTTTGTAAATCAGCTATGTCATTATACAGTCTTATCATTTAAGAATTCTGAAGATAGCTATATCTTATCACCAATCATCATAGATACAGATGTATTTTAATTCTAAAATTTTCACTGACATCAGTTTTTTATGCGCAAAGTTTCGAATGTGAAAAGTATCATATATATTACCTATTGTAATAATTTCTAAACAGTCTCATTGTATATAAGGAATAAACAAAACAAAGAAAAAATAGATAATTTAATTTATGAAATAAAAAATGAAGCCAAAGTTGAAAAACTCTTCTGCTAATGATTAAAGTGGATGTAAGAAAGTGATAGATGACAACAAGACTAATGAGTGAGTACATTTCAGTACTACGCTGACGGAACGTTCACAGAACGAAGCCTCCATCAGTTATTTATAGTGTTTACTTTGACCAGAAGTATAAATGCGGCGTAATGTCAAGTCATACTGATTATATCACTATCGATTGTAACAACCATGGCATTCTCTGAACAGCTGAGGCACCGGTCCGAGGTTATTCAGCCGGGTTGTTTAGACGCAATGCAGATCACGTGTGCGCTGAAAAACCTACAGCGGCTTCTGTATACGCCCTACGACATATTCCATCCCTATCTTACCAATAAAATAAAGGTTAAGTTAGAGGGAAAAGACGGGTTTTGGGGTTGAGTCCAGTCGCCGACGCGTCTGCGTGCCGCGCACATCCATCGGTCGATGCTGAAGTTTTGCGCGCGCAAGTGTCTAACACACCGTCCGTTCCAATCCATTCCGATCGGAGTTCTCGTGCCGAGCGGTCGACTCATACGCTAGCCCTGGGCGAACCGTCGGCAGTCGCGCCGGCGCCGCCGTCGGCGATGGACCACGACGAGGATAGGTCCTTATCTTTGGGGACGGAGGTATCGGCCTCCGTACCCCCACCGAGCCCTCTAACGGGATGTTATTTACTCGCGGTGATCGGGGAACCCCACACTCATGAGCACAAGGAGATTATACTGCAGCGGCTTGTTAAAGGTAAGTTGTATCGACACTGACGTCTTGCTCGAGAAAAAAATCGGAGCTGTCACTGTGACAGCAGTCAAATTGAAGGAAAATGAAATTCGTTGGCGGTTCGATGCTATTCGTTTGTGAAATTAGAAACGCAATTTTTATTGTTACAACACGCACTTTCTCCATTGATTCTTTTAGATGAAAATTGTAGTTCCGATGTTTTCAGAGTGTTTATGTTGCAAACGTGTGTTTGGAATCATAATCTTGTGTATTGTTTGTGGAAAATATGTTTAATAGATTAGCTTGTGTTGAAAGGGAAATATAAGAATGGTTTTTTGTGTTACTTATTAAGATTTCGTTGTCCACGGAGTTTCTTTATCCCGTTATGTCATTGAAGGAGTAGATTAGTTTAAGTGCTATAATGGAGTAATTAATTAAATTAATACACTGCGCCAAACACTGTCAGGACTCAGTGGATTTATATTACGTAATACTTTTACTTGTTTCTGTAGATGTGTTGGAGTTTACAGGTTTCATATAGGAACGTGTACATTGTGTATTTTATGATATTTTATACTAAAAAAACTTATACTTGTAAGTATACCATGTTTTATCATATTGCATTTAATCACATGCACAAAAATTACTTTTATTATTTTTTTCTTGGATAAAGGTATCACAAACTCCATATTTAAAGATAGAATATATCTTTGTTTAATCTACGATTATAGCAGTTTATACGACGATGAATTAGAGAAGAAGAAAAAGGTAGTTCTAGAAGGAAGTTAGAGGCAGAAAAACCTAGAAGCATTATGTCATAAGTTATCGAGTCTCAAAAAGGCCGGCCGGCGGCGACGCTCTGCCGGTAAAAACAAAAGACGTTTGAAAACAAATGGTTATCTACTGTTTTAACTTAAATATTAATATTTAAACAACTGTAGTTACACACATAATTGTTTCTATAATAGGTTAAACAATAATTGATAATTATATCAATCAATCAACAACCCATAATGTCCCACTGCTGGGCTCGGGTCTCCTCTCAGGAGAGGGTTAAGGCCATACGTCCCCACGCTGGCCAAGTGCGGATTGGGGACTGGCAAGAATACGTTGCGGCTACGTAAATCTTGCCGTTGGATGTTTTTAAGCCGCCTGAAGGCCTCCAACTAAGCTTCACGACTGTTATCGTATGATAACAACCGGGACCGGCTGCTTAACGTGACCTCTGAATCACGGAGACGCTCATGGTAACATGCCACTAGCGGTCACCCATCCAGGTACTGACCGCGCCATCGTTGCTTACCCTCGATGATTGTTTCTAATCACCGAGTGCAACTAGGCTATGAGCGCCTTCATTAATAATGAAGATAATTATATGATCGGTATAAGTCACAGACAGTCAAGTTGTTTAAAAGCGACATGTTTAACGCATTATGACAATTTCATTTTACGGTTGATGTGTAATGCGGTATTTAAAAACTCCTTTAGTTTAAAGCTCTCTTTTTTAAATAGTTTTTTTAAAAGTTGAGCTATAGTGATGCACTTTTTACAGTCAATAAAAAAATCGAAGAGTAATCAATACTTTTTTATGAAACTAATTTTACTTTGACTGATATTAATAGTTTTCTTACATTACATTGTAAGTGGTTTTTTTAATAGAATAATATATGATTTTATAAATAAGTCTTTACTTTTATATAAATATATTTCTTCTATAAATATATAATAGATGATAGAATACATAAACAATTGGGAAAAACTTTATTATATAAAGTCAATCTATTACGAGTTTTCAAGAAAAAAGTTAGTATATAAAACCAAAAATATAAAATGTCAACATTGACATACATATACAGTAAATAATTTTAAATTTGAAAATAATTTCAAACATAATAAATAACAGTAAATATCTAACACACAAAGCCACTCCCAAGCTAAGCAGAGCTTGTGTTATGGGTACTAGAGACAAGCAATTACTTATATACTTTTTTTGTAAATGTATACATATCATACACAGAAAACACCCAAACTTCGAAACAAATATTTGTAGATCTTACAAACATTTGATCCGGCCCGGGAATCGAACCCGAGACGTCAAGCACAGCAGTCGCATACACTACCACTGCGCCATCGAGGCAGTCACATAGATGTGTTAAAAACCTTAAAAAACTAAAGATGCAATATGAAATTAAAAACAAAAACATAGTACACAAGTAACACTTTCCTTTTCAACAATAAACTACGATCATCATCGCGCGACCATAACTAAATACAAAACAAACATAAAAATGAAACAAGACATACATAAAACAATGAAACAAGCCATACATAAATATTTTAATGATATAATTGTAGCTGCATTTTACAGTCTGACGCTTGGAGGCAGACTTAAGTGTCTAGAAATTTAAATGCGTTTACTAGTCGTGATCTAAATTAGTTATAGAAAAGTTTAGAAAAGTCTAAGAATTTTATATTATGGGTAGCCATCAAAACGTGACCTTCAGGTCTTCGCCTACCGTTCAGGGATAAAACATATAAGTATATATGTGTGAAAAACAAACAATACTTTACAACCATGATACCGAAAAGTAAGTTCACATGACTGAGGTATGTTAAACTATAAGAATAATGTACTCACACCCTTGAATGAAGGGAGTCGCCGCTTGTTGAGAACAAAACAAAATCCGGTCACAAAACAGGATAAAGGATATTTGTCTTATATATCTTTTACAGCAAATTCGAGAAGGTACTTTATTGATTGGCAATTATTTTCCTTCCTCTCTCTACTGAACATAGTCCGACGGCAAGAATGATAGAATTAAAATAAAAGTTAGTAATAGATTGTAAATTTAATTTTATGGAATAGGGTGAAAACAAGGAGACGTATAGCCTGATGATACACACAAGTGCGTTGATGGCCTTTGGTGGAAAGGGAGGGGGTGGAAATAGGCGGAGGGATTGGACTATGGGCCTCGGTGAAACATAGCGCAGGTACTTTTTCACACTGGTTTTCAGTGAGGCCGTGGTATCACTCCTGTCAAGCCGGCCCATGCAATCCGAAGCGTTTCTCTCCCGCGGTGAGAATAAGAAATGTAATATAATGATAAGAAGAAAGAAAGAAAAAGAGGCAATTCAATTTTGCAAACTCTAAATGTCGACTAGCAAATGAGAGAGTAAAATTGTCTAACCGTTCGGAACGAATCAAATTGGAAAAAAATTACGAAGTTTAAAATACGCATCGAAGAAATTTAAAGAACTTTCTGTAAACTCACTTGTAATCTTCGCAAAACAGGACACAAAGCTACGTTGAATTGTAGTAAATAATTATAACATTGCGTGTTCGTTTTTTATGTTCTTCAAGATAATCAGGCTGGAGACGACAATAAATCTGTTTCTAGACGATGCGAGATAATCTGCTTAAATATATGCAAGATAATGTCGTGGACTTAGAATAGTATAGGTTTCAGAATAACACTAAAACAGTAAGTCTTGTCTCTAAAATTTGAAGGTTTTACTGTCAAGTAATGTAAAGCTTAACAAGATTGAATACAGAATGAGTAAACGACACGATACGACGAACCGTCGATATACAGTTATATAGTAGGCCTATATATACAGTTATATAGTAATTTTGAAGGATTGTAATTATGGAAACAATTGGCAGAATAGTTGACTGAACTAGCTAACTAAAGTAAAACATGATAAACAACATATCTTTACGGATAATTAAATGAAGCCACTATCCGTTTCTGTACGCTTAGATCTTTTGAACAACGCAACGGATTTCACATAATGCGGTTTCCACCAATAAAGAGACTGGTTTAATAGATTACATACTATTATAAAGAAAATTCGAAAGTTGAAAATCATTTTCAACTTAACTGCATGCGCCACAGCGCCTGCGCTGTGTTTCACCGAGTGAGTGAGGATACCGGAGGCCCATAATCCAACCCTTCCCCTCATCCCCCTCCCCATCCCCCAAGGCTAGCAACGCTCTTGTGACGCCTCTGGTGTTACGGGTGTCGATGGGCGGCGGTAATCGCTTACCATCAGGCCATACGTATCTTTGTTTGCCCCAAATCCATAAAAAAAATTGCAATACGATGTCTTGCGAAACCGAAGTTGGATGATAATGGCACTTTTATTAATTGTATGGTTTTGAAGATAATAGATTCATTTCTTTTAATATAGAAATTGGAAAATATTTACAAAGTTATGAATCCGGAAGAAGGGAGCAGATGCTTTCTTTTTCATAAATAGGATTCAGTCATCTTATTTTGCTAAGAATAATGGTCATTTATCAATGTTGTCAAAAGTGTAGAAAAAAAATACATAAATTTATCATAAATGATTCTTATGCACAGAAAATAAGGACAGGGCTGATAACAATTTATTAACTTAATTAAATAACACATTATTATGTAGATTGATTGATTTTATGATAAACTGCAGATAGACATCACTAATATTGATGTTAGATTTAAGATTTCACGTATTTCTTTAATTATGTTCCACTAGCGGGGTCGTTCAGCTTTGCACGGGTGCAATGTAAATACTAATGTGGTGTTAATGGAGTCATTAATTATATTATTATTTTAATAAGACTACACTTTACATTCAATATCTTTATATACAATGTATAGGAACGCTCTGCACCTGCTGGTCATGGCCACTCAGGACGGGCGTACCTTTCGAGGGTCACACTACTGTGGGGGCTAATTCTCGTAAAACAATTATTAGTTATTGAACACGATAGTATAAAAGTTAGTAGTCATAAAATTGAACACTTCGTACGATTTAATGTTACGATCACATTACATAATTTCCATTTGAAGGAAGATAGGTCCGATGTAGCTCTCTAACTAATAAATCAATATAAATTGTATGAGTAACCCGACCTAAATTCGTTGCATGAATCCGAGACGTAAGTATATCTGGGTTGAATAATACGAGTAACAATTTGAACACAAGAATCACTTTACGAATGACCTGAAAAAATATTAACCACCGGATTTACCGAGCTTTGATTTCAAACAGAATCCGAAAGTGGTGGTCACCATATACATTGCGAATGCGGACAATGCAACAATGTAGCATGGTGACCCACACCAAGGTGGGTTAGTGATGCTTCTGCAACATTGGGCCTCCTGTCTCGCACTCACCAACGAAACCCGATGGCACGGACGGTGTCATTATACGTTGATCTTCTGTGCGAGGGTAGTACCGCCCCGGTCGAACCGCCCCATTCGAGCTGAAATCAGCGTGGCTCTACTTCCTTTTAAGATTTTTTTCAGTTTGACGTAGATTCAAATCACATCGGCAGTTACAAACACTTTAATAGTTCACTGCTGCACATGAGCCTCTTTTTAGAAAGAAGATTTTGGCCTATTATAGCTCGCTGGCTAAACGGATTGGTACAGCGTTTGTATCAAGTTCTCCGTCCCTTATTTGGTAGGCTGTTACGACACGGACGAGATGACAAGGGGTGACCACACTTCGTGATCTAATTCTGTCAACCCACGAGCAAAATAAATTATTTTATTAATTCCAAAAGTAGTATAGAAAAGTGGTACGAAATGCTAATGTATGTACGGACCCTAACGTAATATCATCACTGCAGTCATATAGGATGGGTTAGATAGGCGCCATTTCAGTCATTGTAAAGGGCTTTATAAATATTATAAATATTGCGGACATCTAACACACAACGCCATCTAGTACGTAACTATGCAGAGCTTGGATTAGGGATATTAGAAAGCTAATATTAATATGCATATATTTTTTGTTGTAAATATATACATATTATACACAAAAAATCAACCAAACTCAGAAATAAATATTTTCAGATCAAATTAAAAATTTAAAATTGAAGATTTCTTTTTGCTCTAAAATTCCTTAATTTTGTTTTTTTTTTTAATTTTGATGTACGCAGTACATCACACAGTATCTCACAACTAAGACGAATCTATTGACACCACTCATATAAAAATATGACGAGCTGTTTATTCTCTAGGGCGGGCAAAGAAATATACATACATACACTCGAAATACAATACCCTTCTTTTTTCGCAGTCGGGTAAAAAAGAAACCACGCCTGAAAAATGCAAAACATTAGTATCTCAAGTTTATTGTTGTATATCTTATCTCTGTATGATATAATGATGACGATAACAGAGTGAAATCATTGACTATGATAATGCATTTCTTATCTCCTTGAATTTATGTTTTCAGTCTTTTTTTAGGTCAGTAGCGTTAGGTGTATTTAAATTTTAAAATGTTGATATTGAGCCTTTTTGAGTTTTTCCCGACTATTACGAAGCCAAAAGAAAGGGTAGTAGTTTTGGCAATCTATGTATGTCTATGTATTTCAATAATTTTGACCAACTATGTTCGGTATGTCGGTATTTTCACCTTAACGCCCAAACTACTGAACTGATTTTTATGAATGAGATGTCTTGATAGATTCCTAATAAAAGCCCGAATGACTTAGTCTATATATCAAAGATTTTGCGCAGTACAGTTTAGTTTATAATTTCTGTACTTGCTTTGTTAGTGTTCTGTTATAACCTCGTCAATACAATTCAATTCGGAAGATTATTTTTCCATGGAATTATATCCAAGAATAAACGGCCTTTGACGCTTCCTATTACTCTTGAAGCTCTTGTTTACCGTAGATCTGGGCTTCTTAATCTGACCCAACAGGGTATAATTAATATTTTTTATTTTATGTCACAAAATAGAACTTCTATTTAAAAGTATGTGATGAATTATAAATTATGACAGTAAATCGTATACAATAAGAAGCATATAAAAAAATTAGAGGCTTTCATTTCGGATATCCATACTAATATTATACAAAAGTATCTCTGTCAAGTTAAGGTTGCCTGGAAGAGATTGCTTTTGGCAATAAGGTCGCCCTTTGTACACTCCGTCTCACATCTAACTGTAATATTATAGTGTGCAAATAAAGAGTTTTCTTTCTATCTATGTATCTCTGTCTGGCTATCGTATCTACGACTAAATCGCTGCACAAATTTGTATGAATTTCGCTGTAAAGATAGTTTGGAGAAGGATATTGGTTACTTTTTGTCACAATAACGAACCAAGTCGCGAGTAAAATCTAGTTATGTAATATAAGCTATCGATTTAATAGCTACCAACAACACGCTACAATATTAAAAACAGTGTCTATTAATAGCATCTATAAAAAAAAAACAATTCATTGTATGAATGTCTTTATCATGAAACGCCATATTTATTTTGTAAATTTTCGGTTCCGAATAAATGATAAACAAATATGCGTATTTGTTTTAGCTCGATGCTTACTGGACTTGGGGTAAATGTTTGCTTACTGAAAAGTAATTCGATTAAAGTGGTATAAAACCATACATAGGTATGGAATACTTTGTACCAAAAGTGGCTGCACGATTGAACTAGTGACTTAAGCGGTTCCCACGCAGCTTTCTTATACACTCGGTGTTGTAAGTTCAAACCCCACACAGGACAACACTTTGTTGTTCTGTTTCTGGGTGTTCTTTGTGTCTGTAAAGACCCTCGTGATACAGGAATACTCCTATTAAAACCGATAGTTCAGTATTGCCAGATGCGTTTAGTAGATAACGCACTTTAGCGTACACTACTCCCGTTCCCGTACCGGAGCTTCTTAAACAATTAAATTCCGGAAAATTTTAAAAGCAATGTGGTGTCTAGTTCCATTTGATTGCCCCGGTGGCGCAGTGGTAGCCTATGCGACTGCTGTGCTTGAGGTCTCGGATTCGGTTCTCGGGTTTGTTTGATCGGAAATTTCACAAGTTTGTATGATTTGCAAATATTTATTTCGGAGTTTAGGTATTTTCTACGTGTAATATAGATGTATTTAAAAAAGTATATATGTATTTATATCAGTTATCTAGTACCCATAACACAAGCTCTGCTTAGCTCGGGACTAAATGGCGTTGTATGTTCAATGTCCGCATTATTTATTTATTTATACCGACTTACGAATTTATAGTATTAGTTTGCGCTCTATAGCTTCCAATGCTCTTGTTATATATTTAAAACCACAAAATACAGCAATCCACCATGTTACATTGAACACCAATATGAGTTACGTCACTTATGTATAAAGGATAATCGACGATCACTTTACTGTTTATAAGAGCTATAACTGACATTGTTTGACAAATGGTGACGTCGCGTCTGCAACGTGACGTCACAAACAGACGCCATGACACCATCGAGCGTTTTGGCGTGAATTTTAAAATTAAAAATTTAAATCGTAATTTTATCTTACCGAACTATTTTTTGTAGAAATATAACTGTTTTTGACAATAGGACACACTTTCGAACATCAGAACATCATCATTCACATTCACATTCATCAAAACAGTTTTTCTAAATCAGTCATCATGCCTTTTTTGATATGTTATGTATTTTTCAAACTAGTAGTAGACTTCAATCAATCTTTTGAATTATAAAGTTTGGGAAGATGATTACATTTTTTTTAAAGAAGTGGAGTATATAGTAACATATAGTCCCGTTTCTTTCACGATTATGTACCCAGGGAACATAATACGTAATCTCATAGACACCCACCGCCTCATCCAATGGCCTTCACTTGTAGGGCTTCTGCGAGTAGTAGTTATAACCAGATATCGAAATTTTCCGAATTCGATGTATTATCATGTGTATGATAGGTGCAGTTTTAATAATAATGATAATATACCTATTTACAGTGAATTTAGTCGTGTTATAATTATTTTTTATCATTTAAGAATGGAACTCTTTTCTGGATGTTCCGTTTATCATTTTAAAATAGCAATATATGTACTTGAAAGCATATACGTATTATGTAAACAGAATAGATTATTCTTTATCGTACACCGACAACAGGAGTATAGTTGAATGTTAACTGAAAATATGTACAATGGGTGGCCTATTGCCATAAGCAATCTCGTTCAGACAACCTTTGCTAAAGCAATCTTGCATATAGGTCATTATGACAAATTGTTTCATGCATAAACAATGCTTGAAACGATTTGCGCACTGTTCAAGCCTGGGATATTTGGCGTTCCTTGGGGAAGACCTTCGTCCAGCAGTGAATGGCGTCGTACAAAATCAATAAACAACTATAAAAAAAATATTTAATGATTAAATAGAAATGTGATAATTTTCTAATCAATGCCTATCATTCGTGTTAGATTTATAATTACAGTTGACGGATACTTCTGGCAGGATACCATCATCATAACAAAGAACATTTTCCAGAAGTATCTTTCTAATAAATAAAAAACTAAACTAAAATTGGTTGACCCGTTTATAAGTAATGATTCCAAGGACATGGATTGAAGTTTTAAGTAATAACTGTACGATATCAGTTGGTTTCGCGTAAAATTAATTGCGCTAGACTGACAACTAATTTGGTGAAAAGCTGCTAAAATTACGCCAAAACACATCGAGGAGCTTGTGACGTGAGAGGTTTATAATGTCATCACTACTTTTAGTGTTATTTCTTAACTTAGCTAACAGAGACATTAAATATTCAGTTTGGATATATTTAGTTATTTGATGATGATATTTATGATAATAAGAATTGAAAAAAAAAACAGGTTTATGAGTAAATGGTAATTCAGTTAGTTTGCTCATTGCAAAATTAAGAAATCAAAATATAGGTTAGTATTAATGAAAGAATAATTTTGAAATCTTCTTATCCTTTTTCCAATACAGTTTGTTTGCGATTCTTCTTCGTCTTCTTTCTTTCTTTTCTATTTCTGATCATCCTTGAGTCAACGCCAAAGTACTTTTAAATTTCATTTCGATTGTAATTCTTTTTTTTTCCTTAGAGTCTATTGCACAAATTAGATTCGGGTCGATTTTAAGTCTGCTACGATACGAATGAGCTTCAAGTTTGGAGTAGAGCAACTGCCATCTGACGGGCAATATCAAATTAGAAAAACTATTATCAAAGAAGTTCGTATGGAATAAAACACATTTAATAAGCGATCGCCATAATGTCTAACTTGAAAATGAAGATAGCGGGTCATAATTGCGTTTAATACTGCCGAGTAGTATATCAGCCAGTAGAGCGATCGTCGACAACGTCCTAAGAACGATGCAAAAAGAAAGTATGCATGTAAGAAGTCAGTAATTACCTTCGTCACTGAGCACGACTATCGTCGTGGGCGCATCGCAGATGAGCGCGTCTCCATTGTGATTTGATCGTTTGATTAATTTTAAGAACATGATTAATGATTGTTGTGCTATTTTATAATTACTGTAAATTATTTATTCATTATACCTGCCGGTATATGCATTATGAGTTATTTGTTCGTTTTGTTCAAAATAATCATGAGAAGAATAGATAATTTTCCTTATTTTTTTCATTTATTCTGACGAATGATGTGAATTATGTCAAAAAAATGACTTTTCACTTCGACCAACGTCAATAGTTCTTTATTGAACAGTTTAAAACTATTTTATTGGAGATCGTTTTTTGTTTTTGCGAAAGACGGTCCCCATTTCATGTCATCCACATTTTTTATATTTTTTATCATTAATTCCATCACGACGAAGACTTGAAGACTCGAAGACTTAGAATTGAAGACTTGAAATACTTGACATTGGCAGAAATAGCTGATCCGGCTGATTGCCATTCATCAAAAGAAGAAGAAGAACTATTTTATTAATTAGAAATATTTGCGGAATCTACTTATGCAGAACTATAAAATAGTCGAATATTTTCAGCACTATTTTTATACCCCTGCTCAAATTAAACTCGCAACATCAACTCATATTCCTTCAAAATACAAATAATTCGGTAATAATAGGCTTATCGTTACAAAAAATCTTTAATGCAAGATAAACACCCGTCAATTTCAGAAATCAACAAAGACCCATACGAAAGTGTTGATTGAAAGCAATTGTCTAAAAGATTGCACAATCCCAGGATTTACACATTAATTGTCGTCTAAATAAACACACAATTTACCATTAGAACCGGCTTCACGTAAGTCGATTTAAGGTTATGTCCAGGTCAAGGGCGAGCTGGTAATCCGTCTAGTAGCCGGATAACTGAAGACAATGGGAACGCCCACTAGTCTATAAGTATGGATTAGTTAAGATATACGGGATTTGCTTTTTGACTTTGTTGGTAATATTTAGAAGAGGAAAAGTTCCGGGTTAGAGGAAAAATATTAAAGATCATGGGACTTTGTGGTTTTTTTTTACACCATGCTTGGCTTTATCGAGTTATATAGTATGTATTCCGTGTGCTGTGAATATAATATTATAGATGCTATTGGTTTCCTAAACACCACTGTCCAAGGAAAAGTACGCATTATTCATATTTTATGTAAGTATACATAGTTAGAGAATTCGGAGATAGAAGTCATGTGTGAATATATATTCACACACGACTTTTATCTCCGAAGGGATAAGCGAAGGCGTTTTAAACTACTATAATTGCAATTGCATTGCAAGCTTGTTGACGTTTAATGGGCACCTATATAATTAGATAAATAAATAATAAAGAGAAACTTAAAAAATAGTTTTGATTACTACTTATTTATTATATAATACTATAAATGCAAAACAAAAGACAACACATACATATAAAGTCGGAGAAGTTAGTTTTAGGCGGCCATTCCTTATGTACTTTAAATCTGATGCAATATGTTCCAAATGTATTATATATACTAAAATTTTTCATTATCCAAATAAATTGTTACGGTTCATGTCCATATCTTAAAAAATGTCTTATAAATGTGTATAATTTTGCGTAAAAATAACTGTGTATAACGCCAATTTTATATAACCTAAGATATATCATACGTTCCAAACTAATGTGTTTTTACTAAATAACTAATAATTAGGTCACTATTTAATAATCTTGTGCACTTTAATAAAATTACACAATATTATATGGAACATATAAAACAAACTAACGAAAAAACTTTATGGTTGGCAACACTAAAATAAATCGAGTTTTAGTGAGGTAACACCGGCACGCGACGTCGCGATCGCGTGTGAAAGACATAGTTTGATGTTGAAATTGATTCAACAACAGTATGAACATGTGAAACTGCTAAATTCATAAAAGTGAAATATAAAGAAGTTCTCCCAGTATCAGTCGTTATAATAACTATAGATAGTTTCCTTACAAAGCTATTCATCTTTCATAAAATATAAATTTCATTAAAAGTAATATAGCCAGTAAAATCATTATTAATGTATGAATTTACCTGAGATCACTACGTGAATATATTTGATTTAAATACATCAAAAACTGTATGAAAACATTCAATATTGAAATGTGGGATTTGGAAAATTTTGAAGAACATCCGAAATGGCAAACACAAAAGATGAAATAAGCACGTGATGAAATGTTATTTTATTCATGATATTGCTCATAGAGTGAGAAATGAACAGAAAGGTCATATAACATAGTGAATGACTACGTCTGCTCATGACGTGCAATTCAAGAAGCAAGTGCGGTTTTGTGATGGAAATATGTCCATTTCTAACAGGTTTGAAGGTCGGATCAGTCCGGAACTACAGGGAACAATTTGTTCCGCAGATTGGTTATGTAAGGCAAAAAATTGCTCAAAAACTGCACAGGAATTTAATGTGATTGGTCTAAGTGATCGCGATCGAAATTATCTGTAGACTAGCTGTTGCTTACGGCTCCGCCTACGTGTATGTCGGTTATCGCTACAAATACGACCTTCAAACCTTCAAGAAAAGAGCATACTCCTTCTTAAAAGGCCGACAACGCACTTGTGACGCCTCTAGTGTTGCGGTAATCGCTTAACATCAGGCGATACGTCTGCTCGTTTGCCACCTATATCATAAAAAAACAGTAGTCTGTCTTTCCTCAAAAATCAAAGTATTTTCATGTCAAATTTTATTGAAATCAGTGCAACAGTACTTAGCTGTGAAAGCGTTACAGACACACAGAGTTACACTAGTGTACATGTTAGTATAAATGTTAAGTTGCATCCCGAGGTCAGCATCCAGTTTTATTATACAAGTGAGTATTTATAAAAACAAATGATTACCTCATGCCTATTCTAGTGACCATAGTCAATATTTGTCTAACTGGAAATTCGTGAGACTTGACACTACCCGTGCTCAGTGAAAAATATTTGTCATACGACACTTTGCATATTGTGTGTCCAATATTGGTCAACAGATTGATTTAACTTGTTAACGTAATGTTTGTTTAGATCGTCTTAGAATTTGATTTTGAAATTATTGGTAGCTGCTGATAAGGATTTAGAGGCTGGAAAAAAACGCTCTAGTCTAACATCACATCAATCACAAATCTTAAAGAGCACTTAAATAAAAGGCATCAAACTAAATGGACACATGACAAATGACTATTCTCTTGAAAAGAAAATATTATTCAATAAAAAGAAAGACATTTAAAAGTCAAATAAGTGCGAACTAAATTATGGCCCGAAAATCGTTCATGCAGATTCTAAAACTTTACCTAATAAATGATGGCAAAATATTTACTTGAAAAAGTTTTTAAAATTCGTGATAAGACGTTGAGAGTTTTTAGAAGGCCTGGCTTTTGTTAAGTTGGTGAGGATAGTGAGATGATCCGTGACTGAAAAGATAATGATGCTTAAGATGCTTCTTACAAAATGAGAAAGAGAGATAAGTAGAACTCTTGGAATTTTTTTAAAGTTTAGATTTCTTTTTTTTTTATATTACAGCATAGAGTATAAATTAGTAGGTATTCTTGAGTAGTCTTTCACATCAACATTGTCTTTACTAATTTGAGTAAACCTTAGTTATGTTACAACATTTTGTCCGATTAATACTTCTGATTGACTAATGTTTTTCTCCCTTTTAGTGTGCTCCCAATTTATCCCTGTCTCATTTATAAAATGCCAGGTTGATAGTTATTTTACCTCGGGGCTCTTGGGATTTTCTTCCTCTTCTAGGGTACATCTAGATATATCAAGTTGTCTGCCACTATTACCCGAAATGGTGGGTGTGCGGTTCTTGGTCAGATCGAAGCAGACATAACCACCAGTAGGTGGTGTTTGAGAGACATATACAAAAATAAGCTTGACAGTATCATACTACTGCATTATCAGGTGTCACTTAAAAATATTTTATGGGAAAATGTGACGGTTTAGTGTAAACGTTTTTCTTGGATAAAAGACTACAAGACGAAGATTATATCGATTCACAGCATTTAAAAAATTTCTACACTAGCTTATGTATAAAAAGAAGGTTTTGGACTCTTGGTGAACTATTAATATGGTCCCTTGATCTGATTTTACAGTACGCGGCGACTAAGCAATCGATCAACGCTATATTATTTGCATAGAAATAGTTTATTATCTTATAGAAAAGCATGAAATTCATTAAATATTTAACTATTTTCGTTATCAATTCACATCCTTTGGAATAAATAGCTAGATATAGTTTTTATCGGGTCAAAAGACTCAAAACCTAAAATAAATAAACAGTAAGTTTCAACTGCGCATCTATTTCATACATCGCTCAATTCACGCGCTTGCTTGATCGGGCATGCGCGTGAGTCACCGCGCGCGAATTCTCGCTGCCGCCGCGCCGGAAACAATGTCCTCGCTTCCTTATAAATTCATAGGGGGCAATTAGGATCGTAACCCGCATTTTTAGTATTGATTGAACCCGTTATATTACGTTGCTGTGACATAATTTCATAACAACCTTGTGTAGGACATTTATTTCTAGAATGAACGTAGATATGCTCAAGGTTAAGTTTGTTTTAATTTGAACTTACTCAATTTAAAAATTACCTTTAACTTGATCGTATATCTAGACTATAACATTTGGGTATTTGTTTAAGGTAGCCTTTCTTTGAACGTCTTTGAGTTTCACTCCGGTCGGTGTCAGATTACTCGATCATCAATATAAAACAGTATAAAATTGTTTTTTGGATTTAAATCTCTGCATAAACGTAACTGGAGTCTAACTACAGCAATTATTCATGCCATCAGTTAGTCGGCTAGTCAACTCGTGAAACGAACCAACTTAATGCCTAAATGAGGCGTGGGCTACTTTATAAGGTCTAGCAGACTTGTCACGTGATATTTGATCCTGGTTCAAATTGAGAAGGAAGAATAGTATTGTTTAAGTTTACCTCATATTCTGTGATTGTTGACAAGTAGTTTAATTGATTTACGAACGTCTTCGCTGTTGTTTAACTTAAGTTTTCCCTTTTGCTAAAATTCTTTGAATCTTAATACTAATTACGCTTTAATAGCTCATCATTGGCCGTATGACCATAAAAAGATATCTAGATTTTTTGCATAGTAACCGGCATGTTTTTGACTAGTCACTTTGTTTTATTTTTATGGAGTATGATGAACACTGTTATTGGTTCAACTTTAAAAGTTTACCAACCATTTTTTAAGAATATTTGAAAAGAAAAATCAAAATAAAGTTGTCGTAAATGAGAGAACTATTAGTTTCTTATTTAATGGCTTGTGTTTGTACTAAGATTTGCTTCATTACTATCATTGGTTTGAATAGCTACACTTTCATTTCACGTCCTGCTTCGGAGTATATTATTTTGTGGCTTTATTCTTGTGGTTTTGAAGTATATATATATATATATATATATATATATATATATACTGTTACCTTAAGATTTCGCCCTAATATGTATATTGACAATACGAAAACCATCAGAAGCTGATAACACTTCTGTATCTTTCTTTATTTAATTGATTTTTATAAATTTCTACTTCTTTACGTCATTTGTTGCTTTTTCAATTATTCTTTCTAATGTGGCTATAATCACAAATGGTTTTTGTCTCATTTCATTATCGCTGTAAATACTTTCTTTATCTGATTACATAACGATTATTAAATTTTATAGATCCGGTACTTTCCTTGTTTGATCTGTTTAATAGTTTGTATGTATATACATCGAGAGTTGTATTTATTTTTAAAACTTTGTTACTCGTCACTTATCTAATGAATCTAAGAAACCCACCAACTATACAATGGGATCGATTGAGCGTAACATCAAAGCATTTTATGTAATTACAAACACTTGACTAAATTTCAATAACCTATCTACCTTCTCGAATTATGACATTATCTACCATAGTAAAACTTCGGCGATAGAATGAACACATTATATTTGCTTAAGCGTTGCATGCTTTTTTCTAGATGATGGTTATTTTAAGGTTCATTATTACAAATGATTAATTACTTATTTTTTTCCTTTTATTATCCAAGCATATATGTACTAGGTATGTATGTATGTTAGACTACGGGCCCGTGTCGGAAATTGATGGGTCATAACCACGAGGAGACCTTTTAATAAAGATGTAAGGGCAATAACCAATAGCATTTACCTTTATGTTGTCATTTGTAAGCTATCCAACTGTGTCCAATAGTGTGTGAAGGGGAGGAGATAACAACCCTCTATTTTTCTCCCTTATCATATTCTTTTTGTATAGAGTCGCGGAATAACGGGTTAGAAGAGGTATAGAAATTGTATGGAATTGATGTCGTACAAAAATAGTGCGCCACAAAGTTGGTTTCATTTTGATTTCCCGGTGATTCTTTCGGTCAATTTCTTCTTTCATCGAAATGGTTTTATATAAACTTTTGAAGTTTAGAAGTTCGTTATTGGCTTTTTAGTTACGAGACGGCTACATTTCAGAGTATGTGAAATTTGATAATCTGCCATCAAATTATTTATTAACTAGGGTATAACACAACAGAAATAACACTCTTCAACTCACTCACTCACGTTCAACGACTCAATCAAGAGGCTAAGTGCGGATATAGCCCGGTAAAACAAACAAACAGGAATAACAGCAGTACCATGTGTCCTTTAAAATTCACACATATCAACAGCCTATCTCCGGCTACTGCTGAATGAAAACCTCCCTAAGAAACGTCAACGAACCCGACGTTAGACAATTACGCTATCTGTTGCCAGCCACTTTCCAATACAATTTACAATCAAATAGTTAAGAATTTTACACCAACAGACAACTTTCACTGCCATCGTCCTTTCACTCACTCACAAACTGTTCTCTTATCCCACCTAAATCTGTAATTTCACCCCAAACAAAATACAACACACCATTGTTCGTCCCCCATTGTATTGCCATAACAGATGGTATATAGAGCCTAACATGAAACAAAAAGCTAATTAAAGACCGGCTATTCACGTGTGTCGGCTACACTTCAACGCAGCGACTGTGTTAGTATAGTCTTTATGAGTGTGGCGGTTTTTTTGGGCATCTCCCCTCTCCGATAAAGTTGTGTGTTTTTTATAGTGCATAATTTCATGCCGCTATGGAAAACTCATTGAAGTTCTTACTTCACAGTCGGTTGGCAATTTCTTTATAGTAAAAGCCGACCGCATAAATAAAGATTTGGTAAGATGATATCTATGTTAGTCGTGTGATTACACTGTTATTTTTCAATTATACACCATTATTAACTTCAAATAATGCCTTATTATGAAAGCAGAAATAAGTAGAATATATAAACGTTTACAGTGATTGAAATCGTGTCCAATTTGTTCAATCAATTTAATACAGGCAAAAGTATCTATCAACAATATATTTAAATATCTATTGAACAAAACGAAAAGTATCCTATTATCATTGTTAACCAGTTGTCAAGTGTAAATGAAAGTTTTAGATTACGAAAAGGGAAAATTCCGTCTAATAAATGAAAGTACCTGCCAGACCATTTGAGATTTGTTTTATACCCAAGGAACTATCTATCTCGTACCATTGCTTTTCCTTCTCACTTTTCGTAAAAACCTTCCTTATTTTTTATTCTCATTTCTAGAGTTCTCTTAGTGACAGTAATATTGTCCAATATTACTTAAGTCAAACAAAGAATATGGTCGTCAATGTTTCATTCATTTACACATTCATTGGATAAAAATACATGTTTATTTATTAAAAAATGACTGTACATGACGTACAAAACCGGGCTTAATACCATGAGGCATCCTCTCCTAGTCAACCTTCAAGTTATGTAGAAGTAGGTGCAAAGACAAAGTATTAAATTCGACGATAATCATAATAGTTACGTAAATAAAGGATTAAATTACATTCAATATAACTAATGTATACAAATCTACTACTGTTTATTTATATATACATAACTGCATTAGCATATAGATATGTATACTTAATAATATATAGAATACCCAGACTAGCGATGTGCCTGTCAATTCTCCTCGGAGTGCATGACACAGTAGAACTGACAGTAGAAAGAAGGAAGGTAGAAGGAAGAATTGATAAAATTGGTGGTGTGAGGAAGGCATAGAAGAAGCAAGTTGTTAGTTGATCGAAGACTCCGGTTGTGATTGGAACACAAGAAACAGAAGTGTGGAACTAGGTATTCGGATAATAATGGGGTGTTGAGAAAAGAAAATAAACAAATCAGAGCTCGCAAACTGCGACGTTTACGAATTGGAAGCCATTGTAACTTGGAACGTAAAGCAGATACATGATCATATACTTGCGAAGATTGTAAACGAATCAAATGCAGTTATTGAAAAGTCGATTTAGTTTATTGAAGAGGTCTGCATTCAGGTCAAAATAATACAAGTCAAATCTCAATTTTTGGAAAAAAAGTTGAGATTTTATAGCTTTAGTTTAAACGGGAAGGAAGTTTTAAGTTTTTAACGCGAAGGAAGTAACTTTTTGGCTGGTGTGAGAAATCTGTGCCCACCGATCAAAGGTCGAGTCGATGTATAATCCTAGGTTCTTAACCACTACAGTTAGAGTGTAGAGTAGGATCGTCACCATGTTCAACCTACTTATTTACTTCCTAAGACGGCTAGCATTTGGTTGAATTTACTGACAAACAAGACCTCGCCGACCATCTTTTAATAAAGTCCAGGTTTTTGTTGATTCGTCGATAGCGTAAGAAATGTCCTCAACTCTTGACTTTGTGTACAGTTGCAAGTTTGAGAATCTACAAGTTATTACGTTTTACATTTTAGTATCTATAGACACATAAAATACTTGCTCAAACTGACTGATTCATCAACGCAACGTCTCAACCAATTGGACTACAAACTTCAAGTTTTGTCAGGTGACGTGAAAATATGTCAATTTCAAAGTTAGAAACATGAAAAAAGAAAGTCAAAGTAAAGCCGCGAACAATAGCTAATATATTATATCTATATGCCCGGTGCTAATTCCGATATTAAAGATTGCTAACACTAATCAAAATGGCCGCTGAAGCCGATTAACCAACTTGCAAGGCTTCCGACAAATTCGTAGGTGAATTATATCCGACTTGAAGCCTCAGAGCGTCGGTGTCTAGAACTGAATTTTTAAAAAGCATTAAGTATTGGATTTTATTAAGATAAGTAAGATAAGTGAAATTTAGTATTTATTTGTTTCGTTTACTAGCCCTGTAGAGTTTTTTCAGAATTCTCACTTTGTAGTTGGTAAAAATTTATGGCTTGGAACTCACTTATTGAATGTATGGGTTTTTTTTTGTATTTAAAAGGTTTTTTTGCTTTGGATTAATAGTTAATTTTTAATATAATTTATATAATAACAGTTGACATATTATACAATGAGATATTTTAATCGATAATTTCGATTGATATGTGAATTAAATAACTAATAACCTAGTACCCGATTAATAGCAATGTGTACCTACTCAAATATATTCCTCAGTATATTATTGGAAAATATTATTCCGTACAATTTATTTCATACTATTTATCACTCATTATTTATAATAAGAAATATATATACGTTAAATATTCATTAGAATTAAAATAGGTGAGTATGTGATGCAATAACACACCTGGTCGAGAACCGGTTTCGTAGGTTTTATTTAGGTTTAGAACTTTATTAATTGTTACTTTGATTGCCTCGGTGGCGCAGCGGTAGCATATGCAACTGCTGTTCTTGAGGTCTCGGGTTCGATTCCCGGATCGGATCAAATGTTTGTATGATCTACAAATGTTTGTTTCGGAGTTTGGGTGTTTTCTATGTATGATATGTATGTATTTACAAAAAAAAGTATATATGTATTTATATCAGTTGTTAAGTACCCATGATACAAGCTCTGCTTAGTTTGGGACTAGATGGCGTTGTGTGTTAGATGTCCGAAAATATTTATTTATTTATTTAAATACCTGTAAAAACACTTGATATGTGGAGTGATTTATTCAAAAGATCTAGTGTAAGCTTATTTGATATTGTATCTGACGTTACGGTGACTTACGTTTAACGTTGCGGATGGACCCTACTCATTTCTTCACCAATCTCATAACCAAATGCATTCGTTTCCAAGAGTGAGATGATGTTATTAAAACTGAGATAAGACCCTTTCGTACGTGGCTGTTTCTGGTTTAAAATAATAAAATAAATAAATAAAATAAAAATAACCTTTATTTCCTGTAACCTGCTTTACATATTTTTTTAATTGATAATAAGTTAAATGATATCTGATCAAGTAGCATTATCGGCAAACAGATCATGTTGTCTTCTGACATAGGCCTCCTCTAATTCCCTCCTTGGAATAATAAAAAAAGGAAATTTTGTTAATACCACGCACGCCACATTTGGCGCCACTCGAATGGTTAAAAAGGAAGCCATAAAGAACTCGTTCAAATTTAAGCCGCCTGATAAAACAGTATGTGACTTTTTCAAGAAAAAGTTCGAAAAAATAAAAGAAAAAATCTTTTATGTACCATAATATAGAACTTCAAATATATTTCAAACTTAAAAAAGCTATAGAGTCCCCTTTAAACTTAATTTGCCAGATAAACAGTCGACCACACTGAAGTATATGAATGATGCCCTTGACTCCCAAAAGACCAGTACTAAGCAACCACTTCTCCTTAAATGGAACATTAATGTACTGGCTTTTATATACTTTCTGCACAAATAAATCTTGTCATTTCCGTCGGCATTATAAATAGCAGTTGCTGATTCAATCTCGATTCTTCGTCAGTCTGCAAATATTGGCGAGGTGCCAGCAATGTCCTTGGAAGATACGGGTGACGTCACTGGACAAAACTGGAGAAATTCTCATATCCCCTACTAAGGGTATTGATATAATGAATTCGTTATTGCAAATGTTTAAAATAATAAAACATAAACTATAATTAAATAAATGTTCATTACTTTATAAGGTATTAATTATACACATAAATATCTTCCTCTTGAATCAGTTTGTCTTTCGGTAAAACTGCAATAAAAATCGTTGCGGACTTGTAAGACTTACGTACAAGAATATAAAGCAACTTCGTTTTATACCATGTACAGAAGGGTTCTTAAATAAATGAATGAATAAGTTGTTTAACTTAAGCCACAAACTACATAAAGATTCGGACTGGTTATCAGCCTCATTTTCACAATTTAATAGTCCGCTGTTGGATAAAGACCTATCTTCAGAAAGGAGGTTTCGACTGGTTGATCCTACATAATAGCCTGATTGAATTATTTTTAAGGATTCTAAAACATTAAGATTTTTGTATAATCTTTCATTTTAAGCCAGATAGTAGCTAGTATCTCTTTTAGATTTGTTGTTAAAGTAGATGAAAAGCAGTAAAAGTTGTTTTGTAGTTCACACAAACAGTTTAAGTCACTTTTGTACGACATTATCACGGAGTACGGTTTAACGCACATATTCTCGATAGCAAAATAAACATTAGTAGGCGACCATAGCGGTTTTTAGTCGTGTTTTATCGTTGAGAGCATTATGGTCGGTTATGGTAGTAATTTATCGATGTTCTGCGAAGGTTTTTTGCACTAATAAATTGCTTTGATGGGTTCGGTATGATTTGTGAAGTGTATCTTAATTCAAATTCTGGTTATTGTGGACCGTAGAATTGGAGCAATTTATGATTTTTACATACATTGTAGAGTGAAGTTTCTTGTTAGTTTATATTGTAACGCCAGTTGTTCTTTAGTGTTAAAGGTCTTAGAAAAAGGCTTATGTTTGTTAAATGTGTCAAGAGATTATCAGCTCTTCTTCTTCCTCTTTTGACGAGATGGTAACCAGATATTTATGCCAATGTCAAGTATTTAAATTCTTTAATTATAAGTCTTCGAGTCCACATGTCTTCGTCTTGATGAAATTAATGATAAAAAATATAAATAATGTGGATGACATGAAATGGGGACTGTCTTTCGTAACAACAAAAAACGATCTCCATGTCAGGTCTTATTACTCATCTAGTTTAGTTCAAATGACACTAGTACTCATCCACTGTTCAAAGTCCTACTAAGTTCAATTATTATTTCTTTACGTCAAATTGGAAAGGTATCATTTTTAAATCGTCATATACCAACAAGTGATTTAAACTCTTTAATTTATTATCATTTCAATTTTAAAGGACGATTCCAGCTATACGACTATATTACATGAACACCCACATGATACAATGAATACCTAGACTCAAAACAATAGCTTACGGATCTCACAAAGTATTGTCCCACGTCGGGTTTGAACTCACACCATTCAGCGAAGTAGAAAACGGCTTGGAGACCGCTTAAAGTTAAACCCCAGCAGTCAACTTAGAGTGAGGTGATCCTACTGCTCGTTACAGTATGGACATATAGACTTGTTTATTGTACGCATACATGTGGTACAAACTGTATTATGAAATCAAGATAAAATAGATATTTCCTTTTATGATATATATCTATCTGTATGTGTATCGAAATGCTGGTGCCAAGAGACATATCATTATCATCATCATCATCAGCCCGTAGCAATCCAGTGCTGGACATAGGCCTCTCGCAAGGAACACCACAGAGCCCGGTCTGTTGCTTTTTGCATCCAGTCGCTGCCGTAGCCATGCCATGCCATGCCATATATGAAATAGGGCAGTCATTTTGGCAGCTTAAACATATATAAAAATCCAGTTCGTTTCTGTAAAGAATTTTGGGTTTATTCATTTCACCTTGGAAGTATACTTAGGTGATATCACAATGGTGAACAAAGTAGAATAAAACATATGGAAGATGAAATCTTCCTAAGGCTTAATATTTATGGATAAATAAGAATAACAAGTTTTTTAACTATCGAAGAAAATTGAACAGCGATTACAATGTGAACATGTACTTTTTATGTAATAAAAAATAAGAACAATAAGTTTTAGGCTACATGACTTATATTTTCTTTACATAATTGTATCATATATTAATGAATTACCGACCTCTGCTGAACAAAGATCTCCCCCAAGAAGCATCAACTATCCATAATTGTATTAAAATGGACCAAAATCCTCCAAAATCCAAAATCAATCGAGTACAGCCGTATTCCTGATTGTCAATTAACCAATTTCTAAAAATAAAGGAACTTCTTCTATTTTATTTAAATGAAAATTATTATATTTTTAATTAACGGTAATTTATTAGATATTGGTACATTTCATTTGATCTGTAATAAGTTAAATTCCAATAGTATTTTTTTTCCAACGAGTATGTATTCCCACCTAAAACTCCCACTTGTGATTGAAGCTACATGTATCCACGTGCGCGTTAGTTATATACCACGTTTGGTTATTACATCGGCAGTTATCAAACGTTCATCTTTCTTTCTTACAGGAGATACAAACGAGTATGTGCTTAAAATTAAACCTCATTCCCAAAAAATCCCGACATATCATCACTGTCGTTTGTACTTTTACTCTCAGTCCGTCAAGGTCCCCAACGATCTTATCTGAATGTCCCAATTGTACAATGATTAATGCACATGCGCCGGAGTGGTTGGCCTTGCAATATTTTTATACTTTATTGTCTGTGGAGAGAATAAGATGGCGGTGATGCTGATAAAAATAAACGGTTTGGGAAAATTTCTATAGGACCTTGATAAATGAAATATATTTTTCATTTAATCCATGTCTGTTACCCCTTTCCCTCAAAACTGAAGAAAGTTACTAGAGGTAGATTTTAGTAATTTTCTTTAGTCTTGAAGAGTACCGTAGTCCGTCCAATCACAAAAAGGAAATATCAGTACCTTATCCCAAGCTACTTGACCTTCTACAATCACAGTTGTATTAGCATGCTAAAATTGCGATATTCCTTTCCCGTGGTCCCTTACTTTACTAGTCTCTTATTACCCATATCTTATTTAGTAAATCAACTTTTTCACTGTTTCATCTAAAATCTATTAGACTTCATAAGAGAGTATAAGGATTTAAACAACAAATCCTTTGCAAATATACTTTACGCTGAAATCCAATAGTAGAACCGAGTGAAAAAAATAAAAATATAAAATTAATATTCTTAAAAAATAGTAATAAAATTTAACATGCCGGTTCGACCGAGGTGACACCATGGCCTCACAAAAACCGGTGTGAAACAGTGAGTGAGGATACCGGAGGCACATACCCCAACCCCTCCCCCATCCTCTGCCTCATCCTCCAAAGGCCGGAAATGCACATATTATTATTATTATTTATAGTTATACTTTCTTTATATCACATATCTAGTTTCTGATGACAATCAATCGATAACGAATTCAGCTCACGATTGCTCAGCGCTCGTTCATACGGTACCGTTCGAGAGTAATAGATTGACCGTGAAATACTTAATAAGGACCAATGCGCCGATGTATTGGCAATAAGACCAGCGATGTATGCTGAATCAATGTATTGGAATAATATTTTGGTCGGTCGGTTGTGAAGTTAATCAGTAGGAGTGTAGTGAATTCTGAATTAAAATAACGCTTTGTGCACGTACATTTAAATTTTGCACAGATTTTGGTACTAGTTTTTGGACCGTGACTTTATATATGTTGCCGATGACTATTATTTTGTTTAGTTTGCTATTATAACTATATTTATTCAATGAACATACTTAAGACATAACAATAGATGAGTTACAAAATACATGTACAGAATCGATGTGGTGCTTTATGCATTATTTGTAAGCCTACCTGAGAGAGGAGGAGACATGAAATAAGAAAAGCAGGGGCTCAAAAAAAATTATAGACAATGTTAATGCGTATTTAACATACAAAGTTGTCACTGCCCCTATTCATCCCATGGATGTCGTAAAAGGCGAATAAGGCAAATTCATGAAGAACCACATCATTACAAAGGAAATGAAAACTTCTGGCCAGCGTGTTATAGTAGGCCAAAATCTCGTTTCCGGATGGCGTAAGACAGCGGTTCCCGTATCTCTCCCGTCTCAGGCGCAGAGTGGCACACCGTGTGGTTATAGTCGGTTCGATTTCGACACACCGCCCCGCCGCAAGCCCCGGTGGGGTGAAGGGGGTTTCCACACGTTAATAAAAAAAAGGCCAAAATCTCGTTTCTAAGGAGCAGCATATATCTAGTAGTGGGCAATGAAATTCTGTTGATGTGATTTAAAGAGAGAGAGAAAGATAGAAATAAAGAAGGTAGAGAGAGAGTAGAGATTAATATCCTTTCACTTATTATTTGGTTCAGTACTTCATGAATAAGCTTAATAAATACACACTTACTGTTAGTTAGGGTTACTCACAGGTACTACCTAAACTCCCATAAGGGCAGTTTAATGACGTCACAGAACAAAGGATACGTGTATTACAGCTAACCCCATAACCCCATGGATGAACACTTTGCATTGTTTATGAAGGCTATTAATGATGTGGTAGAATTCCTTTGCTCCTCTGTGGAGGTGAGTATTTACTTTAAGTATTACATAATTATAGTAAGTTTTTTAATTACACTTACTGTTCTGACCTCACTTACTAAATTAGATGGTAACATAGAAAAAAATATTTCTATAGAATTATCATCGTCAAAGTTCTTAATAGTGCAACTGCTAGAATAAGAGTGAACTACGCTTCAGAATATATGGACCAGCTCGACTGGAGTGATACCACGGCCTCACAGAAAACCGGTGTGAGACAGCGCTTGCGCTGTGTTTCACCGAGTGAGTGAGTATACCGAAGACACATACCTCAACCCCTCCCGTATCCCACTCCCCATCCCCCAAAGGTCGGCAACGCACTTGTGACGCCTCTAGCGTTGCGGTAGTCCATTGGTGGTGGTAATAGCTCACCATCAGGCGATAAGTCTGCTCGTTTCCCCGCTACTCCATAAAAAAAATCATAAGTCTTCTTCGAGAAGAAGTTTCTGGGTAATATACCACGCTGGCCAGACTAGATCTGTTTCAACTTTTTGTTTGTTTTTACGTAGTTTGGTCTCTATATCGCCCCTTACGATATATATGGGATGAATACGAGTGGCACATACTCTTTATTCTTATTCTGCCACAATACCGACGAATCTATATAATACCGACGAATCTTCTTTAATTAATTTTCGCCTCCAGAAATTCCACGATTATTTTACACCTGTCCAGGCAGATACCTTAATATCTGTGAGTCAACCTATGTGTTCATATGAATCTAGAAATAAGTGAACATAACAAAATTTCTAACAACGATAGTAACTATTCTCTCAATTACTAGTAACACAATACAGAACAAAAACCGCAAGGTCATCAAAAGATCAACGACCGCTGCGCTAACCCAACTATTTCCATTTAAGCGATTAGTTTCGCTAAACATGACAGACAGTTCTACTGAACTATAAGACGCGTTTAGGCGGTCATCCGCAGTTTGAAACTCATGTAGGTTGATGGATTTACAGATTTTTTCATGTAACAAAGTGGTTTTAGAGTATTAATCAGTAATTATTCATGTTCGCGCTTTAGAAAACTTCAAAAGATACTCATGAAAGCAGTGGATATCATTGCAGTCATTAATAATAGCTGTCGTCTCTTATAACTCCTTCTGTATGGAATATTTTTTTCATCATCTACTTTGCCTCTTATTTTATTCTCCTTTTCTTACTTATTTTTGGTTTTCACATTTCGTCATCACTCGTTGTTCACATTTTTATGTTAAAAATGTTATACGTAAGTAGACTAAAACTAAATAGACTTTGAATAGACACGCTCTGAACGCATAGTCATATTAAAACTTGTAAATATTTTCATAAATACCATTTTCGTCGCTGTTGCTACGCAAGAAGACAAATATATCAAGTTTCAGATTCGAAAAGCCATTGATGAGATTTATAAATAACCATGTAAGACAGTAATTAAAATTTTGAATCCACACGTTGTTTAATGAACTCTTTAAACAGGCCTAACTGAATTCCTCAGTTACAATAATTTTAGTTTACCTCTTTAAGTCTTTACAGCAGTACCAAGCCAGTAGTTACAGATCTGTAATAAATTTATCGATGACTATATGAGAAAATATACATTCGAATGAAAAGTCAATGTGTTAAAATTTGTATGATTTCATTGTGATCCTGCCAGCCGTCTTGCGCAAATCATCGCTCCACCTGGCTTGTGGACGTCCTACACTACGTTTGCCGAGACGCGGTCTCCACTCAAGAACTCGTTTACCCCAACGGTTATCGGTTCTTCGGCAAATGTGGCCAGCCCACTGCCACTTCAGCTTGCTAATCCTGTGGGCTACGTCGATGACCCTGGTTCTTTGTCGGATCACCTTGGATGCGAGAAGCCATAGATCGAACTAAGTGGCGTGAAATTGGAGAGGCCTATGTCCAGCAGTGGACTGCGATAGGCTGATGATGATGATGATGATTCATTGTGATAATTTTAATATATGTAGAACAACATACAGATGCAACACGTGACTTGAATGGCAGACAGGCAGTGACATCATGAGCGTACCTAGTCTTTAGAATATTTAAAGGTAATAAGGTAAAATCGTGGATAAACATCAAAATTTACTTTAAGCTACCTGCGTACCGCATTGTTTCTCCCTGTTTACTGATAAACTAATTCCAAGGGAACACTACATCTGTTCGGGAAAAGTTTATGTGCTAATCCAGCAATTTTATCAAATTACCCAGCGTGAGCATGTAGAAGTTTCAAACATCAACACACATACTCACAAACCTTTGCCTGTATATTTAAAAGCGTGATATTTAACTGATATTTTGTCTTTTTTTTTTAAATATTTTGTAATCTAAGGAATTAAAGCGGTCACTCCCGAATGACTATGACACGGTATATGACAAAGGTTATTGGGTAAACAAGGTATATACTCATAAATCTTCAGGCGTGGAAAATATAGCGTTCTTACGTCACTAACTATTTTATTGTTTCTAGACTATAATCGAATGTTACTCTCATCTCTTCTTTACTAGTTAGGATAACATTTTGTTCAAGTTTTAGCTAGGAAATAGTTTGATCTACAGGATAAGAAATTGTAAGCAGTTATAAGTTTGTCTAATTGTTTTTTTTTTTGCCATATTATAAATTTTAGTTTTACGTAAAGATTGTCAAAGACGTTCAGTAAGAATGAAATTCAAATAATGTTCATACCACACATTACAAGCAATTTGGCACATTATAATTATATTACATCATAAATATATTTGAAGAAAGTAATATAATACTGTCTATTGAATTAGCTAAGTCACATGTGTGAATAATATAGAACCAAGTAAGATAAAGTATTGCTTCTTGTTACATCAAAATTCATATGAAATATTTGATACGAAAATACTTCAACAACTTAAATATTGAAAACTAATATCTTTAAAAACTTATTTCTGTTCGCGTTAAAGAAGACAACACGCCACTAAAATGGTAAATCAAAACTGAACAGAAATGTTATTTCATAAAAATATTGTGTGCCGTTCCCGCGTTCTCCATTTAAATGATTAGTTTCGTTCGTGAACGGTAACTTGCATTAGCTAATAAGTTTCACACAAAGTTAGTGGTTTTAAAACTTGCTTGTTTCTTTGCTAGTAAGTCTGCAGCTTCTGAATAAGGTGCTAAATTAATTTAAGGATTATTTGATCAGTATTAATCAAAGAAAAAGAATCTTGACTTTAAACTTGATTTAAAATAGTGAGCTGAAATAAGAAAAAGATAGATTGCCACGAATCTAATATATTTAGTACAAAATTTATAATTTTGCGATCTGCAACCTTTTCACAAGAAAAGGGTAAGACCCTTTCACAAAGTTTAACTTATTCTACCTCATACGAAGGCTAATAGAAGTAAACTTAGCTAGCTTGAATAATGAAAAATGATGGTTGAGAGTAGCGATTTTGATAATCCACATATTTTAATAACGCTACGTATGCTCGTAAAGTTGGCTCATATACTCGCTCAAAGACTTGGGTTAAGGATTAGGAAAGACTTTGATTGGATCACAGACATTCTAGGCAACCTCGACGTAATAATAGTTTCTTTATAAACAAAAACATTGCAATTTCTAAGAATTTGCATATCTCTTGACTTGTAATTAAATTTTATTGAATCCAAAAAAAAAAACTTCTAGGGTTGCTTGCATGATGCGTAATTGTAATTTCGCTGAAGATCAGAGCTTAAGATTTTTATTTTTTATTTTTACTGAGATTAAATTTTGCCACTAAAGGTTCAGTGCACAATTATTATTAATACTCGGTTTATGTTCAACAAACATTCTGGTCCATAAGAATATTCAACTATTTACGCTATTATACTTAAAGTCAAATGTTTTTACTAAGTGCATTCGACTAAGCAATCTTGAACATATCAGTACAAGACTTTTGTTGAGAAACTGTATTATTTATTATCTCGTATATTATAAACTTCGGAGGCCCATAATCCAACCCTTCCTCTAACCCCCCTTCCCTTCCCCCAAGGACGGCAACGCACTTGTGGCGCCCCTGGTGTTGCGGATGTCCATGGGCGGCGTTAATCGTTTACCATTAGGCCATACGTCTGTTCGTTTGCCCGCTATAACATCCAAAAACATACTTGAATATAAGTTTTATGGATATTTCTCTTGTTATTGACTGATTGATTTACCACCGAATTTTCTTATGGTTATATTTAAATATTACCGTGATAGTGAAGTCAGAAGCTAAGCGTAAATCCATTTCTATATAGATGAATATGGATGTGTTTTATCTTTTGAGCCGTAAAAGTTGTTACGACTCGTCTGGCGTCCTTATAGCTGGCGGATTGCCAATCCTCCTGTTCCGGGTACAGTTAGTGTCTATACTAAGTGGTGCTTCGTTTGACTTTTTGATCATTTCCTTTAAATATGGATTGTGTGGTTTACTGTAAAGCAGGTTTTATCAATACACACATAATATTCGCTTAGCCGCTAATTTGTATGGAAAATTTCAAATATATTTTCTTTACTACTATTCTGCTTTAAATCTATCTTTTTATTATTTTTATCTTACCCTTAGAATTTTATCTTATATAAAATTGAGTATATAATATTGGTTGCCGAGTAAGCTAATTCAGCCTTTCAGTAAAATTTTGGACGCTCATCGCAATCAATTCGGTATAAGACTCGTTGATTTGATTCAAACAGGAATGTTCATTAGAAAGTAAAACTATTTTGGTATTCTTAACGTAGAATATTCTGGAGAAAACAAATAGTCACCTCAGCTACTTCCATTTCATCCCATAAACTGTGCCGTTGAAATACAACAAAAATGCACCAAAATATTTGTTTCAATACAACACACCCCATTGGTTATGTAGCAATATACAGGCTAGTCTGTTGCTTTCTGAAACCCTTTTTTCGATTTTCATAAATAAGAAAGACCTAAAGTTGCTCAATCAAAAGTTCTATTTTCAAAATTCCAATGTAACTTCAATAACTATTGCCTTTCCGAAATACTTTATTCATGCTTAGATTGCCTGTAAGTGATTGCACTTAGCAATGAGGCCACCCTCATATATTTGCCATTTGCAAAATACTACACTAGTGTGTAGCGTGAAAAAAAAGCGATTGAAGTTTTCTAACTTTTCATCATCATTATCATCATCACGATCAACATCAACAACAACAACAACAACCTATAATGTCCCATTGCAGGGCTCGGGTCTCCTCTTAGGAGAAGGTTAAGGCCATACGTCCCCACGTTGTTCAAGTTTCTATTTGTCCATCTTCTAATTGTCCATCTTGATCTATTTAATTTTAAACTCCATTAAAAGTAGGAAACACCTATTGCTAGAAGAAACCTAGCTAAAGAATCATTAAATCGCAGTTTATGTAATACACTATCCTCTTTATTTTATTCGTATCTGGATTCATTATTACTAGGAATTCTGCTGAAACAAAATAAACTATCGTTAGTGATGTATCCAGGCGCACATTAAATCGATGTTTATATAACGATTGTGTAACGAGTATTTGAGTCTGTAGTTGGAATCGATTAGATTGATGATCGCATGCGCATAGTTGCAATCCGGTTGACGCGTTACTATGTTTTGTTTTAAGTTAATATGTAACAGTGAATTAAAAACGGTTTTCAAGTACATTTTCAAAAGATTGTATAGTTATCGGTTGGCACACAAATCCAGATCTAAATTGTCATTACTGGATTTATTTACAAATTGTTTTTCATCGTCTCTTCAATTACATTGCAAAGCATTTTTGTTTTGCAACAAAGGTTTGCATATTTTCAGAAAAATACTTGTTTGGAAATAGAGTGACCTTTCAAAATTTATTTGATTACAAAGATCTTAAAATTGATTGAGTCTTACTTTTAAATCTGGGAGCCTACAAGCTAATTCTCGCTTGAATATTTAATTTGAATTTAAAGCAGTTATACATCAACTAAAATCAGCCCAATTTTTAACAATCAACCAGTCAATAAAATAACAAAATAAAATAAGAAAAACAAATAGTAAGCGCGCTCAAAAAGAGGTCACGAATCCAAAACTGTGCTTTCAAATTCGATCGAGATCGAGTCCAACTATACACTATATGTACAATCTATTTTTCATTCAAATTAGTTACACTATCTAATACCTACGTAGGCCTTTAGACCCAGACACAATACCATCAGGCTTAATGCGTTACTTTCTCTTTATCTTTGTCGTAAGTTTCTCTTCGTTGGACAAGTACAAACAAATTGTTTATTTATTGCTCCATTATATTCTAGGTTCAAACATGAACCTAGAATAAAATGATGTTTTTGACAAAACGATTTATTGAACTGCTTTCATCTTTACTGTGGGAAAGCCACGCTTCGATATGAACGGCCTCCAAACGGCCGGCAACGCACTTGTGACGCCTCTGGTGTTGGGAGTGTTCATAGGCGGTGGTAATCGCTTACCATTAGGCGATAAGTTTGCGAGTTTGCTCCCTATTCCATAAAAATATGTTTGATTATTTTCCTTTTTCGGATTTTAAGAGACTTTCTTCAGTGCTTTCGTCTCTTTCTTACTTTTCATAGAATTATTTGCAGTGATAGGCCATTTGTGATGGTAAATACGATTTACCACTTTTAATTTCTCGACTATTTTCAAGACTCAGATCTTTACGCGAATGGTTTTGAAACTGATAATAATAATAAAATCTGATAATATTTGCCTAAACAAGTTCTGTATTATCAAATATTTCTGCGTTTATTTAAAATTTTAAGAAACACAAAGTTAAACAATACAACTGTCGCTTGCCTATTACTAATGCGAACTTAGCCCCCAACAACTAAAGACTTTATTTCCAATAAAGAATTTGTTCTTGACGCTAAGAAAATTATCCTAACAATGAATATAAAGCAAAAAATAGCACACATTAACAGCTTCGCGTCCATTGCATATGTTATCTGTTTACTTTATTTTTGTATAGTTTTAGTTCTCACGTAACCGGTCGACCTTGTGATCCTCTTGTTTGAACATCGGATTTTTTATGCGACAATGCATTTTAAACACAATTTTTACAACGAGCCTTTTCGTCTTATTCATAAATAGGTGAATGAGATTAAAAAAACTTTCATCTTTCACACTTTTTTTCCTCTTCTAGAAAAATATCAAGAGATGCGCTTTTTAATCGTTATGTTAGGATTTTGCAGTAACAGTTTATCATAAAACCAGTCCATACTACTAAGTTTATGAGGAACATTAAATTAAAAACAGTAAATTTGAAAATCCTAGGAGAAAGGCTCAAGAGAAACGGAGATAGAAAAGTGGTCTATGAATTATTTGGAGTTTTCATCAAAATTCTTTTAAGAAATAATTATTATAATCTGATATTGTGTAATGAGTAGAAACGGCGCTTTATACAAAAGATAGTAGAGTTGTTACTAACAAGGATCATGTGTTGTTTATCTTTTAAAAGACAGTTTATCTTACACCAAACTTGAATACAATGAGAAGGACACAGTAATTATGGTATTAAAATGGTGTTATCGCAGACTGAGATCTTTTACAAAGGACATAAAGCGAATCATTTTAAAACTATCTTAAGCATATATAAAGAAAAATATTTTAAATAAGAAGGGACATATTTATAATTGACGCAAATACTGGTCGGAAACAGGTTTAAGTTTCTTGATGTTTGATTGTTTAACATGATATTTTTTAGCTAAAAATAAAACTTCAAGCCTATGAATTATAATATACAATTCTCTTAATTTTTCGCTAAACGTTATTGCTGGTTATTTCGCTATAAATTAAAATGAGACCAAACGGGACCGACCATCAAAAAATAGTTCACATTGCCTAGTTAAATCAGTTAATCCATCATATTCAGCCTAGCGCAGTTTACTTCCCGTCTTATTCCCATTGTACGTCGAATTTCGCATCCAGTTCATGTCAGCCATCTTGCCCGAATAGTCACTCCACCCAAACCGTAGTTAGACCTAAGTCAAAACTCGTAAAGATGGGGATCAACTGGGGATCAGTCTGAACAAAAATTCCAAATGAATCCCCTAGAACATTTAAGAAGGAGGATCCTAGTATATGGAGCCTTGATATCCTCCAATTTGTTAAAAGTCATTTTAAAAGTTCAAACGTACGTAGTTGTTTTCACATTTGGGGCACAAACAGATTATTGATATGAAAATCTTGTCATGTGTGGTAGGTGTGGCTTAACAGAACATGATCAGTATTGCATATACATATCAGCTCGAATAATAGACATAAAAGTCATTACGCTTATTGCTTTTCTTGTCCTCATCATCTCCCTACCCTTTTCCCAACTTTATTTGGGATCGGTGCAATGAGTTTTCTTCCTCCGTTCTCCTGTATCACGCGTCAATTAACTGATGACTCCGTTCCTGGCCATATCCTTTCTTACGCAGTCCACCCATTTCCATTTTTTCTTTGGTCGTCCTCTACTCTTATATCCGTCAACTTCTAGTGTTTACTTGTCTCATGTATTTATGTCAATATTATATCAAGTATGAAATGTAAAAAAGTTACAAGTGAGCATTAAATGTTGAGCACTAAATCTGATTTCACATTCGGCTATGGCGAGACCTTGGATGCAGACTAAGTGCTTAAATTCAGCGTGATTCATGTCTGCGTTTGTTTTGTGGTATAAGGCATAAGAGTTAAACAGGATTATAAATTACATCCATATTCGGATAAAGTTCGCACTGATACCATATTTGTCAAATACCACTTAGATAATGCGAGATTTTTTTTGGAATAGGGGGAAAACGGGCAGACGTATCGCCTGATGGTAAGCGATTACCGCCACCCATGGACACCCGTAACACCAGAAGCATCACAAGTATGTTGCCGGCCTTGGGGGATGGTGAAGGGGATGAGGGGAAGGGTTAGATTATGGGCCTCCGGTACCCTCACTGACTCAGTGAAACTCAGCGTAGGCGCTGGTTTACACCGGTTTTCTGTGAGGCCGTGGTATCATTCCGGTCGAGCCGGCCCATGCATGCCGAAGCGTGGCTCTCCCACGGTAAATGTAACCTACTTGATGGTTCTGTGGCGACTTCCACATACAGCGTCAACATAAATATATGACATTGCCATCCACCGAAGATACACTGAACTACGGAGTAACGTAGTGCACGAAGAAGCTACCAATCCTGCATCGCGCAATAGAAGTTCTCGCGCCGATTAACATATATACAACTTCCCAACATCAACCGTTGGGCAGTGGCCCGCCAGGCATGATCACCTCGCCTGGTCGGAGGATCCTCCCTTTGTGTTGGAGGGACATGATATCCGTTCCTCCACAGTGGTGACCCCGACGTGATTGGAAGCAGCCTTCGTAGGAGCAGATCAACAGCAAGAGCGCCACCATCGCATTCACTCCCACAGCAAGTCTCAGCCAGCCAGCAACCTCGGCCTCAACAGGGATACACCACATGCAGGAAGCGACCGCTCCAGCCTGGTTTACCCCTACGGCCTCAACAGCGTCTAGGCACAGCACACTGCAACTACGGTCCATGTAAGAAGAGCATCTCTCTCCCGTCTATGCAGCAGCCAGCCACTACGCAGCAATCGCCCCGACTCACTGGGGACTTCACCGCAGCACCGCGCACCGCATGCGATCCCGACTCACTGGGATCAGCGGACTTCAGCCCCGACTCACTGGGACTAGCGGCATTCAGTTCCGACTCACTGGAACTTGCGGCACTCAGTTCCGACTCACTGGAACTACTCAATCCTGGCACTGGCAAGCTCCGCAACAGAGCACAGACAGCTGACTCATCCAGATATCAACCTCCGGTCTTGGAGGGGAGTGATGTGGCGACTTCCACATACAGCGTCAACATAAATATATGACATTGCCATCCACCGAAGATACACTGAACTACGGAGTAACGTAGTGCACGAAGAAGCTACCAATCCTGCATCGCGCAATAGAAGTTCTCGCGCCGATTAACATATATACAACTTCCCAACATCAACCGTTGGGCAGTGGCCCGCCAGGCATGATCACCTCGCCTGGTCGGAGGATCCTCCCTTTGTGTTGGAGGGACATGATATCCGTTCCTCCACAGTTCATACAAATGAAATATGAATAAGGAAGATACGAATACCCCGTTTCTCAATTGTACAGTAGTTGATGGTGTTTAAAAACAGTCAGGAAGGTTAGCTTAGCAAACAATAAGGAAAATTTTAAGCAAAGTTAATTTTGGGGGACTCCTATCAGGGAAATGTGATTCAGTAATTTTTTTTTCTTATTGGGCGTAATCGCAATTATTTATGTTTATTCATTTATATATTGGATAAAAATGCCCAAACTTGATGAAATTATGTTGTCCTCTAAACAGCCACGTCCTATAGAAACTCGTCGACAGATGTTTTACTTATACACTCATTAAAATATTTTTATAATTGCGAACTATAACTTCATTTTTTTTATATACAATAGTGGGCAAACGAGCAGACGTATCACCTGATGGTAAGCGATTACCGCGGCCCATGGATACCCGCGACACCAGACAAGTGCGTTGCCGGCCTTGGGGGATGAGGCAAGATTGGATTATGAGCCTCCGATATCCTAACTCACTCAGTGAAACACTACACAAGCGCTGTTTCATACCGGTTTTCTGTGAGGCCGTGGTATCACATCATACCTATTTAATAAATCAAAAAATATTTCATAACCATTTCTTGGCAAAAAGAACTATGTTCATCTCGCTTTCAGCTTATAGCTTGGGCCAGATTTGATAGTTATCCCGCTTGCTTCAGTGACGCAAGCGCCAATTTTTGCACATTTTACGAGCTCAGACAATTTGTCAGATGGCTCAAAACTAACCGTTTATTCTTTATTTTTATGCAGAAATGCACATGGTGGTTTTATTGTCAGTCAAATGTGCTTCAATAAATAATTTTATTCGTTTTTTGTGGCTACAGATTGATTTATTTTTGCGTCTGAAAAAATAGGAAACACCGTATCCGTGAAAATGGGTGTTAATTTTTTTTATTAATTGAATTCGTTATTTAAAAACAAACGTACACATATGAGTGCATTCTCCTACTAGAAAGGATCATTCCCATTTTCTCCCCGATCGTATTGGAAAACCATCCCATTGGATTGTGAAAGTGCGGGAACAGAGTGTGCACCTAGGCACTATAATATCTCTTAAGTACTTGGCTGGTTTCTGTTCAGAATAGCCGCTTTGGCCGAAATCGACTAGGAGAACATCGTCATTACGAAGGATCATTTTCAGTTAACGGCTCGCATATCATCGCATGAACAAACTGAATTTTATCAAACGACAAGAATTGGAGAATGATAGTTGGTTCTCAGCAATTGCCGTCTCACATTATACTGAAATAAACATATATGAACAGAAGACTGCGTACATTTTGTAATACCCAAAGATGTCGTCACAAACTCGCGAGAGTTGTAAAAAAATATTTAATGCATACATAGGTAGGACGAGGAACTACGTGACGAGAATCAACTCGCACGAGAAACGAAAGTAAACGTTTACATGCCTTTCGGAACCTATTTTTACCCGACTGCGAAAAAAGGAGGGTTATGTTTTTCGAGTGTATACATGTATGTGAGTATGTATTCTTCTTTGGCACGCCTTAGAGCCTAAACAGCTTGTCGTACTTTTATGTGAGTAGTGTCAATAGACTCGTCTTAGTAAGAATGGCATTGGGTACATCAAAAATAAAAAAAATTGCGCTAAAAATTAATCTCAAAATGGTTTTAAAATACATCGAGTGTGGTATCAAAATAAAGAATTTTTAAAGGTAATTACGAATATATACATAAATAACTTATATGTTTTATAAAAAAAGCTAAATTTAATAAATATGACAGATATTGACGCAGTCGAGTTGTTTTTCAATAATTTTACTTGTTTCGGTTTTATTTTCTTCCTATTTACATAATATTCTTATGTTGTTATTAAAGGCATTTTCTACATTACTGCACGCAGCTTTTCTTGAGTATTCCTTATTAAAGTTTCTAACGGTCTGCATAACGAATTTTCATACAAAAGTTATTTTACGCCCTAAGGGACCAATTCCCAAATTTCCTTCTTAATAGGAACTTATAACATTAAAAGCATAGTGCCATCAAATTTTAAATTGGTATACCAGTTAGACCTCTGCGTGGATGACTCAGTCAGTCAGTCAGGGCTAGGAATTTTATAAAATATTTATATATTTATTATATTATGTGGGGTCCAAAAATATTTAAAAAAGTAAAAAAAAAACTTTAGTAGAAATATACGACAGGTGTCTATATATTAATATGTGAGACAAGAACTTTACACCTATTGTTTATTAAAGCATATGAGAATAGACTTAATTTAATATAAGCAAACTGTTAATTCTTAAATAATTATTTTAGCGATAGCGATTAAAACCAAGGCGCTATATATATATATATATATATATATATATATATATATATATATATAAGAATTTCGTGTTTAGTTACACTAAATTCTTATAATTGGTAGAGAGGTAGTTTAGACTCATGAGACGGACATAAGATTTTTACATAGAATTTATTTTGGGCGTTGTTGTTGTACCGTGGGTAACACCGCTTGGCTCAGCTAGTTTTTGGCTCAGCTAGCTCACATATTATTGTAACGAGAGTTGCCGGAAAGGTTAGACGTGTGTGCAAGTCTACGTAATGTTATCTCCAAAAGGAGGATGCTGCACTATTACTTAATAGCTTTGACCAATATCCATATATTTTTAATGATCCATATAACGGCTATTCCTCGGGCGAATATGTCCCAAATGGCCTATAAGACATTTAGGGGCAAACTTTATGACCAATTCGCCAACTTATGACCTTTATTTGAAGGACATAGTGCGTATTACATACAATAATTATGTCCTTTGATTAATTACATACTATTCTTAAATGATCCAATTTGTGTTTGTAATTTAATTGTGTTGTATAAAATGACTTATGAAATGTTTTCCTTTCTACAGGTAAGAGGAATGATGACATGGCGATATGGTCTGGTAATGTATTGTATTATTCACTAGTTATACTAGGCCTGCGGTGTTATCTGCGGTTTCCATTCTAATTTGACAATAGCAACAATCTCGAGTAATAATAAAAAATATAAAAAAAACTAAAAAACACGCTTTCTTAGCACACGCTATTAGTTTTAGGAAACATAAATCGTTTTGTATAGCCCGTTTATTGAAAAGGATAAGATATATACTCGTATGATAACATTACGACCGATAGGGACTGAAGAAAAATGAAAAATATTGCAGGTTGGCAAAAATATTCTATTTGTTCGATACAGACGAAGTTGCGCGGCTGAACTAGTATTTCATAACACAAATAGCATCACCTCATTTGGCTTAATAGCCTAAAATATTATATCGAATATATCAGATTCTCGTGTCGAGGTGTTTGTTACCAAACTCCTACGAAACGGCTGGAACGATTTTTATGAAATTTTGTGTGCTAGGTCTGTTAGGTCTTAGAATCGGCCAATATCTATTTTTCATACCCCTAAATGATATGAGCCACCACTATTTTTTTATTTTGTTATTATTTTGCATAAAAAAAACAATATAATATATATGGCAAAATAACGTTTGCCGTGTCAGCCAGTATTTTTATGTAAATCTGATAAAAATCTCATTTCTTATTCAACTCATGTTTTCGATCAAACTTTTTTGATACAATATCGTTGAGGATAAAAATTGTACATGTATTCTAAATAATATGAAAGAAATGTTTAGAAACTTTGACGATTTGCATACATATTATAGGTTTATTATTAGAAATATTTAACACAAAACATTTTGTAATCTGAATTCAAGTACAGCTATATTTCTTTTAACTGATGCTTTTCACATTTCGAAAACAACTTATACTATTCCAAAAATATAAAACATAATGTGGAGGACAGGGGACATATGTCCCTCCAACTCAAAGGGAGGATCCTCCGACCAGGTAAGGCGATCATGCCTGGCGGGCCACAGCCCAACGGTTGATGTTGGGAAGTTGCATATATATTTAAAGGCGCGAGAAGTTCTATTGCACGATTTAGGCTGAGTTTTCTCCGTTACTCCGTAGTTCGGCGTATCTTCGATAGATGACGCTGTTGTATTTATCTGTTGTTGCTTTGTGTGTGGAAATCATCACAATAGCATCAGCACGACTGCGACACTGACGGAACAGGCAGAGTGATATCAAAGGCTCACAGAATACTGGAAACTGAAAATGATTTATTCGTGACTTACATAATACAATGCAAACATACAATTATACAGTAAAATGCGGATCAGAACGAGCCACAATATCAGCCAAAGGCTTCACGGTGTCCGTGCAATGCAGGTTTTCAGATGGCACCCTCAAAATGGCAACATAGTATGGTGTTAAGATTCTGGTCGGAAAGACTAAAAGAGCAGCAATGGGGTGAATCTTCACTAGTCACTGTCTATAAGTATATTTTTATGATGGTAAGCGATTTTGAGGCGTCACAAGTGCGTTCCCAGCCTTTGCGGGATAGGGGGGGGGGAGAGGTTAGGGTATCAGCCTCCGGTATCCTCACTCACTCGGTGAAACATAATAGCATACGGTGGTAGTTGCTTACCACCATAAGGTGTGCCGTCAGCTTTTTTACAAAACATCATCATCTTAGTTATTACTAGCTTTTGCCAGGACTCTTAACGCGGTTGTGTAAGTTATTCAGGTAAATATCAGCCTATGTTTTATTTTGGTATAAAATCAACAGTACTGTAATCCATTCTAGAATTATATTCACTTGTATTTATCTCGTTATTTTAATTAACTTCAATCCTGAACGGTTTCGCCCCATGGCGTTATTAAATTTTACTAATTTAGTAACCAGTATTCCTGTAACCTTCGCTAAGTTAATTGAAATAGTGAAATAAGCACAAGTAAGTTCAATTCTAGAATGTATTATGAGAAGTTCCTTCAAACAAGTGTCAACAATCGAGAGTACAAATTACTTAAAGTACTGTAATTGTAAATAAAAATCTGGTTCGTAGATTTTGTGTCACAAATATAATACTCTTTAAAATCTTTTGCATTTAGAATATTGTAGAATAGGACGTTGCACATAAGTAATACTACAGGTACAACACAAATACCTAGGTACTAGTTAGAATCTCTTGTGTGAAACTCAAGCCAGTGTTAATTGCCTATAAAGTGAGTACAATGCTAAATAAAATTCTGAGAAAATTTAACAATACTTACATCTTACCTTGCGTAAACTAGACATACACAAAAATGATATTAAAAATTAAAAACAAATAAGCATTTGTAAAAAAACATGGAGAAATATGTGTTATGTACCATTTTCTATAAAAACTACTAAAAATCACATTTGTTGTATGGGTTACGTTTAACTTTTTGGGTACAGAACCCTAAAAACTATAACTAACAAAAACTAGTTTTTGAACTTGTCCAACATTTCCTTAAATGAGCCTAAAATGAAATATTAATAAGGTATTTTGTTTAATTTTAGTTGCTATGCTATGGTATATGCATTTAAATGCTATGGTAAATAATTTTTTTTTAAATAACTGCAGCTATCTATATTTTAAATATTAAAATAACTTTAAAAGTACGCACAAAAAATATTTGACAAATTGACAAATACTGTTGACAATATTGCTTTTGACAACAGTCAATGGTAGAACGAAACCACCATTTACAATATTATTACAGTATGCTTACCCAGAATATATTTAAAATGGAAAATTAAAAAAAAAAATGGTTCAAAAATAACTGACAAACACGCTTAGAAAAATTTGTTAAAAAACTAACATATTGATGCAGCTTACAAAAACGTGTTAAAGAGAGATTAGTTTGATGTTCCAAGTGAGACACTCAATAATAAAATTATAAACGTGACTTTGAGAACGTGCTTTTTACACTTAAAACACTAAACCGTGGTGGTTTGTAGCATACCGAGGGAGAGCCACGCTTTGTCACGAATGAGCCGGCTTGACCGGCGTGATACCATGGCCTAACAGAAAACCGGTGTAAAAGAGTACTTGTACTTGTGTTTCATCTAGTGAGCAAGGCACTTGTGCCGCCTCTGGAGTTGCGGGTGTCCATGGACGGCGGTAATCGCGTACCACCATGTGATACGTCTTGTTGTTGGCCCCCTATACCATAAAAAACGGTTTTTGAAAATTGTTGTAGCTACCTATACATAGCTATGTTTTTAGTAACATAGACTTATTACCGCAAAAAATTACTAATGCAAGTTCTTTTAATACCTCACAAAAGTACCCCACCCAGCAAGTTACATTACGTAAGAGTTAAATTCTTACATTTGCTTAATTTATTCAAATGAGTAAATATAAGAAAAAAATACGAGAATAAACGAAGTTTGACATTTGCCATTTCATGATAACAAATTGCTATAAAGTTTGTATGAACAATTTAAGAAAGTCTTAGTGTGTCATGATTTTAATAAAAATAATAATTTGAAGCGTAACACAGCGCCCTTCAGACCTCAACCAAGCACTTTTGTATTTAAGTTTTTGATACAATGGATGGGTAGGCTTAGACATCTTTTACTAATACTATTATTTTACAATCAGTTTCCAAGCTGAAATGAAAATGCTTACTCCCGTGAAATTTCTCATAACAAAATTTAGATTACAATAATATAGGAAATTTTTACCAAGCGCGTTCATTTGGCCAGAAGACCTTCTTTTATTATGTATGGGTCTGCCAAAATGACTACTTTGTCTGATGGAAAGCATAAGCAGAATCCAAGAGTGGAGATCACCATCATCACCATCACATCAGCTGTAACAAGTCCACTGCTGAACGTAGACCTCCCCTATTGATTTCCACTTCGACCCGCTAGTGGGCTGCATCCAACGAGTCCCCGCGATCTTAAACAAGTCGTCCGTCCACCTTGCGATGGCCTTCCTGCGCTGCGCTTGTGCTGCTGTCATCATATTCATTGCTAATGCAGACAATGCAAGAATGGAGCATGGTGACCAACACTATAGTGGCCTAGTGATGCTTCTGTATTATTGGACCTCCTTCGTGTACCTATGGAGTTACAAAATCGATCTTTGATTTATTGTTTATCCTGTATTAGATATCTGTTATATTAACTTTTCTAGCTTTCTTTTTTTTTAGACAGCTCCCCAATTAGTAACATGCATTCTGTGTCATGGAGGACTTTACAAATATACCTAAAACGGACATAGAAACACTCAGACTCGAACAATAATTTATGGATTACACAAAGTGTTGTCCTATGTATATATTGTATACATAGGACAACACTATATATATGTGTAATATATGTGTTTCTTTTGTACCAATCGGTCAACATATAAAAAAGATTTTTCGAAATCTTACATTGATGACTCGATTCTAAAATGTCATTCCACGAAGATCCGGCGAGAAACTCCATGTATATCTATATAAATGACATGTGTGCTAGTTAGAAGTATAACTGCATTAGGTGTAGCCCCGGTAACTAGCATATGATGTCATCGACAGGGTGTGAATGCGTTCTAATTGATTCATATGAACTGACCGGTTGCTGTAACTTGATGCCACATATATTCTATTAGTTCTTGCCCACAATTTCTGTTTACTTATACAAGAATCAATGTATCTCCACTCCAAATCTATCGCCAGCGGTATTCCCGGACCAATACGACCATCAACCTTCAAGAAAAGAGCGTACTCCTTCTTAAAAGGTCGGCAATGCACTTGTGACGCCTGTGGTGTTGCGGGTGTCCATAGGCGGTGGTAATCGCTTACCAGGTGATACGTCACTTCGTTTGCCAACTATATAATAAAAAATAAATAAATAAAACTGAATCGCCGAAATGTATGTACGCGCATACTTCTAATCGGTTGCACCAAACTAAATTAAATATTTTTTTATGTGTTTGTTATTGTTAGGACAAGATTTGTCTACAAGAAAACTTGAAAGATAATGGGAAAAGGTAATTTTTTTGCTCGCGACTGTACACTGCCTTTGGGAATCTGAGATGAATTTGTAAATATGACGGTTAGATAGTTTCATTATAATTATATAGATAGTTCCTTGACGTGCCCCTCTAATGGCTAGTTAAACTGCTAAGTTAGAGGTTGTGAATTCGATTCCAACTTATGAAAAACAATTCTATAGTGATTAAATAAATAAAATAACAAATAAAAGACCTAGATCGGTTGTCACTTATTAATCACATGTATTTGTTTAAAAAGTATCTTCAAACTTTCTATTTCTAAAAGAATTTTCAAAATCGGTACAGTAGATCCAGAGATTACCCCCTACAAGCTCGCAAACTTACCAACATTACCTCTTTATAGTATTCATAATATTAGAATGAATAAGTTCGTTTATCAATGATGGCTTTGCGTAGTTTGAGATCTGATGGTCGTGTGTGAAGTGTGTGGGGTTTTAATTATCTCTATTAGTTATCTTGGTTATTGGTCAGAGCATGTATCACTTCTCATAAATTCTTCAAATGTATGACATTCTCCTAGCCGATTAGGGCCACGGCAGCCAGTCTCAATGGAGACCAGCTAACTAAGCAGGATATAATACAGTGCACAAGTGTGTGCGCAATACAGGCGCACTCTCTGTTCCCTCACTCTCATAATCCGATAGGACGGTTAACCGACACGATCAGGGAGAGATCAGGCGCAGGACCGATATTTTTACGTGCTCTCCGAGGCACGGGGGTTCTGACCCCACCTTCCAAACTCCAAGCTGTTATTAAGTAATTACATAATCAGAAAAACTCAATAACACTTTTGGCCCGACCTGGGATTTGAACCCGAGATCTCTTGATTAGCAGTCGCATACTTCAATCACTAGACTAACCAAATGTATACAGAAGTTATGACAAGAAAATCCTTGTTTTAAATATTATTCTGAGTTAATACAACGATCCTTATATTCGTGTAACATTCACTGGCGCAGTAAAAACACGAACGGTGTCAGACACAAACATATTGGAAGGTCAAGGCGAGACGTGCGTGAGACCTGACCATTGTACCTAGACCTCCACGATTCAATTCGTTAGTTCCCCTCTTGTCTTTGTTAGTTAGTTGTGGGAGAGATGGGGTGGGTTGAGGTATGTTGGTTGGTTTTATGCGAATGAGTCAGACTTGAGTCACCGTGGCAAGTGAGTTGGGACATTCCTGCGAATGATATTGAAGACAGATTCAAATTTTTTGAGGACAATTTTATTCGTAATAATTTTATGTTTAGACTTTCTTAAAGGCAGTCTTTGTTTTAAAAATCTTTGAAGCTTCAGGGTCCTGTATCGAAAGAGTTTAATGGAACCCTCTGTTATCCGTTTGTCTGTCTGTCCGTTTGTCACCTGGCTGTATCTCATGAATCGTGAGAGTTAGACAGTTGAAATTTTTCACAGATGATATTTCTGTTGTCGCAACAAAAACAAATACTAAAATAACAGAATAACGCCTCTGTCTAATCCGTGTACGTGTTTTCAAAACTTTACAGTTGAACGAGTCCCTAACTTTACAGTCCCCAACCCGCACTTGGCCAGCGTGGGGACGTACGGCCTTAACCCTCTCCTGAGAGGAGACCCGAGCCCAACATTATGGGTTGTTAATGACAGTTGAACGGGACAGTCAGACTCGCGTAACTTAATCTAAGTCGCTCAAAAGAAATATATTTTCTCTATTTTCCCAGCAATTTCGCAAAATTTGTTCGAAGTAGTGGTTTCTGACATTAGCGCATTCAACTAAACAAACTCTTTAGATTTGAAAGGAAAATCGTAAAACTATTCCTCCTCCGTTCTTTAACGCTGTGAGTTTCATTTTAGTTCAAAATGATGTAATTGTGTAACTTTTCCAATTGGAAGTTCTCGTCCGGGTTGTTATTGAATACGAGGTACAACATCGAGAACTTTCATGTGAATCGTAAACTTTTTGCGTTAGTCGATGTTCGGAGTTCCAATTGCTGTGACGGGAAAGAAATACTTACAGTTTATAACTGTTTTCCTGCACTTATAATGGTTTGACGGCTTTTCAAAATGTGCTCTTTAATAGCAATACCTACGTGCAACAGAAGTCTGTCATCTTTAAACTTTTTTAGAACCGAATAACGGATGAAAACTGATGGACAAGGTCTTTTTTTACCCAGCTCCAGCAAAACCAATAGGAAGATTAAAACAAAAACTATTACATTTTTTAAACTTTATGTATGTTTGTTTCCATTGTAGTGCCTATACTACTGAACCGATTTCTTTGGATAAAGTGGCAATAGATTTGTAATAATGACCCGGAAAGTTTTATGAAATAGGGTTATAAGCCCGACGATGTGATTGCTCAAACCGATTTTTGGTTGATTGACTGAAAGACCGACCGTCTTTCAGTCAATCAACTCTGCCTAGATACAATATAGGTTACCTAAATATAGTCACAAACACTAAACCAGTGATCTTATTCTACGTAGCATTATCTCATTGACCTAACCAATTATGGTCACAACCAATAAAATCGTTATTCGTACCACGCGTGCTTGCTGAAATTTTATTAGATAATGTGCTATTCTATTCTAATGCGAAGAGGAATCTTGACGCCATGCCTGTATTTAGAAGCCCTAAGCAGTTTTGTTGCTTAGAAATTTTCCTGGTGATTCATCACCAGGTTTAGTCATAATTAATATTAATAATAAATTAATATAATATTAAGGAGTAAAAGTTATAAATTGTATGAGGTCGAGACAGGGCTTAGAATATTAATAGTGACTAGAAGATTCAGATATGTAAAAGTACCCATACTATTGCCATTCTTTATTACCAACACCATGGCAACTTAGTGGTGCTCCTGCATCATTAGACCTCCAGTATTGCACTCATCAACGTGACCACGACAGCGCGAATTCTGTACTTTGTTCGTGCTGAAGTCAGCGTCGCTCTACCATCTTCAAGATTATGTTGGAGTTCTCTTGACTTTTCATCCTTAGATGTAGTATGTATTTTTAATTAAACGTCCATCTACAGCGGAATCAAGGCCTCCCAAGGAGAACCAACATTCCGGTCATGTGTTTACTTTAAGTGTAATTACGAACAATCTTAAGCCTGGCTATAAAAACTATTACTGAAATCATTTCACAAACTTAACTGCAGATTATTTAACTAAGTAACAAAAAAGATTTAGTCTACAAGTTAAATAATTGTCGTTTCGACTAAGAACAAATGACAAATAAGTTCATTAGTTTGCAAATTTCTGTGTTAATTGTTAATTGCAAGACATTTTCATTTGTACTTTAAAATCAGACTGTTTACTCAATGAGCTGGCTTTAATTAACAGACGTACTTTAGTAGGTTCTCAAATTGTAAATACAGTACTTAGAAATTTTAGTAGAACAATTCATTATCATAATAATGGAATAAATGTGTACAAGAAGTTGCCATGGGTTAAAAAGATATCTATATTCATAGGGGATAGATTCCTTTTCATATCAAACCATTCCGTTTAGTCATGAACCTACCTGGTTCTACATAGGGTCTCTACTGTCATAATTATTAGATTCTTATTATTTTATTTTTTACTAGCTGACCTGGCGAACTTTGTACCGCTAAACGTTGTTTTTTTTATGAAATAGGGGGCATACGAGCATATATCGCCTAAAGAAAAGCGATTATTGCCGCCCATGGATATCCCCAACACCAGAGGAGTCAAAAGTGCGTTGCCAACCTTTGGGTGGGATATTTTCCTCCAGTATCGTCGCTCACTCGGTGAAACCCAGCGTAGGTGCTGTTTTACACCATTTTTTTGTGAGATCGAGGTATCACTCCAGTCGAGCCAGCCTTCCATTTTTTTACTTTCTTTCCTATGGCGCTACAATCCCGCGTGAGTTTTGGCCTCTTCCACAATTTGTCTCCAGCGATTTCTATTCAGAGCAGCACGTCTCCAACAGGACTTCTTTATCAGAGTAGCCAAGTCTTCCTCAACACAGTCCCGCCACCGCTTCCTGGGCCTACCGCGGGGCCTTTTTTGTCGAGCCGGCCTATGCATGCTGAAGCGTGGCTCTCCCGCGGTGAAAACATTTTCTTTCATGAATGTTTACTAAATTTCTGAAAAACTTGTTTTAGTAATTATGCTCGTCTTAGCTTTCCACAGGTGTCCTAAAGTCGCGGACAAAAAAGAACTTTTCCGGCTATTTTTTAATTTTCTTCCATCCAAATTTTGTCCTAACAATAACGCATAGATAAAAAAGAATTAACTAATTTGGTGAAATCGATCGGAAGCTATGTGCGTACATACATTTTGGCGATTCGTTTTTTTTATATAGATAGATTATTAAATACATGATATATTTTCTGTATGGTGATAGATCATGAATACGGTGGGGTGATTTAGGAAGAAAAGTATGCAAGACAACACCATTACAAAGAGAAAGAAATCTTAAAGAAACACTTTTTTGTATTTTGTCGTGTGGAAACCTCCACGGGCCGTCATCCCACTGGGGTTTGCGTTGGGGCGATGTATCGGAATCGAACCAACTAGAACCACATGATGTGCCACTCTGCGCCTGAGACAGGAGAGATCCGGGAACCTCTTTATTACGACAACCAGGCCAAAGTACCGACAGCTATTAAAAGTGAAAGAAACCCTTACCAAGCGTCTGACCTATGTGGTATAATAGGCCAAAAGTTCCTTTCTAAGTAGATGCTTACCTAGCAGTCACCGTCAAAGGGTGTTGATGTAGTGTAATGATGTGTTATATACATACAGATTAGCAATTACCAGCGGATTTGTTCACGTAATTTTTTCTTCTATCGTGTTTCTGACTTTATAAATTACAAACACAAATACAAGTTCATTCCGTAAGTAACACTTTAAGCTGAAATTTAGAAAGATCTTGTTCAGTGGGTGTTTAAAACATAAAAGTCTTAGTGGTTTAAACTCTGCGTTGATAAATCAATCAGAACAGAAGATGAATTACATACAGATATTATAGTGTAGTCGATCACACAACTATTCAGATTACGTCGGTAGTGCAGTGGTAGCGTATGCGACTGCTGTGCTTGAGGTTTAGTCCGTCCCGGTCGATTCCCGGGACGGACCAAACATTTGTATGATCTGCAAATATTTGTTCGAGAGTTTGGATATTTTCTATGTATAATATGAATGTACTTACAAAAAAAGTATATGTATTAATATCAGTTGTCAAGTATCCATAACACAAGCTCTGCTTAACTTGGGACTAGATGGCGTTGTGTGTTAGATGTTTAATTTATTATTATTATTATTGGTACTAAATATTCGTCTGATGATATCTTTCTCAACAGTTATAGTTCAACATATCTGAAAACTAGGCAAGTTAGACTTTAGGACTTCAATATATTATCCTAAGTTTTAAGAAGAAATTATATTTAAGTTGTTACTAACTATTATCTGGCCTTATAACTAAATTTTAGGATTGACTTTAAACTTATCACCCATTTAGATCTCATTACTTTTATCGTCGAAGAGAATGACCAAGGCATTTATCATAATTTGAAATTGGCTCTCATTTCACATTTGTTTTTCATTGGATTTTATATACAGTGGTATATTCATAAACATCTGAACGAAATATTTATACACAACGTTAACAAACGAATTGTTGTCTGGTCATAAAGTGTCAAGACCAAGAATTGGTCGTCGTTCCTTCAAGAATGTGACTCAAATTACCTCAAAAATGTTGATTGGATGAGATGGAACCGAATTAAGAAACAACAGTTTTTATTAAGCTGTTAGAAGTATAATGTCTTATACAACGCGGTCAGGGATATCATCACATCTTTGTTATTTTTAGACGAATACAGGCTTGAATCTGTAATATCTGGTTTGCCATTTAAGGAAAAAAAAGTGGTATTGAAAATATCTTGTGTATAGAGGGGCCAGTGAGCACCTGATTCGAAGGATTTAAGTTACCATCGCCGGCCATGGTGATCTGCAATTTAATAGTCACATATGGATTGTTCTTTTAATGCTTCTCTTGAATCACCCCACCTATTTTGGCACCAATAACTTGAGTGAAAAGCAATAAGAAAAATATCTAACATTGGTTTTATGACTCCTTAATATTGTCTGTTAAGTTTCCGAAAATTTTAATTTAAAAAAATATATTTAAAAAATAAATAAGAATAGTGCTGTTAAGGTAACTTATTTTAACACATTTTAAAGATAATTACTGTTATTTATATAATATAATGTTTCGGACATCTAACACAACGCCATCTAATCCCAAACTAGTTTTAATTTGTACTTTTTTACGTATATTGTATACAAAGAAAACACACAAACTCCGAAGCAAATATTTTCAGATCAACGAACATTTGATCCAACCCGGGAATCAATCCAAGCTTTCAAACACATCAGTCACATACGCTACCCCTACGCAACCGAGGAATTGGCCAATTGTTCTAAAGTTTACATAAAATTATAAAGTCTAGACACACATTGGGATACCACAGCGAGTGGTATCATGAATCAACTTCAAACCACACACCCTCTTTAAACCTTAAATAACCCTGTTGTAACATGACTCACTAAAACAGAGGGGATCGATCGTCTAGGCACCCTAAAAGGGGTCCTAATGACCACTTTTGTTACTGTTATTGATGGACAAGAGGCAGAAAATTTCAAGGGTTTTTAATCAAAAGGGTTGAAGGAGATAATAAAGCTCTTGTTCCTAATCAGTTTCGCAAATCACTTATCCTAAAATGGGCTGTATTGGATAATAAAAAAAAATTCACTGTTTTTTCCCGGTTGCAAAAGAAGGAGGGTTATGTTTTTTGAGTGTATTTATATATCGTCTTTTGGCACGCCCTAAAGCCTAAACGGCTTGTTGTATTATTCTGTGAGTGGAGTCAATAGATTCGTCTTAGTCGTGAGATCGACACTGCCAAAAAAAATGTTTTCAACATAAATCGAGTATGGTATCAAAATCACGAACTTTAAACGGTGATTATGAATATAAAATATAACTTATAGGTTTTATATATGATATTAACGCAGTCGGTTTTTTTAATAGTTTGTTACTTATTTCGGTAATTAAAAAAAATACATTCGAATTTCCAAGTATTTGTTCAAGACCGACATCATCAAGCGTTCAAGCTAACAGGCAAAAATTTCATGCCTTATAGAAACGGATATTCATACAAATACGGATACAAATCCTGATGATAATACACACCTTGCTCTCAAACCTCAATGGCAGATTAATGTTTTTATCATAATCCGCTGATAATGAACTTTGAAATTATTAATTATCTGTCGTTTCTCACTCTCTTCACTCTTAGCAGAGCGGTTGTGGCCACGTAGAGCTGTCTAAGCTGGTGGTAGAGGCGGACAAAGCCCCTCGTATAATTTCCTGCAATCTCACACTGCCTGCAGATTGTCGGCTGCAGTCACACACGGCTATAGCTTGTATACTTCACCTGGACGATCCGAGACACTGACAAGACATAGGCCTAAAACCAAAATATTAATAAATACTCCACATTAAGTAGACGAGTTCTTGATAAATGAAATACCGTTAATACGAAATAATGTTTCTTGTAAACTGCCTACTCTTTTACCTAAAATGCTCACATAACAAAAGCCTGCACATGAAGCTCCACATAAAATTGTCGCAAATCTAATTTTAAGCGGCTGTCAGACGATAGCAAATTGCTCCAGTTGTGTGACGTCATCCACGTCATGATGAAAATCCGGGACACGCTGAGATTGAACAGATATTGAACGATAACTAAAAATAGTGTATTGGGAATTAAATTTTGATGCTCGAAACGGGCACATTATGTGCGACAATTTTATAGACAGTATGCCGAAATTATTGACGACTTTATTCATGTAGTTGTCATCAACAATCAACAATTTCATCATCAATAGATGAAACTGTTGATGTAGTTCTAGTGATAAGCGAGTTTGACCACTAATACTGAAGCTGTAGGTTTAATTTTCATCCAGAATAAAAAAAAGTATTTAGGAAATGTACGTTTATTTGAAAATATACACGACCGGTTGATGGCAATAGACTTGCTCCTGTTATTATAGTATTTAGTATTTTTAGTATTTATTTATTTATTAATTTATTTATGTATTCAATGCAATTACACAGAATAATATAAGTAATAAAAAGTGTAATTCGGCAATAAAGACTTTAATGTGTAATATATATATATATATATTATGAACATTATACTATAGTATACAGTTCAAATAAGTGTTAAAGTATGACTCAGACCCCGACACATTTACTTAACAGGCAGTGGAGTAACAGATCTTCATGTTGTTGATGTTATTAGCATATATGCAAAGATGTTTCAATATAAATATAACTATATATATAAGAAGGTTAAGTACAGCTGAGCCAATTTGGCTGAAAATTGATGAGAAGGTTGGTTAGAACCAGGAGACGGACTTAGGATTTGACATAGTACTTTTTCTTTACTTTTCGCCACTTCTTTAGCCTCTGTTGTTGTACTGCGGGTAACACTGAAGGGCTCAGCTAGTACCACATAAAAGTAATTGTCCTGATTGACCCGAATCGGTGGGGCTACAAACTTGGAAATTTGGCAGCAGATGCTCATTCTGTTGCAAAACCCCTCCGCCGTATGAGCCAACTTCCACCCAGAATCATGTGGAGGTAGGTAGTTGGGCTCTGGTAATAAGCTAATATGCTCATCTTGTCTACCCTCGTGTGAACTCACCCCACCACATGCACGTGCAGGAGGTGGATATAACCATTAAAATATTGCTTTATAAATAAATTGTCATCTATTTAAGACTTACATAAACTCATTCTCAAAAAGAAACTAAAATAGAATACAAAATCAAAATTAAAGATTTAGGTGTTAGTGTTAGTAAACTTACACTTGAATCGTGCAAAGTCGTTAAAGGCATAAGAATCTGAAATAAATGCAGTATCTGATTGCATTATAAGAATCACTATTTTATTATGATGATGCTCAATGCTGAAATGATTATTGGTGTTAAACTATGAAGTCACTCATTAATTCGAAGTTGCTGGACAAAACTGAAAAGACCTTCAATTAGTGAATCTCTGCTGTATATGCTAAAATCAAATAGAATTTCCTAGTCAGCTAGTTAAGTTGTAAATAATGAGTGAGGCTATCGATTGCAAGGATACATATTATATTACATAAGGTCACGTGTGCTTGTTACAACATGATTTAGAGATTGACTATACGCTGAGTTTTGGTGGTATCCAGCATGTACCAATTGTTGTAGGTAAACAAGCATGTGAGCTAAGCTACTAGTAGGCTCGCACCTTATTTTTTATGGAATAGGGGGCAAATGAGCACAAGTATCGCCTGATGGTAAGTGATTACCGCCGCCCATGGACAACGGTAACACCAGAGGCGTCGCAAGTGCGTTGCCGGCTATTTAAGAAAGGGTATGTTCTTTCCTTGAAGGTCGTGTTGGGCCGTGAATACCACAGGCGACAGTTCATTCCACAATTTTGTTGTGCGAGGCAGAAAGTCTCTCGGAAGGTCACAGTTGTGGACTGCTAACATCTAGATGATGGGGATACGGTGCGGTGAACGCGTGTTGATTTGGATTAAATTAAATCTGAGACCTTTTCCAAAGAGGTCTCAATTTCAGACACAAGTGTTTCGACTCTCAATGATGTTTTACCAAGAAATAAATTCGCATAACAATGAGTGCCGCTAATTTTCAGCATGTCATTGGAACGGAGGAGGTAGATAATAGCACACAGCCTTGCGAACACCAGCGTTCACAGATACGGATTCAGAGGATACAACTTCGATAACGACCTTCATGCTTCTATTTGCTAAAAACCCAGTGAGCCATTCGCATAACTTTACGGGAAGCAGATAGGAAAAGAGCTTCAAAAGAAGACCTTTGTGCTAGACCCCGATAAAAGGCCTTCACAATGTCCAAACTAACTGCCAAGGCATCTTAGCCTAAATGATCTGTGCCCAGCGATGTGTCAGGTATACTTGAAGATCACCAGCCGATCCATTCCGTCCGTTACGGAAGCCGTACTGACGGTCACTAAGCAGATAACCTTCTAGATACCGCCAGAGTTGATAATGTATTACCTGTGTTGTATCTTAAAATATATATTTTACATAAATCATCACTTTAAAAAATTGCCTAACATTCTCACAAAGTCTTGGTTACTAGTAGTTTAATTTCATGTCGACCAACCAAATCCTAGTATTACTTTTCAAATATAATTAATCAAATACAGAAAAGAGTAGCAAATATATTCGCAAATATTTAATGCAGTTTTACTATAACTAGAAAAGTAAATAAGAAACCATCTAATAGTTACGACATGATATAAACTGTTGGAATACCTGTTTATCCTTCACCCGTACAAACGGTACCATTGTACTCGACAAATGAAGTAATTATGGCTATAAATAGATTTTTTATTGTAGTAACAACACGCACTGTTAGAGGTGTAAACTGATTTCAAAGTGACTCATGTTTTTCTTTTATCTGTCGCTTGTTGCGATCAATTAATCTCTTAAAACACTTTTCTATAACCTTCTATATTTTTATAGTTTTGACGATAACAATACTACGATACGATATGATACTAGTACAACGTATCTATTTCCATCTAGATTTAGTCTATGCTAATCTATCTCCAGTATTTGTATCGTATTCCTTTTAATTTTTCATAAACACACTTTTACTCATCTTATTATTCTTGATGGTTTGCTCATCGTCAAGTACAGTTTTATAAGTTCAATTTCGATGTACCCATGTAGATGTAGTTGTTAAGCTTTAGATGGAAACCAGTAACCTTTGATAATGTCATAAGGCGAAACCAGTCAGGAGTGAACTTAACAAAAAAGTGGAATAAGTACAATTGTGTTTATTCTAGAATGTATTGCAACACATTTCATCAAGTGCCTACAAACGAGAGTATAAAGTTTTATAATGTTTTTTAAATTTTATTCTTCTCTTTACATTACTGTTGTCCTATATAATTTGCTCCCTAAATTGGTTCTTACACTCCATATTCTTAGTCAGTCACCACACGGGTATCCATTTCACCCGACATTCAACTTTGACAGTTCTTTTCGTCATACCTAAAATTATTCAGATCCAATCCAACCAGAAATAATTGTATGCGATTTACAGTTTAATGTTAGGTTAATATTATTAAGCTCTGGAATTAGCAAGTCATTGTTACATTTAGTAAATGAGTTGTTTGGTAGACGTAACAGCTGTATTCAACGATTCATCTGATTTTGAGGTCGTAGTTTATACTCCAATTTGCAAATTGCCAATACAAACTCAATTTGTGCGAAGCTTTTGATGAAGTGGACTATTATTTGTCAACTTTGTATGTAGTTGTTTCAAAATGATCGTAGTTTGTTACATGCATATTGACTTTTGCTTTTGAAATTTTATTCAAAGGTGGTAAATAACTTTTGTAATATCTGAAAAAGGATATTAATGTGATTTGTTTTTTTAGTTTTGTGTTTTACTTGAGTTTCATTATATGGTATAGAATTATACTTAACTTATTATTAAGTAAAACAAAAATTATGTCAAACTCTATACAAAAAGATAAAATAATAGTGAATAAAGAGCAAATAGAATATGCCCATGAATATGTTTACTTAGGACAATTAATACCTACCGAAGATTGCATGCAAAAGGAAATAGAAAGAAGAATAGCCAACACCTGGAAACGATATTAGTCACTTAGTGAAGTTATGAAGAACAAAGAAATACAAATGAAAGAAAAAAGAAAAGTATATAATATGTGCATTCTGCCATGCTTGCTATACGGGTGTCAAACCTGGGCACTAACGGAACAACTGGCAAACAAAATAAAAGTTTGTGAAAACGGAATTGAGAGAAGTACAATAGGTGTTAAAAGAAAAGACCGAGAAAAATTAAGAAACATTAAAAGTAGAACTAAATTCAAGAATGCATACATAACTTATAAACAACTAAAGTGGAGATAGACTGGACATATGATAAGAGAAAGGAAGGAGAAATGGACAAGACTAATAACAGAATGGTACCCACTAGACTGCAAAAGAAACAGAGGAAGACAAGCTAAGAGATGGGAAGATGATATCAGGAAAATTGCGGGTCCAACATGGACACGAATGGCTAGGGATAGATGTGGATGGCGATCTTTAGAGGAGGCCTTTGTCGGAAGACAAGTTGAAGAGTAACTACCGTTTGCCAAATTATAACAAAACAAAACATAGTTAAACATAAATAATAATAAATAATAAAACAGTTTATATAGCACATTAGTTAGTAAATTTTGATAATAGTAATAAGGTATTAGGCATACATACAAAACTTTTGTCATTTATAAATAAGATCAACAATAAAGGCTTTTTATTTATTTATTTTAGAATTATAACTGCTGTCATCTTATTTTTTGACATTGTCATTTTGATCGCAATTACGTTATAGGGGCAGGCTTATTAATCAAGATATAGTCTGGCAAATATATCTTATATATTGAGATTTCATTATTATAGATGCAATTAAATAAAAAAATATTTTGATTTTTTTAATCGTTATGATATTATTAGCGTATACATAACTGGGTATGCAAACTATATGTTAAGAGTTGGAGTTACTCTCATATCTACTATTGTATTTTATGAATTTTATCACTGAGTCTCTATGGCACTCAGAACAGCAAACATCTCTCATTATTGGCAGAATTCATTAATAAAAATCTAAAACGAATTGGACATTTCAGAAAAAAATATGGATTAGAAAAGGACATCTCATAAAATTATGTTACATTTCCATGCTTTGAAGCTCGCATAAAGCGAGTCTGTTATAAGAGAAAGTAAAACAAAGAAATATAAAGGTGCCTCATCCAATGGTCATACGTAAGACCTATAATTCACATCCTCAGAGCTTTCAAAGTAAACCCGATCGCCTTGTAGATGAAAAAAGGTATATTTCTCATCAGCACTCGAACACGCCTAACCACTTGACACTGTATTCCATATACTAAGTCTTAACTTAATACCAGGTCTCGAGAGCCTCTGGCCTGAAGTTCAGATTCGGATTTGAGTGTCTCAATTATTTATTTCGTTGTGGTGTTAGTACTATTAGATCGCGCTTCGAGAAAATGATTGGTTTTGGAATTTTATCGGTGTGTTCCTTTTATTTTATCGAAACTGAGGAATAATATGTTAATCTGAATTCTGTGTTAATTTATCAAAATTAAAAGATAATAAGACATAATAAGAAAAAAAGTTTCGTCAAAGTATCTGAATACAATACGGAGGTTGGAAAATGTGAAATAGGTTGCAAAGTCTCTGCCTACCTCGGGTGGTATTTGCCTCCAGAGTTTAGTAGTATTCTGTAAATTTTAAATTCGATTACTGACCCTTTCTGATTACTCACGATTATTCCTCTAAATAATATAATATAACTGCTTTTTAGTATGATCAATCATTCATTACTAATATTATATTCAGCATATCAGAGTTCAAATTATCTTCATAAAACAGTTTCTTGAAAACTACTGATTCAGAAACTACTTATCTCATCATCTCGATACGAGACCTTTCGTTTTGCAGTAGAATTTGTTCCCCACCTATTTGTGTGTGCTCTATTTATGTATATTTGTGTGCTCTATTTATTTCATTGTGAATAAAACCTTCTCAAGCGATACTTATTTACATATTTTTTATACCTTTTCCATATTTTAGTGATGTCTGATCCGTTTTGTGTCAAACAAAATATCCTTAAACGAACGAAGCGACTTAATCCATCTGAAAATTGTTACAATATATCCATACTCATTGTATTTTCGGAAATAGCTCACTGAACTGATTTGAATTAGAATTTGACATGGGGATGTTTTGATTCTTTAGGAAGGACTTTTTACTACGATAAACGACATGCCGCGGCCAAAACATTGTTAACTATAAATGTATAACTCTAAGATTTCAGGGACGATTTGCAGAATATCCGAGTTTGTATCCCAAATCTACTAGTACAAGTCTCTGAGATGCAGGTCCTCTATCTGCATTAATTTGCTCATTTGTGCATTTCATAGTAGCATCGTTAGAGCTGTTTTGCACGATTCAATAGTTTCGTTTGAGGGTGACCACTGTAGCAATAAATTGGAGCAACTTGTTCTTGGATGACGTCAATGCTATATTGAGCCTTCTAAGAAGGTTTGTTAACCTTTATTTGAAGTGTATCATTATCATCAACTCTATGAAAGATGATACTACTTGAGTTTCACCATTTGGAAAAAAAATAACGCCTGATTTATGGTTTTTAATAATCACATCACACGGTCGTCTGATCCCAAAGCAGGTAGACTTCTGGTAAACATACTTATATGTTTCTAAATATATTAACACGTGAAGCAAACACTTTGTACCCCTTCTTACGAAATTTGTGAGAAGGAATGATTATTACATTTTGCACAGTTAAAGTTTATATGGAGGCAGAGCGCAGAAAAAAAAAATTGAATTCGTTTAAAAGAATTGTGGTCAAATATTGACCACTGGATGATTTTTAGTATTTCTAAATATACATACACACAATTGATAAATTACACTTCGAGAAAGAATACTCAGTAGTCATTATTATTGGGGTAAACGAGCTTTTGAGTGGAGACTGCGTCTCGGCAAACATAGTAAAGGACGTCCACAGGCCAGGTGGAGCGATGATTTGCGCAAGACGGCTGGCAGGAGCTAGCAAGCCATAGATCGAACTATGTGGCGTGAAATTGGAGAGGCCTATGTCCAACAGTAGACTGCGATAGGCTGATGGTAATGATGATTATCACTTACTACTGGACTAACCAGAGCAATAAATTATTTATTTTGGCCAGGTTTGTGTGAAATGCAATAGTGATAGCACATGCTCTAAGATAATCATCAACTTCATAATCCCGACCATAATTCCTTCTTAATAGGCCGGCAACGAACTTGTGACGCCTCTACTGCGGGTTGCGGGTGTTAATGGGCGGCGGTAATCGCTTGCCATCAGGCGATGCGTCTGCTCGTTTGCCACCTAAGTCATAAAAAAACAAAGATATAGCGCTGGTTAATTGCTCAATGGGATAATTTCTAGCCTAGACATGTCCAACTTAATGGGAAGTATGCTTCTAGTTATACAATCTAATATTATAATACCTGCTTATTACTTTTTAAAGGGTCTATTAGCGTGCCGGTACCGATACAACGATTCATCGAATATTGACGTGACTTTTTAAGAAGCTGTAGTAGAATACCTTTATAATACAGACAAGTTTGTTTTATCTCTATCGGGACGAATTCTTTTTCGTATAAAACAAGAGTTCTAGCTCTTTCCCCCATACAATGATTAATTATATATTTTATTACTATAAGATATGTTCTAAATTAATTGCATTGTACCGTCAACATTGTTGCTTCTAACAAACTTAAAACAAACCTCATTCACAACAACTTTCTTGCTAAACAGCATGATATCATTACTTGACAATTCCTACATACAAATTATAAGGAAATAAAAATATTTATTTCACAAAAGACTGTTATAAAAACTATGTTAAGTGAGTTAGACTGTTGGCTATTTCCGAACGTATTGTTTCCAATCATTTTGTTCGTTCGGAAATAAGTGCCGAGATCACATCGCGCTCATAGTGTGCTAGCTCCCTAATATTTAATGTACGAACTGCATACGGAGCGCTGATACATGAGATAGCTGAAAATAGTATATTTCTTGTAGCAATACTTGACAAGTTTATTTGTGGCCTCAAATGCATGGCGGAAAAGTGTAACTGACGCACTTGAAAAATATTGAGGTAATGCATCACATGTGATGTCATGCTTACAAGATATTTAGGGATGAGTGAGAAGAGAGGATGTTTGTAGCAATAACAAAATTTTAATCTAAATAATTTAGCACTTACGTAAATTGTTGTGGTGAATATCTGAAAGATTATATAATGTTTAGATACTGAAAATAATGATGATTCAAATGAAAGTCAAATCGTAAAGAAATACAGCAAAAAGTTGGAAAGTCCTCAATAGGGAGAGTATAAATGGTTTTGCCAAATGCTTTGTACAAAAGAAATGCTATTCTGTGTTTTTGTTGTTCACAAGTTTAGTTATCAGAGCAACATTACAGTGATAAATAACACAGCATTTAATAAACAAAGAGTCTAGTTTTCTATGGGCCATTGACTCATTCCGATTTTAAATTAAAAAATGGTATCAAATTTTAACGTACATTAAATTTAAATTAATGTATTCATATTTCATATTATATCTAAGTATTGGCTTCAGAAATATGATTTGGGAAAAGCGAATTTAATTTTATAACAAAATAAAAACTAACCGGATTTTAAGCTGTATTCTCTGATTAATATTTATTTGATTGGTATTGAACGTGAAAAAAGCAACACATTTGTAAACCAAATTAGGTAAATTAATCGTTATTCAATTATTCGATACCGATCTCTAAAACCACAGGACGGCGGGTCTTGTCATGTCAGCTGTCAGTGTCAGCACCAATCACCGGTTTAGGTCCATTCGATTTGATATATAAATAGTCATGTTGTCCAAGTCTAATGTAATAATTGACGCACTTCTACATGAATTATTTAATACAGATGTTTTGTATCAATAAGTATTTGAGAGGCAAAATAATAATATGGTTGTTAGCTTTAAAATGATTGTAATTATTGTAACCGATATCAGTAAACACTAATTATAGGAAACTTCAAGCGGCCATCGTTGAATTAAAAAAATGTTTTGAAATTGGAAAAGGTCAATATTTTTCTTTTTCTTTTCCTTTGGCTTTGCACGATATGTGCATTCAGTCAACGTCGAGTTTAGAATGGTCAATCTTTAAATTAATTGAAATTAATTCACAATTCGTTCGACATCAAATAACATACTACTCATAAAAACGTCTGTGGAATTTTTTGATCTGATGAAACCTGATCTGATGATAAACTGATGAGCCATCAGTTTTTTGTAGTCAGTAAATGATTATGATCATGATATGATCCTATTAGGATCTCCTACATAGTATACATAGTAGGCCGCGGTAGACTACGGCTACGGTTGGTCTCAACAGAGATCAGTCAACTATACAGGAGATATTATAGTGCACAAGTTGTGCGCAAATGCAGGTACGCTCTCTGTTCCTTCAAGCTCACAATGATGAGACAACTATCCGTTACGACAGACCAGATACAGGGGTTAAGACCCCATCTTCCAAACTCCGGGCTTTCATTAAGCATTTCCATGATCAGAAATACAACGCTCTTTTGGCCCGTCCCGATTGATAATCGTGTACGCTAGTCACCAGACCAATTGCGACAGAAAGGTGTTCCCTGCCACTTAAGGGGCAACCCACGGTCGAATGAACTGAAACGCTCAAGAACTTGGCCACCAAAAGATAGAAACTTACCTGTTGGTGACTGTTCTGGGGTAATGCAGAAGTATCTAGCTTGGGGGTTCCACTACGCGTCTTACATACACATAATAGCGAAAAAGTTCCTTCTAATAAATTTATTTACTACGATCCCTAGCTTATCGAGTGCCAACGAATCTTCACACACTTAATCCTCTTGCTGATTCAGATGGCGCGGTGATCGAGACCACTGAAAGCTAACGATTGGATTAGACGTATGAGCCCGACCATTGTGCTCCGCCATCGGTCCAAGCTTTCACTCCGAAAGCCGAAACTCAAAAGTCGTAAATGAATATTGTATAAATGTAGCAAATTTGTTGTTTTACCAAAACTTGCTGTTTTATTTATATCAACATGAAATACTAAAGTGTTACGCAAAGGCATTCGTAAGGTTTTGTTACAATTTTTTGCCCTCATTGTTCCACAACACACAAAAACTATTTGATCGTTGTCTATGAAGACTTACGCAGAAATTTTTGTGTAGTTTTAACGCCTCATTGACTCGCTTTATTACTTGATTAATCACAATATTGCGTTCTGTTTCAATTAGAAAATTTCTTACATGGTACCGAGCTAGAATTTTTATATTTCACATACTTAGATTACCAAATTTAAATAGGAAATTAGAGATAATTGATTTATGACCGGTAAGTTATAACCATAGTTACTTTAAAATTGTGTTTTTGTGTATCAGTGTATTTATGTCTGTTATTGTGTTGTACCTCTTATACGAATAAATTAATTTTAATTTCCTTTCTTTTGTTGCAATTCATCAGCTAGTCAGACAGTTAAACTCAGAAGCACGTGTGTTACCGTCCTTGGGATTCTGCCATCTCTTTAAAAGTGGAGAAGGAATCTCGATTAAATACAACAAAAGTATCGACAGTATCGTATCGTTTTGGTACTGAACCTTAAATACTCTACCATGTTTAAAAACGTATAAATACAATAATTAATTTTGTTTTGTAACCTTTATTTTCGTAACTTATGCAACCATTTCAGAATTAAACGTTACAGTTCATTAAATATCGATATATTTGACAGATTGGCAATAATCGACAAATTGGTTCAATATCGATTTAAATATTAATATGTGAATGTTTGTTGCTCAACATCGAATTTTATTCGATTTGTAGTGTTAATGACAATATTTTCTTCGTTACAGGTATGTATTGCAGAGGTATTGTGTAAAACATCGTGTTAGTGGTTTATGCAGTTACCAATTTACGTAAGTTATCTTTCATTACATAAAAGTTTATGCCTGCGGTTTTGCCCGTGTGTTTGTCGACCGTGGTAAAAATTAGCCTATGTTCTTCCTCGAGAATCAAATCCAAATAAATCGGTGAAGCTGTGAAAGCCTAACAAACAAAAAAGTTACTTTCGAATCCAAAATATTAGTGTGGATTACAGAAGTATAAAAAATGAATAACCAGAAAAAATATATTGTTAAGTTTATAGACCTTATGGCACAGAAGACCATTCTTGCTGTCGTATTTCGTTGGTGAGTGCCAAACCGTAGGACCACCTGGTCGGCTGTCATAGTGTGGATCACCCTGCTGCATTGTAGCTCCGTCTACATTCGAAATGAATATGGTTGCCATCCGGTAGAGTAGAAACACTTTCACAGGCTCATGTATACATAAAACAATATATTACACAAAATAATAATAGCTCTTGACATACATCTTACAAGAATTAAACAGTCACAAATTTCATTATCAACAATTCTCCTACAAACGATACAAACGGTAATTTAGACGATTTGAATATAGTACCAGGTTTAATTATAAATTTGTCGTTTCTGAGAAGTTTGCGTTCGTGTAAGACTATTATTTTACGTCTCGGTGTAATTTCATTTATTCGTAACATGTTCGTAATTTATGACGTATATTAGTTTACTAACGAGGCCGTATTCCTGTAGAACATGTTCTGTAGTTCAATTTGGGACATGTTTTAACTAGATTATTATATGTAGTGATGGATCAAGAATAGAGAGTGCCAATTCATTCTGTGGGTATAGCAAAAGCCAACAGAAGGAACAGATTAAGTAGGACAACGGCATCACAAAGACGAGGTTAACTTGAAATAAACCATTGGGATTGCCCAATCCGTCTGATCGCCATGGTACAGTAGACCTTCAGCTCATTTCTAAGAAGAAGCCTGTATCCCGCTGTGAGGCTATTGATGTTTGTGAAATGAGGTGAATCATCAGGAATGAGGTGATCCAGCAGCGAATCATGGTCATCGACATAGTCCACATGATTAGCAAGCTGAAGTGGCAGTGGGCTGGCCATATTGAACTGATAACCGTGGATTAAACGTGTAGTTATGTGGAGACCGCGCCTCGGCAAACGTAGTGTAGGACGTCCTCAAGCCAAGTGGAGTGATTATCTGTAAAAGATGGATGGAAGATGATGCAAGAAGCCAATGATTGAACCAAATGGCGTGCAATCACAGAGGCCTATGCCAACAGTGGACTACGATAGACTGATGATGATGATTATGGCTAGAATAAACAGTGGATTATGTGGTTATTTGTTTTAGTCTTCTCTTAAATTTTTTTCCACTATACAGTAAAATTTCAAGGTGCACACTGGGGTAATTTCAGACATTAAGTTGACCCAATTAATAGGGTGGCAATTATAGATAGATTACAGTTTTTAAATATATATTTTTTGTAATTATTTGTACATTAAATAAAATTCTTGAGTGTGTGATTAAGGAATAAAGAAAAAATAAATTGATCACGAGCTTATTGAGAGAATATCAGATATCAGAGAACAGACAGAAATTTTAGTTGCAATAAACATTTTTACGAAAATTGACAAGATTAAAAAAATGGTTTTATTATTTTTAGCAAAAGAAACGCATTTCAATTTTAATTAATTTCTGGACAATTCACGATAGAAATATAAATTTAAAGTTAATAATTAATCACTATTTATTAAAACGTTTAAAAAATAACGTTGTCTAATTAGTAAATTGACTTTAATACATCCATCATGCAACGCTTGCTAACAAAGTCAGTTTATACAGTTCGCGTGTATCATGCATTTAAAGGTTTTTTGTTTGTTTTAAACTATGTTGGAAAACACACTGTGCGAACATTTATTAAAATGTCACATGTTTTTTTATAAAAGTTAATTTTTAAAGTATTTTATTTTTGGTTTAGCGCCTTTTTCTCAGTTGTAAAGGTAACTAAGCTATATCTCTTGCTGTTTTGGCAAATTTATACACGTACCATTAAACTAATACGATAGGGTTTTAGATACGACAAATACTTATTAAGCATAAAGAATATTTTACAACCAAACTAACAATTCAACTGACGCGGAGACGGGTGGTGTGGCAGTGAAAAGATGCATGTTCTAGTTCCATTAAAATGGAACATCGTGGAGCGGAGCTGAACAGGCCAGAGCTGTACATAGATGTGTCAAATTCCACGTCTAGCTGAAATCATTCTTATTGACGGAAAAGAGCAGCATCGTTTCATGTTTCTGTAATAGACGATAAAGATCTCTACCCTACCCGGGGCGCCGTCTCGTCTCGCTGCCCTCCGTTTTGTGCCATTCGCAAGACACTACAGTCTACCGCGCGTATTTTCTTTGAAAGTTCGCTTCGCTTACACCATTTTCAGAACTACGGACTGGAGATTTCGAGTACTATGATTGGCCAATTCATAGTCCGCTCCTCTACATTTCCCCAGTTCCGCGTCACTGGACTACTTCCTGAACCAATAATATATCAACATAATTTGTCCTTTGTTTTCATTCTCTACTATAAATGTTTTCTTAGATTTTCTTCAACAAGTTAAAGCTTTTTATAAGTCTATTATTTTCTGATTGTCAATAGTTGTTTAATAATATAATTCAATGGTTTTCCAAACTATCTTTTCTATTGTATTAAAATGATTGACACTACGACTGTTTAATATTATTATAAATAACATGTTAAAGCATTCTTTATGACTGATCTTTATGATACTATCTTTTACCCGTGACTTTGCTTGGGCTCTGTTTGCCCGTCTGTTTGTATCATCATCAGCCTATCGCAGTCTACTGCTGAATATGGGCCTCTCCAATCGCACGCTACTTGGTTCGATTCTCGGTTTCTCGCATCCTGTTATTCTGTATTTTTGAAACTATAATATATTTAATCACGTTTTTAAAGAGTATCAGTTCTCAATCTATCACCACACATTGAGTCCTCCCTCCTCAAAAATAGGAGGAGTCGGGTTTGGGCAAAAAATAACTTTGTTTACTCGGTGAAAATTTGGAAAAGTATGCCTTTTAAGTTGGCTTTTACGTTAACATGGTTATTTTACCCGATTGCGAAAGAAGATGGGTTATGTTTTTCGAGTGTATGTATCTATTGATGTATATTTCTTTGGCACACCCTAGAGCCTATACGGCTTACCCTAATTCATAAGTGAGTGGTGTCAATAGATTCGTCTTACTCGAGAGAGTGACACTGAGTACATCATAATAACAGAAAAACAAAAACTTTTCTTTTCAGCTCTTCAATATATTAAATAAAGATGGCAGATATTGGCGCACTCGGGTTCTTTTATTTTATGGTCCATTGTAGTACATACCACATACACGCAATATTATTCTCATTATGTAGTTTATTGATAATATTATTTCGCGTGTGTGGTTATTTTTACCATGTCCATAAATTATTGCGCTCTTAAGATCTAAATACTAATCTTATCCCTAGGCTTGCAATGGTCGTTGACATTGATATTAGCGTCGGTGCATTGCACTCGGCGCCAAAATTAGCTGCGCCGGCGCACACAATAATAACTTCTAGATCTAGACGCTTTTGCACTAGTAGCCATTTTAACTTTAACAATTATTTTAAAATATTTATATGAGTGGGGTAGAAATCAAAATTGTTTATTAAGATTATTTATATGGTAGGGACTTTAAAATGGTTTTAGGAGTCGTTTGCCGTTTTAAGGTACAATGGCGACGCAAACAACAATCGCAAACTTGTCAATTCTCTTTTTTAATGTTTTGGTAATAATTCTTTGAAATATTAGATAGAATTTCTACCAAATAAGTTATCGATTATCCAAAACACAACATTATTAGCAATCGTCACTTACCAGCAAGTCACTGATCTACTCTTTTGAGTCCTCATGCCATAAAAAAGGAAATGTTTTTGACCAATACTAAATAAAGGCCACTAAAAATCTATTAAATAATGTCTCTTGCCTATCTGAGATATTCTTATACTTGTGGAGGAAAAAGGCCACATGTTCCTCCAACTCAAAGGGAGGATCCTCCGACCAGGCGAGGTGATCATGCCTGGCGGGCCACTGCCCAACGGTTGATGTTGGGAAGTTGTATATAACATATATACAACTTCCCGTCGGCGCGAGAACTTCTATTGCGTGATGTAGGATTGGTAGTTTCTTAGTTTTCTTCGTTGCTCCGTAGTTCGTCGTTTCTTCGGTAGATGGCGCTGATGTATATTTTATGTTGTTGCGCTGTATGTGGAAGTCGCCACATCACTCCCCTCCAAGACCGGAGGTTGATATCTGGATGAGTCTGCTGTTGCGGAGCTTGCCAGTTGCCAGGATTGAGTAGTTCCAGTGAGTCGGAACTGAGTGCCGCAAGTTCCTGTGAGTCGGAACTGAATGCCGCTAGTCCCAGGGAGTCAGGGCTGAAGTCCGCTGATCCCAGTGAGTCGGGATCGCATGCGGTGCGCGGTGCTGCGGTGAGGTCCCCAGTGAGTCGGGGCGATTGCTGCATAGTGGCTGGCTGCTGCATAGACGGGAGAGAACTGCTCTGCTTACATGGACCGTAGTTGCAGTGTGCTGTGCCTAGACGCTGTTGTAAACCAGGCTGGAGCGGTCGCTTCCTGCATGTGGTGTATCCCTGTTGAGGCCGAGGTTGCTGGCTGGCTGAGACTTGCTGTGTGAGTGAACATGATGGTGGCGCTGCTGTTCTGCTTTATTGAAGGCTGCTCCCAATCACGTCGGGGTCACCACTGTGGAGGAACAGGCCACATGTTTCTCCAACTCAAAGGGAGGATCCTCCGACCAGGCGAGGTGATCATGCCTGGCGGGCCACTGCCCAACGGTTGATGTTGGGAAGTTGTATATATGTTAATCGGCGCGAGAACTTCTATTGCTCGATGTAGGATTGGTAGTTTCTTAGTTTTCTTCGTTGCTCCGTAGTTCGTCGTTTCTTCGGTAGATGGCGCTGTTATATATTTTATGTTGTTGCGCTGTATGTGGAAGACGCCACACACTGACTAGTGGTCGCCCAGCGGTCGAAATTCTACCATAATTTATCTACGGTAAAAAGGGATAAGTTTAGTTTTTGCTTCACCTAGTGGTATATAGATTCTGTTTTGTAATGAAAATCTTACACTGACACATACAGACAGATGTACGTAAAACACGATGAAGAGTAGGCACTATGTGTGACGCGAAATCCAATTTCAAAGGCGATACAGAACATAGCTTTGTACGTATATGCAGCTTAATTGGCCTGTGAGCGAGGTACTGTGACTTGCTTCATGAATATTTTTAAATGAAATTAAAAGAGAAATTCTGTGTTTTCATTCGTGTGTAAGTTTTAAAACGCCTGTATGAAAGGGAGGAGGTTTTCAATTCGGCTGCATGTCGTGTTTTAGTGTACGGTAAATGTTTTTTTGAACCCTGCTCTTTATGAATCGATTTGATAATTTGTTTAATTTGAGGGAGTTTAAATATTCATTTCGATGATTTATTTTTCATACCTATATACAAAGGATAAAGAATATTGGGATGAGAACTATGTTTTGTTGTGTGTCTGGTGTGAAATATGTAAGAGATATGTAAGTATGTTTACCATCGTGCAGGCTCTGCCTCATAAGGAATTAGATATAAGATGTGTGAATTTAGCATAATTTTTGTCATTTTAAGTCTATCATTAAACAGGCTGTCAATATTCATTTTTCTTTCAAAGCATAGACAAGTCAATACAAAAGAAATCATTGAGGGACGTCTCCTGGCAGATGTGAAACAATTTGTAAGTTTTCGCAGTCAGTTGTGCTTAGTAATGCGTCACCACACCACATTACGTTGTTACAAGATATTATCAACCAAATACCACTAATACTATCAACCAACTATCTACCTATCAACCAAGATTGATCATACACAATCCCTACTCTTTCCCATCCTGGATTATGCTAATGCTAGTTATATTAACATCTCTGAAGATCAATTGAATAAACTTGAGAGACTATGATCATGTCTCCGATTATCGCAAACAGCATAAATGGTTATCTATCCGCTTTCGCGAGAATGCTCAAATTTGTTCTCTTCTTTATGACATTCTATTTAATCCTTTTTCTCTAAACCTTAAAAAAGTACCTTAAATCTCGAGTCACTTTTCGACATGACTCTCCAAATTATTGAAATCGTCATAGATTCTGCAATTAGAGATGCCAGGACATACTACCTATGTCCTGGCATCTTCAATTTCCTCGACCACTCTTTCACTGTTCCAGCAGTTCAGTTGTTGAACGCCCTACCAGTAACGATAAGACGTGCGCAGACATTAGCTGCTTTCAAGAGCTGGTGAAGGAACATTACTTAGAAGACCTCGATGACCTATAACTAACTTTGCTCTCAATTGGGTCACAAAATTCCACTTCAATATATATTGAATATCTATTATTTTTGATTATTTATTAATATTCCTATGTATTTATTAAACCATTCACTCCAAGTGTTACTATCACTTTATTTAATATGAATTAATAATACTTTAATTTCCTTTTCCTACCACTTTTCAATACACCAGGCACTACCCTATACTTTCCACGCCCTTCTTTCCATCCCATAGTTGCCTATAAGAGATTACCTTCGGAGATAAGGCCGCCACTTGCACCTTCTAACTATAAGTTACTTTTACAATTAATCCGGTGTACATTAAAGCGATTATTATTATCATCATATAATGTGATGATGAATCCCCACGCCGCCTGCCTGTTCCTCCAAATTAAGGCAAAAAAGAGATTGCGACTATGAGTTATGAATTTCTAAAGCTATGTTTATACGCCTGCGAGGATTTGGAAGTCGCTCCCAAATTACAAATGTTCGCACACGCTTCCTTTGATCTGTGTTCAAAAACCGACACAGACTCGGGTCGGCAACAAGCTATCACAATCTCACGCAAACCAAGCCAAACAGCCCGTTCACACGTTGTTTTTGAAGGATTGTCGAGGTGTGCTACGTTTGTAAACGCACCTAAAAAGACATGTACCTCTCTCTATGGATTAATGTAATTCGTTTAACGTCTTCTATTGAAAGGCTGTATGAAAAATCTGTCCTCTTCAGACTCGATTCAGGCTTTATACGAAATAAGATTTCCATATGAATTTCCATTCAATATAGTTTTGAATAGATGGCTTTATACCGTGATACGGCTTTAGGTTTCGGTCTAAGGCATAAGCTAATATATTTATTTTAATTTCCTTAAGCTTTCACTTGAAAAACGTTTGTATAATATACTTAAATAATTGATAGATGAGTTAAAATATCATGATAGATAGTTAGATTTTTAGAAAGGTTTGTATCTCGGTACTTTCTTTTTAAAACTGTAACTACTGTAGCTTAGTACAAAATTTTGATATTAAAAAAAAATCTTTATGTATTATGGCAAGCGAAACCCGATTGTCACTTATTTTTTTTACTTTTTCTATACTATTCTTAAAATGCTCTATGTAATTACTACCTAAGTAAACTATTACTTTAAAATAAATATATAAAGAAGTAACGAATTATTTGAAATAAAAAAATCCGACTGCGTCAATATCTGCCATCTTTTTTAAATTTTAGTATTTTTTTCAATTATTTTTTTATTTAGTTTTCTTTTGTTTTGATGTACCCAGTGTCACTCTTACAACTAAATAAATCTATTGATACCACTCACATAAAATACGACAAGCCGTTCAGGGGGTGCCAAAGAAATAAACATACATACATATTTTTAATTCGCTTAAAATATTAAAATTTCCCATTAAAATCACCTTTTTTACAAAATATGAATAATCAAAAACGAACCCATCCATCCCGAATGAATTGATTCGTTTAAGTAAACTATGGTTTAAAAGAAAAATATACATTTTAATATCTATAACACACTTTTATCATTTGATTCTTGAGAAAGGACTACACTTTACCGCTACAATTAACATCGTGGGAGTGCTGGAAAAACATAATAATATTTAAGTAAGAAAAGTAATAACTCAAACCAAAACTAAGAAAAAGATTTTAAATACTATATTAGACTTTTGTACTTTCTGCCTCGCACAACAAAACTGTGGAATGAATTGTCGCCTGTAATATTGCCGGACTAATACGACCTTCAAACCTTCAAGAAAAGAGCGTACTCCTTCTTAAAAGGCTGGCGATGCACTTGTGACGCCTCTGGTGTTGCGGGTGTCCATGGGCGGCGGTAATCGCTAACCATCAGGCAATACGTCTGCTCGTTTGCGACGAATACCATAAAAAATAATGAATTCAAACTAAATCCAAGCCAAATATTGTAATTCCGAAAAGATTAACCCAGAAATGTCGTCTCAGAAGAAAAGGATGCCCTAAGGAACTCCTTATCATTCTTAATCAACAAACATTTCAATAGCTTGTCCCGTTAAAAGCATATTCCAATAGCAGAAATCCTTTAACTTATATAATCTTTTTAATTGCGAAAGTTTCAACCCCCTTACCCCTTAGGGATGAGGTGGAAACTGATTTCAACCTCAACAGGATTAACTTGAGTGAAAGGGGGATTGGTAGGTTGCTTGCATTTTATTGATAAGGGTGGCTAGTTTCTAGGACTGACGCCGAACTGTAAAAACTGTGTATGTACTATCTGTATATTAACTTCGTAGATTAGACCAAGTATTTTGTAACGTCCGAATGGTGTAAGAAAGCGGTTCCCGGATCCCTCCCGTCTCAGGCGCAGAGTGGCACACCGTGTGGTTTTAGTCGGTTCGATTCCGACACACCGCCCCGCTGCAAACTTCGGTGGGGTGAAGGCCCAAGGGAGTTTCCACACGTTAAAAAAAGGTGTTTTGTAACGTGTTCAATATTAACTACACTAGATAATAATAGTATTTATAGGCAGCTAACTCTGGGCTTTCTTTCTATTTAAAAAATTATTGCAGCCATAGTGAGTACATTTTTTTATATAAAACAGTAATTTATAAAAGAAAATCTCAAAAAATTAAAATATACTACCCGAATGAACTTGCCTTTTAATAATAACTACCAAAATAGCAGTTCCAAATAAACATACATCACAGTCATCGAAAAGCTTCTCTTTGAAAACGTTGCAAAGTTCAATACCGGTAACGAATCGAGAATCCCGCTAGAATTAAAACCCCCTGTACAAAGGGGGATGGGTTAAAAGAGGGCGGTTGGTGCATTTATTTGTGAACCTAGGACTTACTATGTAGTTAAGCTGACTCATGTTTGGGGTTGCGTTGTAAATTGGGGGTGGTGAATCGTTAACAGAACTGACATTACTTTGTTTAATTATTTTTTTAACGTTTCTATAATGGCCGATAATCTATAGATTTTCTAGAATATAAGAATTATTTTATTGCCAAAATTACGTTACGTCGCATCACATGTTAACTCTATACCAAAATGATGTAATGCATTTTTGGCGTATGAATCCTTGATTAAGTGATTGCGTTTCACTTAATTTTTAATTCTTTCACGAAGTCAGGTTACAATAGGCCAACAACGCACTTGTGACGCTTCTGGTGTTGCGGGTGTCCATGGGCGGCGGTAATCGCTTACCATCAGGCGATACGTCAGCTCGTTTGCCTCCTATACCATAAAAGAATACTTTTTTAAACTTTATTGTCAAACCGAAAGCTACTTCATGAAGAAGTAATAAAAGCTATAATTCCTTCCACAAAAGAAAGATAAACACAAATGAAGACCACTCACAGTTTATCTGAAACATTTCTTAAACAACCCGCTCATAAAATAAAAGGCGCACGTTAACAAAACCCAGAGCTCTAAATAAATATATATTCCACGCAATAAACTCCGTGTTGTACCAAAGTGATTAGTTCTTACTGTCATTTGTTTAGGTCTGGGAGCCGACCGAGCTGCTAAAATGAGTTAGTCGAACTGTTTACACAAATTGGTTGTCGATAATTACCGATGAGTTTTATTTTCTAATATTGGGTAAGAAAAGCGAACTTTCTTGGAGATGGCAATAATGTGAATACTAATTGTAAAAAAGTAGACTACTACTAAAGAGCAGTTCAATTTTGCAGTGTTATTAATTACTAATTAATCGGCTGCAGAGGCATCGTGACTTTTCTTTTCTTTTCTTTTTACAAGACAACTTCCGCATTAGGAATATAAATTCATGTGTCGCGGGGATCTTTACAAACCTACATGAAACGGACACAAAGTACACCTAGACTTAGGACAACAATTTATGGATCACAAAGTGTTGTCCCGTGTAGGATTTGAACCCACAACATTTGGCGCAATAGGAAGCGGTGTGGCGACCACTAAAACCACTAGGCCAACCGTGTAGTTTCAAAAACTGTTTTATGATGCTCGGAAGTATCTCCTATTGTCAAAAACAGTTATATTTCTACAAAATATAAAGTTTTAGCAGGAAAAAATTGTGATTGAAATTTTAAGTTTTAAATTCACAAGAAAACACTCGGATGTGTCATGGCGTCTGTTTGTTTCAGACGCGACGTCACCATTTACCAACCAGTATTAATTATAGCTCTTAAAATCAGCAAAGTGATCGACAATTATATCCGAACAAAGAGACCTTTATACATAAGTGACGTAACTCGCTCTGATTGGTGATTCAAGTTAACATGGCGTATTGTTGTATTTTGTAGTTTTATTTTTGTTGATTAACTATTAATCTCGCTCTCAATATAAGCATACGATTTTTATACTCTTTGAACCCAATTTCATCAGTTAAATACATAATTTTAGTAGTTCTAGGTTACTGTCATCATGCCTATTCGCAAAGTGTATACATTTTTTTTTTGATTACTTTTCAATAACATATGTACGGTAAATATTATAATAAAATATGCGTCTAAGTTTAGATTTTCTTCTTTTTTGTTTATCTTCCTCAATAAATTATTTATTTTTTGGGTTCGTAAAAACCTAATTTCAAATTAAATGTAGTTCTTTTTTATGTCTTTTCTACTTTGCAGTTATTTTATATTTTAAAATGTTCTTTGAAAGCATTTTCACAACTGGTCACTTATTCGCGGATGATATTTGTCAAAACCAGTCCAATGGACTAAAATAACATTTTCATTAAACGCAACGCCTTTACTAATTATTAATAACAAGATAATAGAAACTATATTATTTTCGTTAAAATATTCTAAATTGTGCCAAAGCCTTAAATTTATCTTGAAGCGCCTGATTATTTGTATAAAGCAAAGAATAGCAAAGTCTTCATTTGCATAATAAATTTCAAAGGCGTTTGTGGTTTGTTTCTCTCAAGTAATTGGTGTTTTCATTAAAATATTAAAATATACTTCTTATAGTGTATATTCTTTTTTATTTATGTTTTTTTTCTAACTTAACTAAAAATCTAACTAAGAGAGATAACAGTACTAGATAAGTTAGATTTTCGCAAAGCAATCTTATTACCCATTCGTTGTTATCATCCGTATGATTATAGAATACCTGTATTAATCCTGTGAGTGTCTACTAAGGAAGCAAACTACTTATCTACGATAAGGGCTTTACAAAGGGAAGGAAGTAAAAAAGACAATAGCGTAGACAATCTTTCGAAAGTAGAAAAATTGACAATGCCATCAACGTCCAACTTTTCTGTCTGTTGTCAAAATAGTTGCAGAATATCATTGTATTTAAGTACGACGGAGCAGCATGGTAACGTTTTCACGGCTCACTTAAAGGCGTCTCCATAATCTGTCTCCTTCTAAGATTTTAATATACTTTTTTGATAGTAAAAATAATATAAAAAGTAAAAAAAAACTATATGTTTATATCGCTTCAAAGCAGTGATCCAAAGCTGTCTTTATTAAACAATGGACATATTATACAGGGTGTATAAAGCTTTTGTACACAACACCTCTGTGACGTCATCAATGCCTTCTTTGTCAGTATCACAATGGTGAACTTTCACCTTTCCTATTGACGTCACACCGCCACCCCTCATAGTAGACAAAAGAGTAAAAATATCACGAGCACACAGTTATAAAATAAACTTAGAATATTAAACTGATATACGTAGGCACTTTATGCAGAACTAGCTATTATCAGATTCGCTAGCGTGATTGTTTAGATTTCTTGCTTTGAAAAGTTCATCTCCTATGTTATTCCCTTAGTGGATAAATTTCCAGAATTCCAAAAATGTATACAAAAAAATTAAATTAAAGTACCTGTTTGTAATTTTAAATTAACAGCTTTTTAATGAAAGTATACGGTATTTACATGACCTTTTTACTTATATTTTTGTTTTTTTTTTATTATTTTTATTTTTATTACATAAATTTTTGAATATTTTGTTTGTAACTAACAAACAAACTGCATGGCGCAATAGAAGTTCTCGATTAACATATATACAACTTCCCAACATCAACTGTTGGGCAGTGGCCCGCCAGGCATGATCACCTCGCCTGGTCGGAGGATCCTCCCTTTGTGCTGGAGGAACATGTGGCCCGTTCCTCCACAGTTCATATAGTTAAATATCAAAACAAATTCAAGACGACATTTGAATTGGTATTACCACATTATATCGTTTATACATACAACTGTACTACACAATCTAACTATACTTGGAAACTTTCATAGCTTTTGTTTTATAGCAGAAATCCGCCGAGAATATCTGTAATGGGATTATAATCGAAAGAAGGTTCTAAAAGTTATAGGATAAAGTTTATATATCAGTGACACGTGCAGGGTAGCACGGAGAATTAAGAAAACGAAAGGGATTTGAATCAAATGGCACCAAGTCTGGATGTCGGGAAAAACATTCTGCTTGTATTACTCGTGATACCTTTTACAATAATTGCTATTATGATGTTGCCATCTGTCAGAAGATATTTGGATTACTTATTTATATCAATGAAAAATTCTGCCCTGCTGAGATTTTAGTGAAAGTTTATTGTTTTCCTTAGATTCAAGTAACAAGAGACAAGCATTTTATATATATCTATTTATAACTACGCTATGTTAAAATAATTAAATCTCAGTAACACTAAAAGCAAATGTTCTATTGCGAATCGAATTAATAGTTAAGACAAAGTTAGGTTTTAGCAGAAGAACATCTTTATCAAATCCAGTCTAGTTAATAATAACAATATTATTAGTTTTTGATCTATCAAAGTGATAACATTGACAAGTTTTATAAGACTGTAAAAATGCATGATCAATTGTGCCTCATTAGCCTCCGCTGCTGAACTAGGAAATCTGTGCTGCAGCATACGGCGCCTTTACCTATCGGTCGTGTACATTAACTAGTTTAGTTTCTTATAGGTTATGGGACAACACACTACTTTTTAACTTCTTGTGTGTAACGACCACGGTGTACTTTTACTGCTTCTACTTGTAATATGAATTTAGCTTGAATTCCTCACTTATACTGTGGTCTTAAAATGTACCTTAACATATCTTAAACCTTCTCAATAATACTTATTCCAGTACTTAAGTAAATACGAAGCATTTGACAAGACTCATAATATACCTTTCGTTCAATACCTAGACAATATCCTATTAATATTACAAACGCAAAAGTTTGTAAATATGGATGGATGTCTGTTACTCTTTTACGTAAAAACTACTGTATGGATTTTAATGAAACTTTACAATAATATAGCTATTATATCAGAATAACACATAGGCTACAATTTATAAAGCTACAATTTACTCAATATCTTTGTACCGCGGGTAACACGGCGGATCTCAGCTAGTATCCAATAATGACTTGTTAGTCGATAACCAGTATTTTCTACACAAAACTTCAAAATAAAGAATTTTATCTAGTATCTAGTATATGAACGCTATAAGTGTTTCATACGTGGTACAAGAAATATGAAGTTTACACGCTCACTGCTTTACTTTGCGATATTTCCAATAAACCTGGATTAAGTAGTCGATATTTTTAGTTTAGTCATGTCTAGGGCTCATAAAATCCTGATATTATACTATTTTACTACTAGTTTCAGTTGTAATTTGAGTTTTATTTCAATTAAGTAAAGTGTACATGTGTTCTGTACTGAGTAATGTATGATAAAATATTGAATCAAATAAATAATAGTGCAGGGATACAAGATACCTAGTTAGCTTCTTTGGCCTGTTAGAATTCCTTTTCCCAATTTAGTTTCTCCCTTTGTTAGGAAACATTTCTAAGGTGGATTAGTATCAAATAGAGAATTTATTAGGAAAGAAATCAATAAAATTCTTTATAATGTTATGAATTACTCAATCTCAATTGAAATTGAGAAATAATAGTTTGATACTGATATGATACAGTAAGCCAAAACCTTCTCAGGTATCTATAATACTTATATATTAGTCATTTATTAGTAAACGAAAATAAAGTTTCATTAATCCCTGAAACAAGAATAACAAGGGAAATTTACAAACACATTATTCAGGACAAACCAGATATGTCTTAGAGTATGTTAGGATTATTTCTTGACATCAGGTGGGAACAATCTATTACCGCAGAAACCACAACACAACCCAATTCTGTCAGAGATGTATAGGTCTCATTATTCATCCCTCTCGACAGCTGATCGATCTCACTGTAGGAGCGCATAAGTCAATACGTATTTTTAAATTTACCAAGGATATAACATGGATATATTGACAACAGCTACGTTTTCAGTTTCATCAGTTCGTCATGATGTTCTGCTGTCTTTACTTGCTAACAGAAATCATGTTTTATTCTGATATCTTGTTGATTCAAGTCATGTTTGTGTATGTTTTAAATAATCATTAAATTAGACAAAGATTTCAGAAAACCGGCATGAAACAGCGCTTGTATTGTTTCCTCCTCCCTATCCTGCAAAGTCCGGCAACGCACTTGTAACGCCTCTGATGTTGCGGGTGTCCATGGGCAACGGTAATCGCTTACCAGGCGATACGCCCTCTCGTTTGCCCATTATTCCATAAAAGGATACTCAAAAATTTAACAAACCATATTTATATGAAAACCTGCCACAAGAATCACTCTATATATAAGTAAAAACCGCATAAAAATCCGTGCAGTGGAAAAAATAATTTCGATGACACAATCCTGGCATGAAGTTTCAAGCGTCGGCCAAGCTTTAGCTATGTTCACAAAATAGCACCGGTTGTTGGGTCCTGTTGAATTAGGATTTTATAAAATAAAGAATTTATAAAAGTAGGTTTCTGTAAAAAAAAAAGGTTTTTATTGATTTAAAACGTTTGCCTAAAACCTTTTTAAATAAAACAACTAGAATAGAGAGGGTATTTGTACAAATATTTATTTGTTAAACTTTAGACAGTCTCTTATTGCTCTGATTTCATTCATTGTTCGTACTATGAATCTGAATTCACACGAAGTACCTAAAATTTTATTCATTATGAATGGTAGTTCAATAAAATCAATTGAGTTCAATAGATTATCATTCTGTTTATTAAAAAAAAGTCAAAAGTATAACATAAATCTGGAAATAACGAAAACCTGTTGTTTTTAAAATTTTTAAAATTTCCCCCATATTTTCAGCCATTGTTTACTCCATGTGCTTCTATTTCTGTAATTTTGCGAATTTTCAGATTTTCACAATGTTTGTGACTATGTCTTCAAACTCCATTCATTAGTTCTAGAGTCTTCAAGAATTTTTGTAAATTAAAAATCTTTTTCCTGGAAATTTTTTTTTCTCTGTTCAGTTTCTAGCAAAAAATTATCATAATCTAGACCGATCTTCACTTTAATAGTGCTAACTCCTTTCTCCATCAAATGCAATGAGCAGTGGGACATTACAAATGGATATTAATTGTCTTCGGGCCGCACAATTACAAGCGACACTACAGTCCTTACTAATTTGCACGTAGACCCTTCTCGAGGTGTCTGTCGCCTTCTGTTATATCATTAATCTTGTATTGCCCCTTACAAATGATACTGACTGGTTTCTGTAATGGTATAGCTTTATAGGATCATTAATCGCCAAAAAATAGTAAATCTGCTGGTATTCTCAGTTAGATATTAGATTCAAGATGTCCAAATATCACCTTCATAATGTACCAATAAAACCCATAACGCCTGCTGTCTCAAAGTTAATTATATTCCATCAATAAAGAGTAGATCTACGGTTAAGTTCTTCATCCATCCAATATATTATTTGGCGAAAGAAAATATTGCTTGGCTAGGTCTGAATTGTGTCTGTAATTTGTAGTATATATATATAGAACTCTCTTGGGAGATATGGCTCTTGATAAAGTTGTTTTCTGAGCTCCTTTAGAAGATTTTATGTCAGATGTTATCGGTTCTTATAAAGTGGGTGAAGTGTGTAAAATATTTGGTAATGGAGATACTTCAGATGGCGATGAACATAATACTTAGCTACCTTTTAGCATGTAAATAAGTTGTAAAGAAAAAAACAAGTACCATCTTATAGGGTTGGAATGGATTTTGCTCGATTGATCACTTACAGTGTTCCGTCATAGAATCTAGTTGACACCACAGGTGTAACTAAAGTTATTCTTGTGAATACACGGATACTTTCAATATTTAGCGTTCAAATTTTTTATCTTATTTTAAATACCTTTTATACTACCTAGACGACCCATAAGGTTTTAGAGTTTTAAGGAATAGGAAAATTTACTACTTTATATGTTTTCAAAGCTTCATTAATCATCAACAACCCATAATGTCCCTGTTGGGCTCGGGTGTCCTTCAGGAGAGGGTTAAAGCCATATGACCCCACGCTGGCCAAGTGCGGGTTGAGGACTTGCAAGAATACGTTGTGGTTATGGTATAAAAGAAGAAGAAAGTGATTGACTAAGATACCCAGAATCAACGCACAGCCCAAACCGCTGAACCTAGAAACCTGAAATTTTACATGTAGGTTCTTTATATAACGTAAGTAAGCACTAAAAACGGAATTTTGGAAAGTAATAATAATAATAATTATTTATTTCTTAAAAACATATCCTTTACATAATAGTCACAGATGTTCTAGCTAGGCTACTTAAATAGCCTGTATTAAGAACAATCTGCTTCTGTATTCCATAAAATTAACAAAAGATACATAGGTATACATATAAAAGTACACCCCTAAGAGTGTAAACAGGGATGAAAATATGTACTTCGCGAGCGAGGCCTCGGGCATAAGCTTGAATTATATAATTTTATAAATCTGATACCGATAAATATTTTAAAAAGTTTATTCATCAATATTTAAGCTGCTAAAAAATTCCTTCGCTTTAAATCATTTAACAAAAGTAGGGCATGAAGGCTTTATCCACGTTAAACCTTAATAGGCAATGACGGGCTGTAAAAGACGGAGGGTGAGGTACACGCACAAAGAAAATTATATGCTCGGTACTTTTAGGGAAAGTTAAAAGTCTTAGTAAACGAAAATGATGGGATTAGAAACGTAAGGATCTATTGAAGAGGATTCATTATTTTGTAATATGACCGGCACAGGATTGATTTCATGTAATAGATATGTTTCGGTTATTTATTCCATGATGAAGTGATGATTGGCGGGTGGTCTAAAACGTTTCCGATCTAACTAGGACGAAGACACTACTTTTTTAGTTTGCTGCATAGCCTCCTAGAACTCTACACACTTCTCCTAGCAAAGCACAATGCAAATGCAAATATGCCCAACAACATTTACTAGTTTTGATTAACAAGTATTGCTATCTTCACTTCACGGGGTCGGAAACTTTACAGATCACCTGATAGTGGCCCACAGATACCTTTAACGCAAAAGTAACAATTGGTCGCTGCCATTTCAGTACTACCCATAAATAAATAAATGTTTCGGACACACGAAGGGGACCAGATGACTAATTGACCTTGTGAAACCCACCGCAATACTTGTTTTAACATCTGTTTGGTGAAAATTTGGTTCATTAGAATATTATATTTTAGTTTTGTTTATTAAGAACAAAATAAATTAAAAACTGAAGTATTATGTTGAGTATTTACTTAACACCAAAATGAAAACAAAGTCTTGCATAACCCGCGTGTCCAAAAAACTCATTTTTGATACAGTTTAAATTTTAAAAATAATTATAGAGACGTCCAATTTCATTTCAACATTACTAAAGAGCGCTTCTAAAATTATTTTTAAGCTTTCCCCGGACTCAACCAAAACCCTTCATTAGTATGACACGAATTCCACAAACGAAGAGATACCTTTTTACATTCAACTCCAGTCAGTTGATATTCAGTTTACTCGCACACTTCACTCAGCATCGCATTACCGGGGGTGACCCAGTTCTGGCTAACGAATGCCATCTGTCGTATAATTGTGACAACTTCACTGGTAAAAGAATCGGTTTCATTGTAGCAATTTGTGACTTTACCGCCAGCTTTTGTTTTACTGCTTTTGTTTTTCAGTAACTATTTTCTTTTGTCTCTGAATTAGATATAATATCAAAAAATGTTGTCTAGTCATTGGATCACTGGATTACTGGAACAAAAGGATACTTGTAAGAAAAAATTTGTAGTAGTATATCTATGAAATTTTTAAAACAATCGATTTTTGCCCATATAAAAGAGGACAAATTCTAGAATACAATATCTGCAGTCCCGAATCGTTTATTAAATAAATATGAGGCTTACTTACATGCGAAAAATTGCCAATTTCGTATTGAACTCATTTTAAAAGCTTTACCAAGAATCAAGACTTCAATTTCCCACAAAAATTGCTCCATAATTTATAGCTGCAGGCTAACCGTAGATGAGAATGGATTTTTAAGGAATGAGAATATTCAGTATGTATTCAAATATCAATTATTTGTGTTATATTATTGTACACTATCTATATTTTAACACGTGCAAATAGCAAAAACTTTGTACCCTTTTTAAGAGGATGTTTAGGGTAGGAATGCAGAAAGTAAAAAAAAAATATGGTCGAATTTGGACCACTGAGCGATTTGTATTTATTAAAATTATAATGAAATAAGATGCGGAAATAAAGCTAAAAAGTGCGTATCTATTTTACCGTCGCTTGTCTGATGTAGATGAAATAAACATTTTCAAAACCATTTTACAGCAGTTTTATTCACGAAAATCAAATCGCTTATATAATTCTTTCAATATTACTTTCTATTTTTTACATTCGAATGATCTAAGGCTATAATAATAGCTATGAAGATCTAAACAGTATTTATGCAACGCTCGTCATGCAAATGAAAATGTCAGAATTAATAAGAATTTATGAATACATGTTCTCAGCGTGGGTTAACATTAATTATATGAAATCCTTTTGTCTTGTGCTTTTACTTACTTATAGTAAAGTTCATAAAATTCTCGTAACTAAACTATTGAGCATCACCAAGATTTAATATTTAAATAACCTCATTAGGTAATTACTTTGCAGATGGTCTCCTTTGTAAAGGAGACCATCTGCAAAGTAATTTCAACCTTAATTTCATATTACCAAACAATTGGGAACTTTGAGCAAGAAACCAGCTTTTCACAAAGGCTATATTGCTTCTCTTCAATGGCCTCCGTAACCGAGCAACTTTTGTAAGCAACAGAAAAGATATTAAGTTAAGAATTCCAGGCCAATTTATTGAGTGGGAATTCTTTTTTAGGAATCGTCGAAATTGTGATGGATCGAAGTTTATGAAGCTTATTACTGAAGTTTGAAGGATCTTTCTGGAATGTATTACTGTGTATATTAGATATGTAATGACTTTATTAGGCTTTGACTTTTGGTTGAGTATTGGCTCTTATTTTTTGATCTTTATATTAAAGGTTGGACCTGTATTAGTTACTTGTGTGCTTTTATCTTTCTATTCTGTCTTCGATTTAAAGATTATGAATTTACTATTTTAACTACAACTCTCTTACTTAGACTTTTGATTCTTACTTACAAACTTTAAATTTAAACGACGCTAAGTTGAGACTGAACGTCAAATCTGACATCAAAGATATTGTCAGGCTGACATATTGGATAAGTTTTATTATATTTTTAGATATTGGGTACTGGCTCTCATAGTTTATTTTGAATTTTGTTTTTCTATTTTTCATAAGATTGCAAGTACGCTCCAGAAGTTTGGAAAAGTGAGAATGTTCGGTTTTTGTAATATTTTGTTCTTTTACAAATATATTTGAAGACAGGCGTAAAATGATAAAAGATCAATATAAAAAGGATCAAAGTCTTCTAAACTATTTTAAAAATATAAATTACTTTAAATATATAGAATTCACTCAGTGAAAATAAATTTTCATTTCTTAGATTTCATATCCATATGTAGTGAGCTAACGCAAATTGCTGTACGAGGGTCTGAAACTCGTGTGAAATGTCGAGTTATAAGCTATGACACGGTCAAGCGTCTCTCGGTAATATTTATTGACATTATAATAAGTCTGACGTTAATTTATACTTACCTATTCGGATTTGTGTCTTACGCATGATTCTAGTTCGTTCGATTATACTAGTTTTTTACTGGCAAAACTGAAACACAAAAAAATAACGTCAAATATTTCCACTAAATGGACGAGTATTTTTAATCTAGGAATTTCGGCTTTGAAATAGCATTCTGCGTCATTCGTACGTACGCTCGATTTTTCAAACCTCCCTTACATAACTTTTTGTTCCCGAGGCACAACTATACATTTTTACTCCCTATCCGGCTAAAGAATATCTAGTGAAAATCGTTCTTTATTCGCATTGTTCTTAGCGCTATCTTCAGACTTGCCCTGGGGAAACACCATTTTGTTTTATTGTTATTGAGGTTTACTCGGATTTTCTGCGATAAATCTAGAATTATATGTTTTCATTTTGTTCTCTGAATGGTCGAAGGAATGAAATGTTATGCTGGTATAGCTATTGCATGATAATGTGTTTCTCTGTATTTCATCCATTTTGTTGATAGTTGTAAAGTTTTAATGTGAACAACACAACTTATTAGCAGTTTTTAATATATTTTTTCCTTTAAAACGTCTTCTCTAATAATTGTGAAATATATAAGAGTGTTAAATATAACTTATTTGACTTTCTTATGTAATAGATTACTGAAAACTACCTTTTTACTCGTTTATTAATGGTATTTAGTCAATTTCTCAGGTTCCAGTGTTCGTCATCTTATGTGTGTAATATTTCAAATTATCTATCTTTATGTTAAATTTAACTCAGATTTTTTTCAGTCTTTCTGGCGGGATTTAGTCAATCCATACTATGAAAAAAAAATTGCTATTCTAGAACCAAGACTATATTTATAAGTGAATTATGAATTTAATAAAGCTAATATTGAATGATAGTATATTTTCGAATAATATTTGATCTACTTTATTAAAAAAGACTATTAATTTTATGAAATGGCTTTATAATCATTAATTTATTCAACCACGTTTACCTGGAACACACTTCTAAAGGTTGGTATTATGTCTAACCATTATATGCGCATAATTTATATTCTCACATAAACTAAACCCGGATAATAAATGTATTTAGGGACCAGTTAGCACTCAAAACGGTCGTTGGATTTCCTAAAATAACAATGGCTTACGCGTGTTTGACTGGATTTGATTGTTGATTCTTAAATATTACTTGCTCGTTAGCTTAAAAGGGAATTAATTGAAATGTCAATTTATACTAGAAGTATTATTTTAGAAATCATCTCAGTTTCTAAAACTGAGGAGAGAGATTATTAAGAATAATGAGTTTGAGGAGAAATTTTTTATCTTTGGAGGAGGGCATAGCTGACAAAGGGTTGTATTTTTTGAACTATGAAGTATCAAGGCAATACCAAGATTACTAAGGGGGGAAAACCTTCAGTTATCTGACTCACAAAGTAAGAAGTAACGCAACATTGCTTATCGGGGTTCTGTGAGACCGTAGTTTCAAAAAGATCGTTTTTGAATTATACCTCTGCGGATGACGGTTGGCTTAAATATTTAAGATAGTTAATATCAAAAATATGCTCAATTATTTTGTAAGCTACTATCTAATTGGAATGGTTATATCACTCAGGTGGCTCATACAGTCCCATTAATTAGAGTGCCAGTATTAATATAGTAATTGTAGGCGTAGTGTAATTTTCTAAATTTGTCGCTATGTGTGTTATCACTAGTGCGGTGTATCCTCATTAAATTTGATTACTTATGACGTCAATGCGTGTGTTGGTATCCTGCTAAATACTGACACTAAATCTTGTTGGCCTTGAAAACTTCAGGTTTCCATTAAAACCAAATGTTTTTAAGAATTTACGGGTTCCCTCACAGTTGTCACTTCTTCCATGCTAATATTATATAGTTTAATATATCTCCGTCTGTGTGTCCTTTACGATTTCTTGGCTATCGCAAAAGTTATTTGGATAAATTTCTGTATGAAAGTAGATTGCACCTTAGAGAAGGGCATATTCTATACATAAGATGCCGTAACCGCGAGTAAAAGCATGTTAAAATGTAAATCAGACTATGCAATATTTTACTGCATATAATATATACTCAACCGAGTAGTACAAACTAAGAAACTTAATGTCCATATCCCATCTCTTAATATATCATTTGCAACTTGTGAAACCAAGATTGGTAATTTATTTTAAAATATATATATAAAATATGATTTATAAAACTATCTACATGAAAGTAAGTATTAGACTTGAGAAAATCAAACAAAACCAGAGTATGTGTGTATGCTTTCCCACAATATGAAAATAGGTTTCAAACATTGCAAGCCTCTCTTTTTATGCTATAGGGGGCAAATGAGCAGACGTATGGCTTGATGGTAAGTGAATACCGCTACATCACAAGTGCATTGCCGACCCTTTGGGGATTAGGGGAAGAATACGGGGAGGAGTTGGGTTAAGGGCCTCCGGCATCCTAACTCACTCGGTAGAACACAAAGCTTGATGAGAAATTTATTTTCGGCGCTGTTTCACACTGGTTTTCTGTGAATCCGTAGCATCACTCCAGTCGAGCCAGCCCATGCATGACGAAGCGTGGATCTCCCACAGTAATAGATCTCTGATTGATTTTGAGCAATGGGAAGGCCTATGCCAGGCAGTGTATTGCTATAGGGCGATGATGATGATGATGACTATAATGTATACTCTTCTTGGGCTTAGTCAAAACCCTTTCAGTTAAAGATAAGAAAATAATTATATATCACTTTATACACAATGTCTATAGAGATGAGATGGACTTAATGCTAAAAGCACTCCCTGCCACGCTAAGGTGAAGTAGTAAAAAAAAATAGAGAATATCTTGTAACAATAAATTGAGAATACTAAATAAAATAATATCATCGTGCCATGGAAATAATACAGTATGATGAGTAATTCGAAAACACGATAGATTAAACCAACAAAACATAACTCTTTTTTATGTATAAGTTGCCAAAATGACTCTGCCCTGCCTGATAGAAAGCATGAGCAAAATCCAAGAGTGGTTGTCACCATCCTCAATGCGAAAAAGAACAATGCAGCATGATGACTCACACTATGGCGGCCTGGTGAGATGCTTTTTCACACCCCGCTTAAAGGACCCGGGATCACAGTGGGAAGGTAACACGTGCGCTGGTAGTGAGTTCCAGGTTTTGACCGCTCGGCATAGGAAGGAAGCACCGAAGCGATGAGTAGGAGAACGTATGTTTTCCATTTTAAAGCGGTGACTTCCAACGCCGGCACGTGTTGTTCTGTACAGGAAGGGAGGGGGGATTCTATGCATACCAAAGTAACTTGCGTTCGTCGAACCTTCTTTTGCAAATATAACCTTTTAAAACAATAACTTGACATACACAAATATATATCCTATATTCTATCGTGTCCCCTAATGTCAACCTTTTATTTATACTCTGATCTTTATCGTTGCAGGTAATTTTCATCAGCGTGACTTACCATACCTATCGGTTACTTGATGGAGGTTTTTGTCAGGTAATCAAAGATTTTTTCAATGTAATCCAAGAAATAAAAAAATCTAAATATACCTGGGCCTTGGCAGGTTATTAACTCAGTTACGATTTTCTTGAACACTGATTGTCGATTCATTTAGATTCATATAAAGTTTATCAAACGTTTAAATAATTCTTCTAGAGTCAACTTACCTCTTTAGAGAAAGTAGAAGTACAAGAATCTGCAGTTTTTTTTCCTTTATTATTTAAGGAATGTTCGTACATGGTGTCCATAACAATTCCATCGTAACTCACTAATTTGTAATGCAATATATGTATATTGAAGGGCCTAAATATATATCGAGACGTTTCTGACAGAGGTGTTGAAAGCACTTCATGAAACATACTCACGCTTATCTGTGTAGACTCAGAGTCCACATCAAGGTTTTCCTGGCCGCTTGAAATCGAACACATTCCATTAATAAGAGGTGTACATCATCTACTTTTCCACATATACAGCTTAAAGAATCTGACACACGCATTAAAAAAACGATCTTCGCATCGCATCGTGAAAACTTGCGGCTTTCACAGACTTCTTCAAAATTAACTTTATTACCTGCATTTTTTGTCTTTTGTATGGCAATTTTTCGCATTACAGATTGATGTAGATAGCAGACTTCTATACTCGTAATAAATAACAATAATTCATACCTATCTTTTGTATGGTCTGATATCTTTTAACGTGTAGAATGAGAATGCGTCCGACGAAAAGGTTCGAGACGATATCTTTTCCTGAAATGAAGCTGCTTTATTTGTGATTATAACAATATTATTACGTAAATAGTTCGTAGTCACGAAACTTCTCGAGCAAGGTTTAGTTACGATTCACAAAAGCACTAGAAACTTTTCCCCGTGCCAAAAAATTTCGACATGCTCCAAAAGCGAGGAAACTTTAAAGTACCAACTTGAATTATAATTGGTAATGTTACTCGTAGTCAGGTTTTCATTCTTAAGTCTATAAATTAGTTCCAATGTACGAGGTGAAAAGGGTTCGACATTTGATTAAGGGAAGGTTGGATGTCATTGTTCTTTGTGAATACCTGAAATACACATTTTCAATAGAAATTAGCATTCGTTTTATACGGTACTGTATTTATAATGGAAACAATACGAAACTAAGTTACCTTTAATTTAAACACAATAGTCGGTAACTTTAATTAATAACAATGTAATGTTACAACATCAATAGCAAACTATATAAAAGGTGTGGAGATGTAATGAAAAGGAAAAGTTCACAAATATCATAATTATTCATGTTTATTAAATTTTAATGATTTTGAAGATAGTATAGTTCTTAAAATTATCTTCTAAGTTTACGATATATTTCTTGTAAAACAATCAACCTACCACATCATTTGTCACTTACTAACTATTTATGGAGCAAGATATTTAGTTGAAATTATATTCAGACAGGTCCATCTAATTCTATGTAAGTTAAGAAAACCTTAACCTACCTTAAAATAGCTATAAATATAATATTAGTAGTAAATATATAATAATGTAGTTATAAACATAAATAGCAGTAAAGAAGTATCTTACTACAAAATATCTAAATTCAACAGATTAGATAATTAGATTACAGTAAATGTTAAAATGATTCAATTCTAGTACAGACTGTAATACTACATCAATGTTATATTTAATGTAATATTAAGGCAGCTATTCTGAAACTAGCGTACACAGTACCTTTACATACATCTCCCGCAATTTATTGTGTTCATTGAGCCAATACATCACTCTCATGAAATTCTAAAAATCCCTACACGAAAACCTACTTGAACGTAAAAAGAGTTATTTTTTGGTATCATCTATCATGTTAGAGACCGCAGCGTAATACATTACATAAATTGAAACTGTAATAATATTTTGGGCGAATTTCATCAGAATTGTGAGCAATTCTGCGTTTTGGCCTGGAGCGTTCGTTGGGTTACCGCCAAATACCGACGTAAAGATTCTTATATCAATTTCTTCGTTATTACGTGCATATTTTGATGCTTCAAAAACGTTTCAACTGATATAATGTAATGATTTAGTTACATTTATAGGTGAAAAGATGTTTGCACACCAATATTGTTCACTATTAATGTATGTTATTTATATGGATGATGTGATAATGTAAGACAATGACAAATTAATTTAAGCGGAAACATAGTCAAGTGCTGCTAATACTTAACATCTATAGGTAAAAGAAAATCAAATTTTGAGTACATATTTTTAGCCATAACTCTTAATCTGTTAGTTTCTATTCGTATTTTCAAATATGATATTCACTAACTGGAGTATATAGTTTTGGCAAGTTATATATCTTAGTTTTCCTATCTCTAAACTTCACGTCAAGAAGCGGAGAAGCTTCTACATGAAGCGTGAACTCGATAGCTTTGTTAAGAACTATGAACAAATAAGTAGAAACCCGTAAATTAACTTTAACTTAATTAAAAGATTCAACTTCCATCGACATATGTAAAAATAATCAAATTTAATTTTATTACGGCACAAAGATATTTTTTTTAATATTTTACTTTTAAATTGCAAATTCTTCCAAGAGTTAATGTTTCCATGTCCATAAAGGAAAAAAATAAGTACCGCTGCTAAAGCATTGATTCAGCATCCACTAGATCTCAAACTGTATTAAGTTATTACAACGGTAATGATACACTTCTGCATGAAAATTTCAAATAGAAGCATTATGGCTGCCTACCCTCGCTTTGTTGTTCTATTCCAAGGCTACTTCAACCACTTCAAACATGGAAAACGATTCGTTAGCTCTCACTGTTCGAAAAGCCTGTAAATTTAAGCACTAATGTTCATTTTATGTCTGAGCAAAGCACGTAGTCTACACAGATCGAGTGATATTAGACACTTTAATCTCCATTGTTCGTAATTTGCCGTAAGCGACGAAGCGTCGAAGGGGCCGGGGACAATTCTCATTTTTTTCACAATGAATTGGTTTCGGGGTCTTTCTTTACGTGAATGGCTTTTGAGAAAGGTCTTCTTCATGCAAATGCTTCAAATACTAAGAAGATGGTATAGTAGAATTGCGTAGTTCATAATATCGTTTTATATAACGGTTTCTCATAAATAAAACAGTGTACTAATTAAAAAAAATACTTTGTGCTTGCATTTTATAACTTCTAATATTTAGCGGAGTATCATTCAAACAATATACAAAATAATAAAATGGATCTTCAACTAAAGTACAGTAATAATAATAGGCTTTCTGAAAATATAAAAAATAGATAAAAGATAGTAAACTACACGAGGTCAAATCCTTAATCCGCCCCCATTTCAATCGTTCAGCTCAGAGGGAGATATATGGGCGAAAATTAAGCCCGATTGAATCCAACTGTCAATACCAAAAGACAAATGATTGTGAAAGACAAATGATCTTAAATACTTACAGTAACCGCTGCTTTTAACACTTAAGTAAATTATATGTAACGCTATCCGTTGCTTCACTAGCTATAAATTAATTTTACCATCACTATGGACCCATTGCTTCTTTTTATCAATGGAACTGGGAAAACTTTCATGTGTGATCTGATCGTACAAAGGTGCATCATTTTAAAACGGCTTCTTTGGAGAAGAGAAATTCAATTTAGTTGACTTTTTGGTGTTTCTTTTCCCTTGTGAATATTATTTTTTAAATTGTTAAAATTTGTAAATGTATCAAAACCAGGGAGATTTTTTTAAATTTTGCTAGAAGATATATTTATCTGTATGTCGCATACATTTTTTATTTGTTTCCATTGTAGCCCAAATTAAATCTACATTTGCCAAAACATACCCAATATTCTGATAACATTCAGGTTTTTATTCTCAAAGGTACATTCAATAAAATTATATCTATACGTTTCAAAGAACTCACAAATATATCAGATACATGTATGCTAAAAGAAGATTAGAGAATAAATCCTCTGAATATTATAGAGGGAGCTTCCCCGAGGAATAGATATACAAATAAGATAATATTACTGGGTACCACACTGATATATGTTTTCAGCTGATTTGATTGTTAATTTTTTTTTTAATTTTGTATAATAGAAAGTAAGATTTTTGGAGTATATAAATATGAAACTAAATAAGGACAAGGCTAGAAAGGTGAGGATGATGAAATTCAAAACCTTCTCAATTAAGTAACAACCTTCATTTAATATTATAAGTTTTAAAATGACTGCAAATATAAATTATATTTTGAAAATTATAATTAGATAATCAAACTTCATAAACTTAAAAACGAGAAAAAAATTCCTTTACATGTATAACAACGGGGTTTTATTTTCAACTATTCTATTATCAACAATGTCCTTTTATTCATCATCAAAGGAACCTGGCGAAGTTTTCCCTATACGTCGCTAAAGTTAAATTTCTAATTTGCATGTTGGCATGAAACAGTTTAAAATTACATTGAGTAGTTGCAAGTACATTAGCAAGTGTGGTGGGATTAGGGTCCGTGTTGAAAATTCATCATCTCAATGTCTGAGATGTAATGCGATTATTTTGTTTAATCTGGGTGAAATTTATGTTATTTAGAAAGCTTTAACTTGGTTTATCGTCAGTTTAGGTACCGCAGTACTGATACAGGGATAATTTGCAATTAAAGTGAGTCCGTGGACGTAGGCATGTGTAAAGCTATCTATTATTACTATTGCTTTTATCTTAAAGAAAAATAAACAAAATCTTGAAGAATTAATATAATTAAGTCTATACGCAAAATAGCTGGACAAGATTTTACAATTACGAAAGATTTTAAAAGTAAAACGAAAATGAGCAAGCTATTCATTGGCCTGTTTAAATATATATCCAAGGAACTAGAACCACGCTGATTTCAGCACTGATTTCGGGCCGGCTCGACCGGGGCAGTACTACCCACGTACAAAAGATCAACTTAAAATGCATTTGTGCTGTCGTGTTTCGTTGGTGAGTGCGAGACCGGAAGCCCAATGATACAGAATCATCATTAGGCCGCCATAGTGTGGGTCACCATACTGAATTGTTGCATTGTCTACAATCGCAGTGAGTAAGATGACCACCATTCTTGGATTATTCTTATGCTTTCCATCGGGCAGGGCAAAGCTATTATAGCAGAGCCATAAATAAAAAAAAAGTAATATTAGAACAATTTCCCTATCGTACATTTATCATAGCTTGGGGAGATGAAGGTCTATCAAAAAACTTGTACTGTAATATATATGCGTCACAAGATATCTCTGTCACTGTTTGGGAAGTCCATTTTTGTATGAGGGTCATATTATTTTCATGTCTACAACTGAATCAACTATCGCAGTTGAGTGACACGGGTTTTTGCACAAAAATTCAATTTCTTATGGTATAGCTCTATGATTATATGGGTTCATTTCTCGGAAATATTTGCTATTTGCATTTTTTTGTGTTGTCTGTAACATGCTTACAATAGCGTGTATATTCCCAAACAATTTGGAAGAGATGTATTATATTTTATATTACAATTTTAGTCCTGCTTTTGTAGCAGAGGCAAGCTTTATGGCGAGCTTTTTTTGGAATTGAATATGTAAATTATGAGTTGTAATTTCAGGTATTACAAGACAAGAATATTTCTTGTATGTTTTGAAAAGCCAAATTCTTGTCTTCAGCCGAGCCGTTTTAGCTTCGATTAAAAAATAAAAGACGAGAAAAGAAAATATTTCTGAACTTTAGATATATGTCTGTTTATTTTAGTGTCAGTTTATCAGCTACGTTTCGGTAACCGTACTTGTTTCTGGATAAAAGGTATTCGCACTGTATTGCTAACAACGTCTTTGCAATCTATCATGTGGTTTAGTCAGCAAAGTGTAACAAACTGGCCCAAATCTGACATTTGTATTATTCTTGAAGATTCAGTTTATACTGTGACATCCTGAAACTTAAAATAGCTGCTTGTTGATTCTGCATCATACATTTTATATAATCCAAATATGATATTTTTATATAGTCGCTTACCATCAAGCGATACGTCTGCTCGTTTACCCCCTGTATCTAAAAAAAGAAAAAATATATTTTGAAGATAAAATCGAACAGGTCTTCGTTTAAAATGCCTATCAACCTTAGCCTCAGTGGGAGCGCAATATTTGTTCTCTACACTCTCTTTAATTGAATGTTTAATTCATTTAAAGCTTCGTTGACTAAGATAGATGTTAGACGGGCTCTAAGACACTAAATGACTAAAACTTCTATTCTTAGTTGCGATCATCAAGGCAAATTGCCTTTAATAGGTTTTTAGGTGATTGAATGATTAATCTCGGGAATTAGAGATTTAGTGGTTCAAATTAATTTATGCAAGACTCTTGAGTTGGCTTATAATTTTAGATTAAGTAATCTGTTTAAGATTTGAGGTAGGAGAGAGAATAATTAATTCTTTCGGTATTTTTACCGAATGAGCTAAGATAGCCTACACTTTAATCTAGGTAGGCACACTAGGAAAATAATATTTACAACAAATTATGTGATATTTCAATACTTTTTGAAACATTTTCAGCTCTCATAGTTTATTTAATAACTATTATAAACAAGTAAAAACTTAACTTTGATGATAAACTGTTAAATTGTCTGCTTAAATGTTATATGAATGAAATGTTTTAGAGATGTTAATTCCTATTTCTCAGTAGAACACTTGGAGCCTCGTTTGAGGCTTGAAATCTAGGTATTCAGGTCGAGCAAACAGTAGGACTTTCTTCTTGTGCCCCACTTTGATTTGAAGACATTTACAGCGGTCGGCAGCTAGAGAATGCGAAAAAGATTTTTCAAAGGCAAGACGTGTATTATACTAAGACGTTTTTTACTTTGTAAATATAAATAAGGTTGTATCGTAAAAAAATCTACTATCATATTTACGTAATTTTTCAACGCTTATACCAATTTAAACTACCTCATAAATGTCCTTTAATTATTATATTTCACGTCACGTTAAGCAGTCGGTCCCGGCAGTTATCTTAGGATAACAGTCGTGAAGCATAGTTACTTTGGGCGGCTTAAAAACATCCAACGGCAAGATTACGTAGCTACAACATTGTCTTGCCAGTCCTCAAGCCGCACTTGGCCGTCATGGGAACGATAGCCTTAACCCTCTCCTGAGGGGAGACCCGAGCCCAGCAATGGGACAATATGGGTTGTTGATATTGATATTAGTATATTATATTTTAATATATGACTCTGCTAAAATGATTTTGCTCTGCCTATAGGAAAGCATGAGAAGAATCTAAAAGTAGTGGTCACCGTATAGTATGATGATAATTGCAAATGCAATTCAGTATAGTGAAGCACACTGTGGCCGCTTATTGAATATTGCTTTAGAACCATTTTATCCATACCCGGAATAATCAGCTATATCTCTGTAAAATATTGGTGTAGCATTCTCCCCTCTTTTGTTGTCTCTTCTCTTATCTGTTTTAATATTCAGTCAATAATGATATAGTGTTATTTTCACTTCATATTGTTTTTTCATATTTTCAATTATTTTTATGTCATAAATTTCACATTCAATGTTCGTCAATACTTCCACAGTGATTTCAAAGATACCGAAATATGAATAAAGATTAAAATGAATTCACTGAAATAATTATTTGTGAGATATGGCTACCATTTTGTATACAGAGTCTGAAATATAAAATACAATTTATGTCCAGGGAAAAGTAGTTTAAAGAAGCACTTTAGTACCCTTGAATCAGATAACGAATAAAAAAGTTCTGGGTAACGACTTGTAAAATTTTAGCAACAAATTTGAATATTTCTCAGTAATTTTTACGATTCTTGCAAATGATGATTATTTGTTTTATTTCTGTTTGATTTATTTTTTTCGGAAAAGAAATGTTTTTAGTTTTGTTATTATGTGTACACTCAAAGAGCAATATCTTATTGAAATATGAAAAAAATTGTGTGGAGATTAAGTTTAGATTAAGAAAACTGACCGAACAGAAAACACGAGTTCATAAACTTTTCCATTTCCTTACACAACAAAACTAAGCATAAAGCTATATTGTAAACAACAAACCAAATTAGCGAAGTTACACAAAGCTTTGCCAGCATGTTTTAGCAATTAAAGACATTTTCTTAGAAGTATCACGAATCTTACAGATTTCGAAATTTCCCCTCCAAGGGCTTTCAAAGTTTTGAAAAGCAATAAGGCGATAACGTTGACCTTAATAAATATGTAATAACAACTAAAGCGAGGGATTCTGTGAATAAACATAATCGATATGAAATACAATTTAGAAGTGTTAGGGATATTTGCGATTAAATATGATGTCGATATACCTCAGTAATATCAAGACAGAAGTCGGCCATTTTGAATTGTTCTCTAAGATGGACGCTGTAATAAACTAGGATTCATGTTAGGTAGAAATGTCTTTTTATAGCTCTTAGTAGATAACTTGATCATAATTTTACACCGGTTTAATTTCTATATTCTGAATAATAAGAAAAAGTTAGTACAATTAGGTACTTTTTACGATGATTGTCTATAAAACTTCGTTTTCTGTCATTTACTAATGCTTTTACTTCATAACCAAAAGCATTAAAACAAAAATGTTACTTTATTACGTAAATGGATTGAGATATTTTTGATTTTTTTTACACATTACAGTGTCTTGCAAACTATCCTACAGAATTTTTCAATACAAGTTTCGTAAAAGAATAAAATCCAGATTAACTTTAGAGAGTTCAATAACAGTTTCGGATTGAACTGTTTGAAACTACTGGAGTAGTTATATCTCAGTTGCCAAAACTTTATCGTATTTGGTCAGCTCATCGGATGAACAGCGATCATCGAATGTACTATAAAGTTTCAGATGCATTCAGTCAGGACGGGTACTTGAAAACTTATATAAGTTGTCCCTCTGTAAATGTATGGCGAATCGGGACTGTATAATCTGTGTATGTAGATTTTATATAACTTTTACTTTAGTCTATCATAAGCTAATGATATTAATAAATATAAATATTTCGGACATCTAACACACAACGTCATTTAGTTCCAAGCTATGAAACGGCATCTTTTATAAATAGATATATACTTTTTTGTAAATACATACACATTACACATAGAAAACACTTCAACACTAATATCTGCAGTTCATACAAATATTTGGTCGCATCAAACGTGAGACCTCAAGCTCAGCAGTTGCATACGCTACACACACAAAGACACATGTCACAGAGGCAGTAAAATTAATGAAAATAGAGGTCATAGTCAGTGTGCTTATAACTACGACTAATGCGACACAATCGAAACTTCTGACAATTTGAAGTTAATGTTCTATTAAGAAAGAAAGTAAAATTATTAATTTTTACTCTCGATTGTCAGCACTTGATGGAACTTGTTAAATACATTCTGGAATTGAACTTAACGCACTTATTCCACTATTTTATTTATTTATTTTTGACCGGTTTCGCCTTATGGCATCATCACAGGTTAATAAAGACGACTAAAATTATTATAGTTAGAATAGACAATATTTTAATACCTAAAACAAGATATTTTATTTAAACTATGCCAAAACTTGTGACTTATACTAGAAGAGAAATCGATTGAATCTGTCGCCAATAAACGCCTCCCAAACTACCGCATGCCCCATTTTGCTGGCTTAGCAACACCCGGGAAAAGCCTTTGGGCTCTCGACTTATTTGAACAAGTTTAGCATTCAAACTAATACCGAGAAACTGTAGCCTAAAGCGGAGATTGTGACCTTTTGAATGATACTGAAATTGGAGATTTTGAAAATGTTTGCTAACGATGTGGTGGTACGGATTTCTAACTGTGATTTGAATAGTTATTTTATAATGGTCAAGGCATACATGAAATGCTAAATAATGTAGCGATAACCGTTTGTTGTTAATATCAGGTATATTTTATGTGAAATGAATGAAAATATATGATTAGAAAGTGAGAAAAGTAGGAAAAGACGTATGATAGAGAATAATGGGAGATGAAAATATATTGTGACTTCAAACGAATTTCAAAAAAGGGTAGAAGATGAAGATTGATTGCATAACATAATTATCTGTTTTAGCATTTTTCGATAAACTTTTAGTATGAAAATTTTTTGAACTTCAAGAAACAAATTATTTTTCAAATGTTTCTTAAATATTTTTTCTAATTAATCCTTAATTCTTACTTATGATGAAATGCGCATCATTTTTTTTAGATGTAGTCAATAATATTAAACAAAGCCTTCTCGAAACAAAGATAAAGTCTGACTCCTCTTATTGCTACGATAAAACTCAATTTGTTGAAACTCCGTAGGTATGTAATTCAAGCCGTAAAGGCGCAGCCAGACAATCGATAGAAAACAAACCACTTCATTGATGTTATTTCTGCAACATAATACAAACTTAAATACGCTGTGTACAAGAAAAGTACAGCTTAAAAATGAAAATTTCGTAAAAACAGGTTGGCGAAGATGTAAAAAGAATACTTAAAGCATGAACTGGAAATTCTCACAAAAATAATTTAGATTCAACAGGAAGTGGAAATGAAATCCTTACAGTATATACATTTGTGAGATTATAAAATTATAATACTAATAATAAAACTAACATTGTGAAGAATAAAGTAGTTATGATTTCAACATTATTATATTGTCAATGTGTACATGTAACACAGTAACAATGAAACCAGGCAGTTTTTATTACAACATCCATATTCTGCTTAAGAATACATACCACGCACAATATCGGGCGTATGACTAATCGTAGTTGAGTAATCATCATCACCGGCCTATTGCAGTTCATTAAGACGACGGTTATCTGTTCTGATTTTAATATAGCCTAACAACTGCCATTTCAGATTGGTAATCCTGTGGGCTAGAACCTAGATAACCGTAGTTCTCTGATGGATCATCTCATTCCTGATACGATCCCTTAGAGAAGTAATTAGAAAGTTGAGTAACCGTTCTATAATTTCCATGTATAAAAACTATTGATGACCACGCCCGTAAGTTATAATGTGATAATATTGTTCAGGCTAGGATATTAAAATTTTGCATATCAATGCCATTATTTAAGCAAGCTGAATGCGAAAATAAGGCGGACTCAAGTTTTTGATATTTTTTGCAGACACATAATAGATTTAGCTTTATATTAGGTTGTGAAGGGCTTAGCTGCAAGGTGTGTCGACATTATAGTTGTACTCAGTAAGAAGTCTGATTTATACGACTATTTTTGTTGTCAACATAGATCTTGCATCAATAACGCTGAGGCCTACCGCAATACGGTCAGTTGTTAAACTAATATTATTACTACTTTGTTATTTTTTGCCTTTAAACCTTAAGAAATAGCAACTAACTTTTTAAAACCAAAACAGTTTTACTGAGTCCCTTTTTCAATAAAAATGGTTCCACGTAGTTTTAAATAAAACCTGTCAAGTAAAAGGCGCTTAAACTTTGAAGTTAACCTAACTCAAAGGCTTCAGCCTTTGGCAGTATTTCAGTGCCTCAAAGAAAAAGTTTTCTCCAGAATACTTTCGCTCTTTATTCTGAAACACTTTAAGTAGATGGAATAGATGGGAAAAAAGAATCTTATTAGAGAGTCCTGAAAATTAAAAGTATTGTGTCTTTGTTGAAGTTAGTGAAGTCTTGAGTTTCATAAATTGCGTTCATTAGATCCATTGTGTTTGAAGGATCTTCGTGAATTGCCTCATTTTTCAGATGCCGTATTTTTTCACATTGCAATAAGCATGTCACCAAAAAATTTTGTGAATTGAATGTTCAAAATAAGTTTATACTGAAATACTAAAATATATATTGTATATATTCGAATATATAACCCCAAGAGTATACACTAACAATTACAAACAAGATATAGAAAATACATTTTTACGGACAGAAAAAAATTGGACTGTAGTAACCTAATTTCAGGCTACAACAATTTGGCAGCAGAAATTTAGACCTGAATTTTTTCGTCCCTTGTGTGTACTTTTCATGTCTGAATATGTGTCATTGACGTAAAAATAATGTAACATGTGTCTATATTCTGTCGTCTCAATATGAAAAGGATAGTATGCTTTGCAAATAAATTTGGCTTCAAATTGCCGAGGCATAGCCGAATGTTGAGGGATCAAGAGAGTGTTTTGCACAATAAAAATATTTTACATATAAATTTATTTGTCGATTTATTTTCAGCATAAAAAGAGAAGAATGGTTTTCGAGAAGAAAATGATCCTTATCAGACTTGTAATTTTTAAAGATTCAATTCGTTTTCTATTCAAAGTTGTCGGTTTTCCTTTGTTTGAACAATATATACGATGATGTGTATATTTTTATGATGATGAGATAATTAGAATCTCTTTCTTTGCGTCTCATTTGACTGCCTCAGTGGCGCAGCGGTAGCGCAGGTTGTATGATATATATGTATTTACAAAAAAAAGAAAAATTATATATGTATTTATATCAGTTCTTTAGTACCCAGAATACAAGCTCTGCTTAGTTTGGGACTAGATGGCGTTGTGTGTTAGATGTCCGAAAATATTTATTATTATTATTATTTACCAACAGTAGCAATTAAATTACGTTCCTTTATCCATAGTTTCAAATTTAAATGATTTTGTATTTCATAATTTTATCTATTCTCTCCCAATAATTTGAAAAATTTCTTAACAAAAATTACCTTTTCCTGTTTATCACTTACTTTGTTAGATGATGATGTATTCCAAGAATTTTTGTAAAAAATACTTTAAGTAGTATTTAAATAGATATATATAAGACACCTATTTAAAATATTACGTACAATACTCAAGTTAGACAAGATTCACTATGTTTTACTTAATCAAAAATAGGTCGTCTTTATCTCAAATCTCTCTTACAGTATCTAAAACTAATTGTTACTAAGGGTTTTATAATCCCATTTTAATTTAAGCCTTTCCGTTTCCTTCGTTAGTTATCTACAAATGCTAACCACGAATGACGTAATAAGGGTATCCCAAGGGTAGCTACCTTTATATCTATTAATTCCTTTCCCGACGTCTGTGAACGGAAATTAAACCCCAGAGCGTACCTCGGTCGGGTTCTACAGAGAGGCAGAGAGGGTGGTACATCTCAACACTATCATCTCTTCAGTACAAATTATTTATTTCTCGTTCTCATAATAAATTGAAGATTTTTTCATTATGTGTAATAGCGATGTAGTACTATAATGTTTTGTTATTGTTAGTTACAGAATAGTGTTGTAAGATTATTATTTTTTTTTCATCAACAACCCATAATGTCCCACTGCTGGGCTCGGGTCTCCTCTCAGGAGAGGGTTAAGGCCATACGTCCCCACGCTGGCCAAGTGCGGGTTGGGGACTGACTGGGGAATTTTAATTTAAAAATATATAAAATAACATGTAGCTGAACAAGTTGCCTAGGAAAATGATTTTCGTTACAAATAATTCAGCTAAATATCGATATGGGGATTTATTGGGGTAAAATAATTTACGTCCCCAAGTCAATTCCTAAATGACCCCAAAACATTTTTGGAATTGATTTGGAAACTTGTCACCAATTTACAGTTTCAGATTGCTGAATTGTCGTAGAATCCATAAAAATAGTCTTTCATGAGTTTTTAAAAGAAATTTGGTCACGATAGTCGTAAATAATTTATATTCGAAAGCATTATGTCAAGGAACCTCTTACAGTAATAAACCTCATTCCAATATTTTACCGTTCTACGACCAAAGAGCACGTGATGCCTAAGCTGTTAAAATTTTAATACCTTTCTACTGAAATGCAATCACAATGAAATATTAGCATTATCATGCTCTACGCGGTAGAGCATTTGACCCCTCTGTTTGTGACCGCGGGGTCAATTTCCGATCAGTATCACAAAATCACTTAAGTCATAATATACTTATGTATATATTTTTTTTGTGATATTTCTTTTTTATTATATTAAAATAATTAAATATGAAAATATAAATCTTTGTAGACTGATCCAATTTAAAGACAAGGACTCTAAAGCTTTTTTTTAATTAAAATTAATATTACCGTTAAACGTTAACATCACATTTTATCTTTAATAATATATAAAATGGAAGAAATAAGTTCGGCCGCGTCCCTTATGGCCACCCACATGAGGTAGGTTAAATAAAACATTTCTGGGTTCGTCTTTTATTCATTGCATGGGAGTTAGAAGTCTTTATTGGTATATTTCCACCTTATTTTTGTTACGTTGCAATATAAACCTTTAAGCATTGAATACAGGGTATTTTTTGGTTTGAAAGAAATATTATGTGAAAATATTTTTCTTCAGAAAGCTGTAAATTGTTGTATATTTACTTTTCATGAAGTAATTGTGATCCCTAATGTTGGCAAAAAAATTCGTATTATTAACTGAACTAGGAAAATTATGGATTAAGAAATTAAACACTCTAGCTATTAAATACATGAAGAGGTTCCCTTGTAATCGTCACATTTATAAACCTTTAGCAGTGAAGAGAGTTACGCAAGATTATAACGTTACATGAACTTTACGTTTATGAACAGAATAAATAAAAAAAGCTAAGATGCTTAGCTAATGCACAAATTACAATACATCTACATTTTACCGCCGCAGGAAGCAGAACGAATTATTTTTTTAATGTTTAAATGGTAGTAAATAGCATTTCTGAACCAAAAAATTAAATCTAAGCAGATCAAAAGCAGGGATTCCCGAATTTCTAGTTTTTATTACTGCCATAAATATATTATACATATCAAGTTTAGATCTAGTTATAATATTTCCAACCCTATCGACTTCAATATATGTGCATTAAATGAAATACAATAAGAGGTACAATTGAAAAAGCTAGAGTATTACGTTATAGAAGAATCCAGAAGTTTTTCGATGGCAACATCGCACCTTCTGACGTCGCGTTATTAGCACTGATGCGCTTTGCTCCTTCATCAAATTGTGTAAACCGAACGGTACTTCAACGTTAATTTAAAAAATAACGGGCAAGTCTAGTATCATATTATGTATCCCAAGAGGAAATACCTGATCTAATTAAAATGTAATGTTTAATGATACTAACGTGTTATTAATTACTGTAATGTTTTGAACAAGTCTGTCCATATTTACATTAAATTATATTATGTAATGGAATAGTTTGTTTTTCAACAAATATAGAAATTGCGAATGAAGATAGAAACCCATGCAATGGAAAGAGTAAGACAGAAATAGAATACTTTCCGCCCCTCTTTTTCCTTTCTATACACTACTCTTGAACATGACATCATTACCAACAGTAACTAATACTCTCGATTGTCGGCACTTGACGGAACTTGTTGCAATATATTCTAGAATTAAAATCACTTGTATTTATTCCACTATTTAATTTATGTTTACACCTGACCGGTTTCGCCTTATGGCATTATCTAGGGTTATTATTACACTAATACATAGACTTCTCTTTAGAATGGAGTTTTTGTGGCGTGAAATTGGAGAGGCCTATGTCCAGTAGTGGACTGCGGTAGGCTGATGATGATGATGATGATGAGGGGTGAGATGAAATTCTATATATTTAATCCTTCACTACAAGGAGTAAAATTAAGACAGAAACGACATCAGCCATTTCGCCTCTGTTAACCTAATGTATAAAAAATATTTTGATATCTCCAAAAGAACTCCAACCTACTAAGTTTACGACAATAAAATAGAACCCAGTTTCACAAACACTTCAATAGTGATAAAATGTCACACGTTCTTATAAAATATTCCAGTTTAGGAGACAGCGTGAATTATGGTTTCATTACAGGGCTCATATATGCGTGAGATTTTAAGCGCCTTACTGAATAATTAACTAGTTGAAGACGTAAACTTGAAACTGTGTTAAATACTGACGCACAATCGCAATTTACTTTATAAGATTTTATGTCGGAGTGTATTTTACAAAAACTAAGAGCCTCCTAACCTTTCAGCGATACATAACTGGGTTTTACCTACAGCTTTTTTCGATTTCTTTTTGAGTTTTCTGGGATGAACTTATACCATTGATGATACTTGCCATTCAAGTTAGCTATGAATATGGTGACCACTACTGTTGGATTTTGCTTATGCTTTCCATTAGGCAGAGTAAAGTCATTTTGGCAGAGCTAAATTTAAAATAAACCTTAATTTATCTGTTATTATATGATGTTAGCTGGTATGATTAAGTATCAAATAGTTTGCAACAACACTCGCTATCTATATTCACTTGCAAGAAACAAAATTTTCTACAATAAATAGTATTATTATTATAACTATCTTGAAATGTATATTTTTTTATTTCTATAAACACACTTTTTCCAAAAAAATACATTAATAAAAGTCAATGTATAAATTATAATCAGTGTATTGCACTTCATATTTATTGATGGTTAAGATTTGTCTCACTCGAGAATTCTTTGGTTTTAATCCGAATTACCGCTCTGAAACCTTCAGGGAAGGAGAGATTCCCTTGAATTTAAAAATGTTGCGTCCCCGAAAACTTTCGTGAGTATTGTGCATGGATGTTGCGAACTAAATATAGAACTAAGTGGCGTGCAGTTGGAGACGTCTATGTCTAGCAATGGGTAGGCTGCGATAGGCTGATGATGATAAATTGCTGCCTGTAGTATATGATATATATTTATGTCTGTATCTAATTTATCTATGGGTCTATGTATACTTTTAGCTACAACGTATGTTGTTCCTATTATATTCTTTCCTAAAAATAATAATGATTATATCGTGTATACCTACATTTTTTTAGTGTTCATCAACAACCCATAATGTCCCACTACTGGGCTCGGGTCTCCTCTCTGGAGAGGATTAAGGCAATACGTCGCCACTCTGGCCGAGTTCGTGTTGGAGATTGGCAACACAACTTCGTGGCTACGTAATCTTATCGTTGGATGTTTTTAAGCCGCCCAAAGACCTTCAACTAAGGCACTGTTATCATATGATAATAACCGTGACCGACTGCTTAACGTGACCTCCGAATCACCAAGACGCTTATGGTTGACGCTTATGTGAGACGCGTATGTTTTAGTGTTGCCTGCTCTATTTACACAAACCGAAAACTTCCATCGAAAATCCAATTAGTTTATTAAGTTTTGCTTACACAGCTTTACCAAACAAACGAAATTTGCCATATACTACTTACCAAAACTACCGTGAACAAGATAATTAATGCGCCATATTGTGCTGAAAGAAACTTTGCTTATTCAAATGATATGATAATCGAAGTCTTTGGAAAACACTTATAGTTCCTTGAAGGTGCCACTTGGCTGTGTTGTTGATATAAATGCTTTACATTCAGGGATATTAGGAATAAATTACCATTATTTATTGTAATAATTTGACTTGCAAAGTTGGTTGAATAGAATAGCTGTTTGTATATATTATATCATAGCGACTACTCCGCCCGATGGAAAGTATGACCAAAATCCGAATAGCGTTGACCTGACCTGATCTGACGATGGTGACCTACACGAATGAGGCCTATTGAGGTACTTATGCATCATTGACCCTTCGTTCTCGCGTTGGTAAGAACAAAACACTAGATCACAAAGATATCACTAATAACTTCTGTGAGAGGATAGTACCACCCCGATTGAGCCGGCTCGTTCATACTGATATCAGCGTTATGGTACCTTGTAATGGTATTGTTTGTATTATATAAAGTGTTTATTAGTCTTTTCTGGTGTTAATTTAGTTGTGATTGTAATACGTGGCACTTTAAAAAGATGCTTGGTCAGATGACCATCTAGATAAATCAGTATTTTTTATTAAAAACGATAGACACGGTGCAGTTTTGTACAAAATATTTTAGAATAATGCCATAGCAAGTTATTAGCCAATAATTTAAATTCGACATATTCAAATCAAGAATGATATAAGGTACGAAGGCGGAGTAAAGGGCAATTCAGGCGGTACTTAATTTAAATATCTAGATAAAATAATATCTTTCATATACAGGAATCGTTGTGATTCTAATATCTATAATATTTTTTTTCTAAATTTCTCTGTCAGTTTCAAAGACTACCTAACAATCTATAAAAATCATACTCCCAAAAAACGTTAGAAAACTAAACCTAATGTTTAAGATAACTTGAAAAAAACCTATTTATAAATAAAATTTATATAGCTTTTGTCACCCGGGCTATTATTACAAATCTGTCGATACCTCATTCGACGAAATGGGTTCACTATGAAACAAACATGCATGTTCTCTCATATCTACTACTCTTTCAACCTTTTGACTTCGCAGTAGGCGGGTGAAAATAATAGAACTATACTTCAATCTTGTAGTTATTACTTCATTAGGTACAAATTAGGTTCTCACTAACAAACAAGTAAATTATGGTAATACAAACAAGAAGAAATGACTTTGAAAATTTCCCCCTACCGCAGAAATAGGACAACTAAACAAGTTGAAGCTGGCTGGTATAGCACAAAATAGAACGGCGTCTCCGAGAGGTGTCAACGACCTGTTCTTTGTTGGGATATAACCCGGTCAGAGGTTGATACCTCTTATTTGCATGCCCACCCTGCGACCTCTTTTCTCCCCGGTGGAATCGACATGAGTTTCAAATGGTAATTGGTGGTAGTTCGTACGCAATTATTCGGTATATAAATTTTATAAGAATCAGAATTAGAAGAGGGGACGTTTCGTAATGTAAATGTGTTTTATATATTTCGATTTGTTCCCACAAACCTTAATAATTTAGATATAGGTAGATTGATACAGGCCTATGCACTAAAAGACGAAGATAAATGTCGAAAACAGATTACGGGAACCAAAATAAATACGAATAAATTGAATGAAGAAATTTCAGTTGTGGTATTTGCTCAGCCATTGTTTTTTTTTCTAGTATTTAAAAACAACTCCCGTAAATAAATATAAATTTATGTGTTATCCTATGTAGGATTTGAACCCACAACAGTTGGCGCAGTAGGAAATGACGTGGCCACCGCTTAAACCACTAAGCCTGTGCCGTCAGTCACTGATTGCAGGTAATATAATCAGTGTATAACATACAAATAAATGACAAACGGTTAAAACCAATAGAATACAAACTAAATGAAGTTTTATAAAACCACTATACTAACATTAGTCCCATGTAACCGTCAATCCATATTGGTGTGACGGTTTTGCTCGTATTTTCCAATTTGTTTGGTTTATGCAAACGCAAAATACAGTTATGTATGTACATACATAATGCACCGGATCCTACTAAGTATGTGCACGCAAAATGATTTACGCAAAGATAGTGATCGAAAAACGAATGTTAGGAATTTTAACGATAGATATAACATAAATATACTCACTTTTATATTGCCGAAGCTAAACAGAGCTGTATGTGTATTGAATCAATGAATGAATGCGAATTTAATATCTATCTCACTTATGTTATAAGAAATAGAAATAATTGAATGTAATTGAACAACCTTGTACAATTTGAACAATAATTTTCACTTGCTTCCAAAATACACCTACTACACTTAGCTCCGCACCACCTAAAGGTTGACTGGAAGATAATGCCCATGGCATTAAGTCCACCTTTTGCAATGTAATTGCAGGAAGATTAAATAAATAAATAATAAATAGGTCTATAATAGTCAAATAGGCTATTTAGCATCAACTCCAGCGTACGAGGAAAGTTTGAACTGTCCTAACAGAACACGTATGCTGAAATAATAACCTTCATCTTAACAGTTATGCTAATCTGATACCAGTAGAAAATACTTGATAAACTCCATTTTTTTGAACATAGTAATTATTAGCAGGTCTTATTAAAACCATTCCAAATTTAGTGTTAATTATTGTAAAAGGTGTCAGACATGGCCTGACATTCCTTCGTTAGTACGTAATAAACTCAGTGCAATATATTTGGGGAGATTCCCTAAATCATCTTTTATGATATAAATGTAATTACTTGTGAATACCATATTTATTGCAGGCATCAGTTTCCGAATTTTTCTAAACGTCATGACCACCGATAAACTTTTGACAAGTTCACCCGTGATTTTGACGAAAATAATAGTTTTCAAATGACGAATTTCTTAGCTTTTCACATTTCTCGAAATATAACTACACTCTTCTGTTGAATCCTGCAAATTCTATAATATTCATAATTTATCGTGGGATAGCCACGTTTCGGCATGAATGGGCCGACTCGACCGTAATAATACCACGGCCTCACAGAAAACCGGTGTGAAACAGTGCTTGCGCTGTGTTTCATCGAGTGAGTGAAGATACCGGAAGCCCATACCCCATCCTCTCCCCATCCCTTAAACGAACTTGTAACACCTCTGGTGTTGCGGGTCTCCATGGGCAACGGTAATCTCTTACCACGAGGCGATATGTCCGCTCGTTGGCCTTTATACCAAATAAAAATACTCAGGCGGCCTAATAATTTCCGTTTAAAATATTTTTAACAACTTTTAAAATTAATACTTTTCACTTCAGAAACGAGGAAATTACTAATTTATCTAACGGTAACTTAAAACGTTTATTCTAAATACATTTTATAGCGCAAAAAGCATTTTAAACACATTCACGAAGGCCTCCTGTATAATTCCTGTAATGCCTTCATTATTCCCTCAGATACGGCCTTATTTCAACGTGCCCGTTTAAGATGCTAATGCCCTTAAATTAATTTTCAGAGAAATTTATTACTAACAAATTTTGGTTGGCCGCCAAAGGAAAACATGTTTTAGTCTCAGCAACTTAATTTTATTTATTTTGTGAGAACGTTTTTAAATTATATAACAGATTAAGTAGTATAATAATAAGATACACCAAAAATTGGGCCGCATTTTTGAGGCTTTGAGGTAATCTAAATTAAAAAGCTTTTTGCTACTATCTACTAAAGAAAAGATTTTACAATTTAAAGTTTTATCTTGCATAAACGCATGTTCATGAGCATGAATGTTTGTTACTTAATAACGCCAGAATAGCTAAAAGGATCTGAAATTTGATACAGAGATAGATTATAGTCTGGAATAGCATATAAGTCAATCAGAAATACCATCAGAAAAATGAACGTGAGTGTTACTTATTCTTTAACTTCATTATGAGAAGTTGAACAACTGTTTACCTCCTCCCTAGATGAACTCCTTGAAGATGTATTAACATAGTAAGCTTAAACATTACAGTGGCAATGTGTTCTTGAGAGTAAACTTTACAATAGTGTACTCTTACATATAACTGACTTTAACAGGCTAACTTAATATGAAAGAAGTGTTTACTTGGCTGGTTACAATCAACTTATTCCTGGTTACTCTGCGTTCAGTTAGGTTTATAACAGCTATCGTAAATGTGTAGATGAAAACAAAATGATTAATCGCAATTAATTTAAAAAAAATACACAATAAATATTAATCTTAAAAGGGCTGTTCATATTGCATTTTGTATTTTGCTTTTCTGGAAATTTGGAATAATTGTTAATGGATAAAGTTTTTTTAACCACAAAAATAATCTGTGTTGTGATCTAGGTATTTTTAAATTAATAAATCATGTAAATCATCAATCTTACTTTGTTAACTTCATTATCAATTTACTGTAATGTGTAAAGAAAAGTGTCGATGAAATAAAGTATCAGAGCCATTATATGAGAATAAATTTCTTTGAGACATTATATGAGTACTTAGTAAAGTAGAACAAAATTTAAATAAATTTTATGTCTATGATCATTTTCGTTTTTAAGGTTCCGTACCGAAAAAGGAAACAAACGAAAACCTAATAGGGTCACTTTGTTGTCTGTCTTTTAAGACCCTTTTTTCTTTAAGCTGAAATTCATGTAAAATACTTAGGTCTACTGTCCTTTGAGGCTGTGGAAAACAAAGGTATAAGTTAACGCAATCAAAAGATACATTTATGCTGCACATTTTAACACTCCTCCTCCTCCAGGAAATCAAAACCTACAGGGTACTTCCCGTGAACTTAGATTCTTGAAATTTAAAACCAAGCAACGTTACATAGCACAGATAAAGTAAAAAATCAGTGCACGGGTTCGACTCACGCTTAGCCGGTTTTTTTTATCAGCATCATCAGCCTATCGCAGTCCACTGCTGGACATAGGCCTCTTAAATAAATTCACGCCATTTAGTTCGATCCTCGGCTTCTCGCATCCAGCTCCTGCTAGCCGTTATACGCAGATCATCATTCCATGGTTTTTTTATTTTCATAAAGTTTCATAATTCTCCTTTTAGTGAGTATTAACCTCTAATTTCCAGTATATATTTTGAATCAATATATGCCCATACTATGTTTACATGCCAATCGGTAATTATTAAATGTTTAAAAACCTTAGATTATCGAACAACAGAAAATTTATTACATAGCTAATAAGGTCAAGCACAAGGATGTTTATTGAGTGTATTAGACAAGGTATTTAGGAATTTCAAATTATGTATATTGGCTATTATAACTTAACCAAATTACACACACACACACACACTAACACTCACACACACTAACACACACACACACACACACACACACACACACACACACACACACACACACACACACACACACACACACACACACACACACACACACACACACACACACACACACACACACACACACACACACACACACACACACACACACACACACACACACACACACACACACACACACACACACACACACACACACACACACACACACACACACACACACACACACACACACACACACACACACACACACACACACAAGTATATATACACAAAAATACACTAGTTACAAACATACTAGAGGTATCCGGTAAAATAATATATAAATGGAATAATATATTCTATTTATTTCTCTTTGTCTGTTATTTTGCATTGGTTTTCTTTTGCTTTATTTTGGCCACAATATCTGTGTTATTCAGAGAAACTTTATTGTAACTTTACAAACAGCTGAGTTATGTGTCAGCGGGGTGAGAGCCTGGTGATCAGAGCTCACCTCTAATTCGGACACCAGTCCTCATATAATTGCTGTATTGGTGTATTGTTTTTGTTTTTTGTATTCAATAGCTCGCTATACGTGTTAAGCAAATTATAAATGTAGTGAACAGTTGACTAATTAAATAAATCGTGATCTTGATGTTTGTAAATGCTACTTTTTCTTTTCTTCCAACGTTTCATATATTGAGATAATTACAGATCTCTAAAATAAAATACACTCGAATTCTCGCACAAATTTCTTCTTCCAAGACTCAATGTCAATCGATTGACGACCGTCCCACGTTTCAGATACAAGTTAAGCAGAAGTCTTTGCATAATATATACTCGTACGTTGTCTGCTGTAAATAAGACTTGGCAGCCTTAGTAAGTTTTGCTGACGCACCTGACAGCAACCTGGCTTAAGGAACTTTGATAGCTTAATTCCTCGGCGTATTTAGCACTTATGTGTATTATGTTTGATGGTTCTATACTGCAAGACATACATATTAAAGCCATTTTATAACTTCGTTTTACTTATGTTTACAATATTTAAGCGATAAGGTACTATTTAGAACCAGACAGAAGATATGAAAGTTTTGCCCTTGCGAAAGTCACGTACGATGGGTCGGTCATGTCACAAGACATCCTGAAGACCAGGTCGTGAAAAAGGTCCTAGCACAAATAAGAAAGAGTATAGAATAGATAACGCCTATCTGTCTACCACTGCGGTAAAGGATTTAGAGCTTGCCTAAAAAACAAATATTTCGACAACCCAGGACAGACAGTCCTGGTGCCGCAAAACAAGCAGAGTCGATCCTATATAATTGGAAATGGCTAAAACAAAGGAGAAAGTAAAATAAATTCAAGTAGATAAGGTACCAGAGCAGTAAAAAAAGATATTAAAACTTCTTAAATAACACAGAAATATGTAACATATATTTGAAAATATAACTGCCTCTATTTGAACAAAATTTACTGTTCCGAGCCAATTAGACTTTATAAAAGAATTAATCATTTCCCGCCCCTTAAAGTTAATAATGTTATCTTCAATGGCCCGAAGCCCTTTATCTAAAGTCCTTGATTTACAATTATGAGCCCGTTACGTAGCCGTTTATTTATTATATTACCTTATATAGCCGTTTTATGATATATTGAACATAGTTGTGCAAGTAGTTACATAAATTGAAGGTTAAGTTAAATATTTGATAAGTAATATTTATATTATCTGTACGTATTTTAGAAATAAAAATACTTACTAACAGCTCGGAGTTTGGAAGTTAGGTCTCAACGCCCGTGCTTCAGAGAGCATGTAAAGCTGTTGGTTCAACGCCAAATCTCTCTCTCGTCATTTCAGTTAACCGTCAGATCGGATTATGAGAGAGAGAGGGAACAGAAAGTGCACTGTGTTTGCGCACACACTCTTACAAGATCTCCTCGATCAAGATCTCCTCGATCCTCGATCAAGATCTCCTCGTAGTAGGCTAGTTTCCGTTAAGACTGGCCACCGTGCAATCAGTTGGAAGAACATCATCATCATCATATATTTTCCTCGCAAAAAAAATTGATAGGTTTTTGGTTACTCGTATCCAGCTCCGGCCAGTTATCTTGTGCAATAGTACTGGACAATCAGCAGTGGAAAGGACTGAGAATGATGATATATATTTTTGAGTGATCAAAATCCATACATAACATTCGCTACGACTAACTTTTGTAGATAGTACAATGACAAACGAACAGACAAGTGACTTATAGTTTATGGCTACTGTCATCCATGAGTCGCTCATAGCCCAGTTGCACTCGGTCGTGAAGCTTAGTTGGAGGCCTTCGGGCGGCTTAAAAACATCCAACGGTAAGATTACGTAGCCACAACGTTGTCTTGCCAGTCCCCAACCCGCACTTGGCCAGCGTGGGGACGTATGGCCTTAACCCTCTCCTGAGAGGAGACCCGAGCCCAGCAGTGGGACATTATGGGTTGTTGATGTCATCCATGTGCATTTACAACTCTTGAGATGTGAGTGTCTCATCGATATATAAGTATCACCACCACAATGTTCCTCACTGAATCGGTAGAAACATAGAAAAGTGTAGGCGCTCATAGCCTAGTTGCACTCGGTGATTAGAAACAATCACCGAGGTTAAGTAATGATGGCGCGGTCAGTACCTAGGTGGGTGACCGCTGGTGGCAAGTTACCATTAGCGTCTCCGTGATTCGGAGGTCACGTTAAGCAGTCGTTCCCGCTTATTATCATAGGATAACAGTCGTAAAGTTTAGTTGAAAGCCTTTGGATGGCTTAAAAACATCCAACGGCAAGATTACGTAGCCACAACGTAGTCTTGTAGTCCCCAACCCGCACTTAGCCAGCGTGGGGACGTATGGCCTTAAGCTTCTCCTGAGAGGAGACTGGAACCCAGCAGTGGGACATTATGGGTTGTTGATGATAGTAAAATTTGCTGAAAAACGGTGTTCTGTGCTGTAAATAAAAGCCGCTATAAGTTAACGAATGAATCGAACCATGATTAGAAAGGCTACTAAAATAACTTATTTTTCATATATTTATATCCATATTATTGCTATAAATTATAAAATAACTCGGTCTATGATGCTTTTACGGCTTAACCGCTGCACGTATTTCAATAAAATTTACCTTGAAGATACTTTGCTTCTTGAGGACATGAATGCTATTTACCGCGAAAACTGACGGTAGCGATGATCAAACAACAACCTTTTATTATTATTTACTGTACAGGGGGCAAATGACCAGACGTATCGTCTGATAGTAAGTGATTACCGCTCCCCATGGACACCTGCAACATCAGAGACGTCACAAGTGCGTTGCCGGCCTATGTTTGATGACGAGAGGGATAGAGGAGTGGTTGTGGTTTGGGCCTCCGATATCCACACGCACTCATGAAACACAGCGCAAGCGCTGTTTCACACCGGTTTTCTGTGAGGTTATAATATCACTCTCTACAAAACACCTTACAATCTTGAGTAGTTTTAACAACAACAATCAACTAATAATTATAAACAAACAATGAAAAGATCCATCACGGAGAGAGGTTTAATTAAAACAGCGCTACAGATGACAGCTGTGTTTGTCTAATACATTCTGTTATAATTACAAGTTGTTTCCAGTTTCAGTTTATAATAATAACTATAGAGAAAGTGAAATTGTTTGTTGTGTTTCAAACAAAGATGGCGTACGGAAGCATATCTCATTCGGAATCCACACTGATATCATAAATTCGTAGCTCATTTTGTCTATCTATTAAGCTTTCACGATGTATGTCTGCACCGATATTGCAATATTTAATGTGTATAAGAAACGAAAATTCAGAAATCTAAGTTTTATTTTAGATAACTAGTGTCAAAGCTAAAAATTTTATGCAAACTATGTACGTAAAAATGGGAAAGCGAAAACACCGAAAATTAAAACATTTATTTGTAAAAATCCAATGTTTTAGTTACATATGTAGGCAGCCATTTATCAGATTCTTAAATTCAACACAGTTTTGAACTTCACGATTAAGTTCTGAATATGAAAGTAAAGTTCTTTAATAATAAAACTTTTCTCAAACCTTGAATGAATAAAATATTTGAAAAAACTATGTAATGCCTAAAACACTGCGAAAATGTCTGAATGATTGAAGACAAAAAAGGACTTGGATTTCTTCGATATCGATTTTGAAGAGCTCTGGTGCGACCTGAAGGTATTGTCTTCTAAAGTTTTTCTTATATTGTGTTTGTGATCCCTTTTTCTCGATTACGGGTGAAATAGGCTGTATAGTTTTAATAAAGGTCTGAGTTATAGATTTTTTAAAGTTTTCTTTTATTAACCCCCGACGTAAACGTGTGTTGTGTGTGTATGTGTGTGTGTTGTGTGTTTAAGTGTATGTGTGTGTGTTGTGTGTGTGTGTGTGTGTTTGTCTATGGCATCGTAGCTGTCAAACGGATGGACCGATTTCACTGCGGTTTCTTAGCTATGTTTTGTTCATATCGGTCCAACAGTGTAAGAGTATCAGCTCTTTTCCAAAACGATGTAAGGCATTTTTGGTGCGTGATTATTCAAGTATTTACGTAGCCACAACGTATTCTTGCCAGTCCCCAACCGACACTTGGCCAGCGTGGGGACGTATGGCCTTAACCAGAGGGTTAAGGCCACTGCTGGGCTCGGGTCTCCTCTCAGGAGAGCCTGAGAGGAGACCCGAGCCCAGCAGTGGGGCATTATGGGTTGTTGATTGATTGATTGATTGTGCTTGCGTTAGTTTTTTTTATTTCTTAAATTAGCTTGTTCAACTTATCGACAGGTAGTGTAGTGTCAAAAACAAATATGTACTTATGTTACCGAAATTTGAATTTATTAAAAATAATACAACTTAATAAATTAACGTGTGATTTTTGAGATGGACGTGCCCGTTCTAGTTTCACGTGAGTTTTGTCTTGTGAAATCCATGCATTACACTAAACTCCCTCTCCCCGTAATTCTGTAGGGTGTTATGGGGGTTTCAAAACGCATCATGATTCTTATGTTGTAGGCGTCATGGACAGTAAGTTACCTCACTCGATAAAAACCATCCAAAAAATTGCTGCATGCATTGATTTCCTGTGTCGAAACATATCTCTTATGTTTTTTAATATTACGTTGATATAATGTATATCATAAATTATGAAATATGTTCCTACACCTGCATTTCTTCAATATTAATAAATCTAACGCATTCCATAAGGATGCATAATTTCCGTTCCTACTTCCCAGTCGTCGGGCTGTCTGCATGCAGTGCAATGCTTGACAGATATTTCATTTCACGTGTCATGTTTTAAATTAAACTTATGCTGTGCTCGTAATATATTCTGTTAAGCTGCTGGGTTTTAAATAGGTTCAGGTTTACAAAGAACTTCAAGTTGATTTTTTTTATTCTTTGTCTAATTGAGTAATAATCTATACTGACTATTATAAATCCAAAAGTTACTCCGCCTGTAACACTTTCACGACTAAACTGCTGCACAGATGTCAATAAAATTTGGTATGAAGATACTTTAATTTTTCAATCCAAGCCGCGATCAAAAGCTAGTGATTAATATGTCACTTAAGTTTAAGTTTATGGACTTTTTTATTATTTCTAGTTAATTTATTAATGGAGTAAATTATATAGATTTTTATTCTTTAGAAACTTTTTATCAAAAATTTCCTCAGTGGGTGACAGATTATAAATGCGGATTGTCACTAACCCCATTCATCTCGTGGGTGTAATAAGAGCCGACTAAGCCAACTATGGGAGACAGCAGAATAAAAATCCATTGTTTCTATTACACTAGATGATAATGAACCTTTTTTGACTGTACTTTGCCCTAGTGGTTAAAGTGGTCGCCGGGCGCCGCGGTCCTACTGGCCCAACTGTTGTGAGTACAAATCTCACATAATTGGTCCAAGTTTGGGTATTTTTGTAAGGTCTCCCGTGACAAAGGATATATTCCTACTATAAGAGGTATTTTTTAAAGAAAAAAGAGAACATATAAATATATGCGTAAACGTTTTAAAATTATACAAAACATAATGGGTTATGTAACTATTTTAAATAGTTAAAGGAACAAAGTTAGTTGGTATAGGGACTGATTGAAGACAATTTGTTGCAGGGCTGCTGTCATGGGACTCAGGAGAGCACCAGGTAGATCTGGAGAAAGAGCTAGCCACCCTCACGGCGCAGGCACCCGAGGGGGAGGAAGCACGATATGGTACGTATCTTTATTTATCTAATATTTAATATTATACAACACATTTTAGAAAGTATTTTAAACGGAACCAAACTCAGGTACGTAATATTAGTACCAATATTTTATTTACAAAACATGTTTAGATAGTATACATTTTCTAAAGTATTAAATATATTCTGACTTTTCCAATTTAACTGCACGGCTAGGCTGTATTAGGGGTCGCCTCGCCATATTCTACTGCGCCAAGTGCTGAGGGTTCAAATCTCATGGGACAACCTGTGTGATCCACAAACTGTTGTGTGTTTTTAAAGTCTCCCATTACACAGGATATAGTCCAAAAGCAAAAGTAAAAATATTTTACATATTCTTACTTATTTACAAGTGCATCAGTTAAAGAAATAGAGTTTTAGAGAAATGAGGTTTTTATTCGAGCAGTTTTGAGTCAGTTCGAGTCCGACGTAGCCATCAAGCTATTGTTGTTCCAAAATAAAGGGTGCAGTGAGGCAAAAATAGCTATGAACAATGTATATATATTTTTAAGCGGGTTAAAACCTGTCTGTGAAAACGATTTAGTAGATAAAATGTCATTGGTAAAAAAACAATGGCATATCAAATAATACAAAGTAGAAATATAAATAAATTCTTTAAAATGTTAAACAAAATCACTGACACAATTTAAAATATCCCATCATAAAATACAAAGTCAATTTGTTGAAGCGAATCAAATATACACATACATATAATTTATTTATAGAAACTGATAGGGTTTTATGCTATATATGTTAATAATAAATTTGAATTCGCCAATCCAATCTAGTACTGTGTTCTACATGTAGAGAAATGTTACAATGGTTTTATTTCTGTCAGAAAATTAGCATCTTACTGTCTCATTTGTGAAGAAGTTCAAGTATGAAAGTCACTAGATATTAGAGTAAAGATAGATAAGTAGGTACTCTTTAATGCACACCATGTTCTTATGTAAAAATATAGAAATTAACAAATAGAAACAGGGGAACAATAGGTGGCCTTATCGCAGACTGCGATGGACTGTGCCAGTAATTTGTAGTTTGTGGTGTACTTTATAATTTGCGTGTGAAAGTAATATTGCCTAATACAATTACACAGATATATATCGTAACGATATAAATGAAGTCGAATTGGGAGCAACCTGAATTTTGTATGAAATTCGGAAATGTGAATATTTGGTCATAAATGTTGTGATCATATTGTTGATCAGGTTGATTGAAGAAGACAAAAGGGAGCAAAAGGTGAACAGGCGAGTGATAGAGGAGAATGAAAGAAGAATCTTAATTTTATCGACCCCAAATAAAGTTACAAAAAGAGTGAGGAGATGATAATGAAATTATGTCTAATAAATCCATTGAATATTTAGAAGTGGAGTATTAAAGGCTATTAATATAATAGGGTACGAATGAGTAGATATATTATCTGCTGGTAAGCGCGTGCCTTCAGCCACAGATACCTTCAACTTAAGGTAGAAAGATATAAGTATTTGCCATATTCTTTTTAGGGTTTACTCCAGAAATCTCACTCATTCAATGGAAACCATCGACAAAAATACTACACATCATATGATCATATAAACAGCTTCTAACTATCCTACGTAGTTCGCTCCTTTATTCGTCTCTTGCGACACCCGTGGGATGAATAGTGGTGATGATACTCTGTTTTGTTCATCCGTCACCACACGAAAGAATATCCGAAAAGGAAAATATAAATGTAGGATCAATTAATGAAACGCACGTGGTCCCTTACTAAAGGCCTCATAAGGAAGCTCGGAGTCACACAGCTAGCTATGGAATGGGCTATGTTTTGGGTTTCTCTAAAAGATCGAATCAGAAATGAGGAGAACCGCAGATGAACTAAGGTTACCGGCATAGCAGAGCGAGTCAGCAAGCTGAAGTGGCAGTGGGCAGGGCACATAGCTCGGAGAATCGATGGCCGATGGGGCAGAAAGGTTTTTGAGTGGGGACTACGTGAAGACAAGCCCAGTGTAAGTAGGCCTCTCGCCAGGTGGACAGACGACTTAGTCGAGATCGCCGGAACTCGTTGGATGCAGTCCGCTACCGACCGGTCGAAATGGAAATCAATAGGGAGGCATACGTTCAGCAGTGGATTACTTTATGTAGTCTGAATTGACTCACTTTTCAATTTACTTTTAGTCAATCTTTTAGAACTTATTCATTTTGAAAATCAGATTACGTTAACTTAATCGTCTTTAAACTTTTGGATCGTACGGTTTACCGCGAGCTTTAAAGGCGCTTGGAACGTCTCAGAGTCGATATTAGTTTTAGTAACTTGATTACTAGTTTATGTTGTTATTTAGTATACACTATCATTGACATGTGTTTATTATTTCATTCTATTTCAAGTTGCGTTAGTTTTGTGTATTATCGATTACTGGTACCGGAGTCACTGATGAAGTTTTATGAATGAGTTAGTAGCTAGTTAATTACGGTTCTCTAATGTTTTAACATTCCTATTTCGTGTTTGAAGAACGACACAAAAAGAAATACAACGTCTTTAATAAATACAATTTATGTTTAGCCATTGTTATCTCACACAATACCCTATTTACAAAATAACATTATTATGCTTTACGGGTTTTACATTGTAATTTACGACAACCATGTTGCGTATAAATCTATAACATCATCACCGTTAATATATAAATATGTATGCCTGCTTAAGTGTCTCTTAATCGGCCTGATGCAAAGAATGAGCAGAATCTTGGTCACTTCGAATGCAAATAAAGCAACATTGCAGCATAGTGGCCTATTGAAATGGTGTTGAATTATTGGACCTCAGGTTTTTATTTTATGGCGGCTTACCTACCTGACACCAACTGTCTTTCGGAATATTATCAGTTTCACACAAACTGTAGGTAAGAACATGAATAAGCTTGACTAGAACTTTCAGGTGACTGGTGATTTGGCGGTGTACATGAGCAGCACTAGCCAATAACCATCAGGTACCATGAAAAAATACCACGTCACCAGCTATCAATAAAAGTAATCCACCATTATACCTATATTTTATAACAAGTAATGAATTATTAAAAAAATAAAACCCGACTGCGTCAATATCATATATAAAACAAATATATTAATATCAGTTACCGTTAAAAATTCTTTATTTTAATACCACATTAGATGTATCTTGAAAAAAAATTTTTTGAGATTACTTTTTGTCAACAAATCTTAATTTTGTTTTATTTTTAATTTCAATGTTCCCGGTGTCACGACTCTCACGACTAAGCCGAATCTATTGACACCACTCACATAAAATACGACAAGCCGTTTAGATTCTAGGCTGTGCCAAAGAAATAAACACACATACATACACTCGAAAAACATAACCCTCTTTCTTTCGCAGTCGGGTAGAAGCCGCAAACATGGGTACTGAGCAATCTTGATGATGTCATGTTATTAAATCATAAATCTATCATTAGAACAATAGCGCCAAGCTGCCATCTTGCTAACGTGCGGTAACAATGATTGATTACTGACATTTTGATAAACGGCTACAGTTAAATATATCGCAGAAACTTTCGGTACTATATACCATATAACTATAGAATATAAAAAAATAATTCTCGAACGGAGGAGGAGGAATACCACACTACCCTTTACTTCGCTCATTTCTTTCTCTTGTCAATATAGCCATCTAAAGGTTCCCTGAAAGAGATTGCTTTTAGCAATAAAGCCGCCCATTGCACAAATTTTCTTAAAATAATATAGTGTAATAACTTTAAACATCTATGTAGGTAAATAAAATTTACTAACAGGTAATTTTCCTTCATTTCTTTTCGTTTACTCGAACTGAGAGACTAGTGTCTCACGATTAAGACCAATTTACCCCTCAAACCATCCCACCGTAACCCATAACCCTTTTTATAGACCGTTGTTCGCGTTGAAATAGAATAAGAACACAGAGTGTCACAAACCCTAATCATCCCGTGCGTGGCGTTAGAGTCGCCTGTAAAGTAAATGAAAACTTAAAACCTTTACCAACAAATCTGGCCAGTGTGGCGTATTAAGCCAAAACCTTCTTCCTTAAGAGGGCCCTTTTTCATTATTGCGTTATTGAAGGCTGTTTATAAAGCGTGTTAAAGAAATAAACGTAGCACATTAAGTTTTAACTGATAGGTTAGCCTCATGGTTTAAGCGGTCGTTAAACGCCACGCGCCGCTTTCTACTGTCCCAAGCGTTGTTAGTTCAAATGAAACACGAGGCAGCAAGTTGTGTGATTCACGAATTGTTTTTTCTGAGTCTGAGAGTTCTGTGTGTCCGTTTCATGTATGTTTGTAAAATTCCCGCAACACAGGATGTATGTTAATATCGAGAGAGTTGTTTTAAAAAAAATACACTATTCTAGGATATTTCCAAGCACTCTCTTTGAAAAAACTCTTGCTTTAAATTATAACGCTACTGAAAGAGGGTTATTTGTACAAAATATTTTGTAAATGTGTTCATTATTTGTAGGGTCGCTCGTAAAGGCCTCGTAAAGTTAAGATTCCAAACAAAAACACAGATAAGAGGCTGGAGCTTATAATGTAACAAAAATGAGAACTTTTCTTGAATAAATTTTACTTGGGTAGAAAATTGAGCTCGTTGTGTTTATTTGTCGGTTTAAAAAATTCTTGTAAAATTTATTACATTTTAAATAGCACTCACAACTTCAATTCATGTACATTATGTTGAATTATTGCACTTATTTCAATGAAATTTGGCATGAAGTTGCTTTAATTCATGAGGAAGGACATAGCCTACTCTTTGCCCCAATAACTGACATCCAGTCAGGCAAAGTCACCCATAGTATTATAGTACATATATATTTATTTGACGTCCATTTATAAAACATTTTTTTCGTTCCACATATTATATGTATCTTCTAGCACGTTTTTTCTTAAATCTCCACGTTATAAATCCTTTCTTTACAAACAAAATATATTTCATCTAAAGATATCGAAAACACTGAGTCACTTTTCCAGACCAATTTTATTATATAAAAATAGATGGATCAAAGAATAAACGCACAATAAAGCACCAAATACAGTTCATGTAATATTCACCTAAGTTAAGCGTAAATCGCTATCTAGAGTTTCTGGTTGAGTGGTTGACTCGATCGAAAGGGCAAATGGCTGAACACAGATTGATTTATGGATTTACTTTGCTTGTCATCTTTATAGATTGGAAAAATAATAATGAACGCTTAGTTTTTCATTTTTTTATTATTAAATTTTAAAGTTTATCAAGAAGTGTGTGTTTACGTATATGTCGGTTACTGCAATAATAGTTAGCGTATGTTCTTCCTCAACATTGAAAGAGTTTCTATTCCAAACTTCATTGTAATCGCTACAGCAATTTAATTGTGAATGGTTAACATAGACTGACAGACAGACAGTGTTACTTTCGAATTTATAGTATTAAAGTATGGGTTCTCCGGCATACAGACACACTCTTTGTTTTCAAAAAGTAATTACTTAAAAAGTAGCAACAAACAAACAAGTACAACCTCCTTACTAAGAAGATAGCTATGTCTAGCAGTGGACTGTTAAAAGATGTGATGACGATCAATTTGTTTTTTATAATATTTTGGACATCATGTTGGGACTATCTAGTCCCAAACTAAGTACAGCTTGTGTTATGGATACTAGACAACTGATATAAATACATATATACTTTATTTGTAAATACACACATATTATCCATAAAAAAACACTCCAAAACCTCAAACACAACAGTCACAAACGCTACCACTGTATCACTGAGGTAGTCGAATTCGAAATCTCGAATATATGTTACGTTAATATGGTTGCCCAAAATGAATAAGCTTAGATTGTTAAACCCGTTTTATAAATACGAATGACTAATGTGATGGAAGAGGAAAGGCTCCCATAATCCGATTAAATTGAAACGTTTTTCGAATAAGACCGGTTAATACACGACAAGGGAAAAGCTGTTTAGATATTTTAATCATTTAATGCGCGGGGGGTTTTACTTTACCTGAAATTTTGTTAATATCCTTTTAGAATTTTCCTTTTAGAATTATTTGTTTCTTTATTTTTAATTAGAATTTAGGTGATCTGTAACATCAGGTTTTTTTAAACCTATTTCAGGCACCAGACTCTCACGAAGTTATCTGAATATGTGGCATTTTGGAATTTACCTGAAGATAGTTTTGTGAAAGTAAATAAAGGGATGTATTGCTATTATTAATTCAATTGATAGGTACTTTTGTATACTAGCGCTGTCTAGAGGACGAAATCCGACCATTATTCATTTTTATCACTTTTATATACAACTGGGACATATGTCCTTATCCCCCTCTCCTGAAAGGAGACCCGAGCCCAGCAGTGGGACATTGTGGGTTGATGATCACATTTATTACATATATTCATATATTTGCTGTCTACGCTCTACGCTGCTTTTAGACTTTAGTCGTGCCAAATTTCATAACCTACTGTTAATAGCATTAATGCATAATTGTCGTTAAAAAAGGGTACAAAAATGGTTTCGTTTCACGTATTCGTGTAAAGATAAAACTGTTATGTCAGTTTGTGATGTTTGAAAAACTTAAATACTCAAGCTCAAATTGAAATGAAAACTAGACACGATTTGTCCCGCTCCAAAGATATTTTATTTTTTCTCTCCTCTCGGGTTTAAAAAAATTGTAGAAATATGACAATAGGAGTTCCACCCTTTTTGCATTTGACGACTTGCAAACTAAAACTTAAGCATCCAAATATGTATGTGGATTGGAATTTATATGTATACTAGATAACTCACACAATTTCGTTAGCATCCCTTTTCAACCATACCTAGCTCTAATTAGTAAAAGTGTGATGTGTAACCTATCTCAGGCACGCCAGCAAAACGTTCATTAAAAATATTTGGACGTTAGATACTTTTGGAGTTTACCGTGAGCGACAACGTGACACGTGAATTATATACAATAGATAAACCAGCTCATGATACTACTTTCCCATTATTTTAAAAAACAAACCCTAATCTACGTATCCAAGTAAAACAAAAGATTATTCCCGACCTTCAAAGTAATTAAAACCATTTTCTCACTAACGACTTCTAATCAAAAAATTTCAGTAAGATCCTTGAACACCTCAAGCAGAAACCTCAATTATCCCCTCGATGTAATGTCAACAGAGTTTACGTACAAGGTGGAGAGTCCTCCCTTCTCCTTCTACTGAGGACGGAACTGAGCTAATGTTTACTCCGTAGCTCTTTAGAATAAAATGCCTGGAGTGTTCTCGAAGAATCTATTCAAATGGCTTCGTCATTAATTGAACCGTTTTTGCGCTTTTTATTACTGTAACAGATGTTTCATTGATCGAAATTAAATTCTTGAAGGACATTATTAGATTTTTTTAAAATTATGATTAATGATTCTGAGAGAGAAGATAGAAGAATTGTTTTTAATTCGTATACAACGTAATTTTGCGTTACAGCTCAGAGTAATCAAGCTTTTAATTGATTAAATTATACTACAGATCATATTATTAACAAAATTTGCCCACATCCCGGCCCGAGGGTATATCGGTTATCCCAGTAAAGTGTCTATGTTCGCCTCAAGAATCCAAATATTTCCATGCCAAATTTCATTGCAATCGGTGTAGCAGTTTAGACGTGAACTCGTAACAGATATACGAAAAGGCAAACAGAGTTATTTTTAAATTAAAAATATAAGAGTGGAAGTATGAATCGAAGACTAAACTAAAACCAATTTATTTGGCTATAATGTAAAATTTAGCTTATGCGAATAAAACAAAATTGAAATTCCACTTTTTGGAACTCATTATAGACATAAATTGATGCTTTCGAGACAGTCAAAATAAAATTACACTTTCATTATCTTACAAAAGGATTTCAAAAGAATTTTTATTTCATTTACTAAAGGGGCTAAGTCTAAAAACCTTTTTCAAGACATTATTTCAACTATACTTCTTTCTTCTATTTCCAATGCTGGACATAATTTTATGACGGTGAACTCCAATAAAAAACAATATTAAAAAGAAATTGAGAAAATAAATGATAAATATGAATAATCCTCATTATGATAATTCACTATTGGACATAGAACTCCACTTAATAAAAGATGATTTGACGTATTAACTTAACTGAATCTTAACAAGATTTTCTTGAAAATGGCTTTTATGGTATACTTACCATGAAGGCCATTTTTAAGGAAATCTAGAGTTGAGATAGTTTAAGAAATAATTTTCTCTTGAAAGAATGTAGAACAAACGAATAGCAACAAGGGCCTAATTGCATTTTTCTATTTTATATAACCATGAACCCAAATGTTGGTATAGTCTGTGTCAAGATTTTCTTCTTTTTATGTTGTTGAGTCCTGCGTAGCTTTTTTTTTTCTCTTTTTTATGGAATATGAAGCAAACGAACGAATCTTCAAGGTTACTGAGGCGACGAGAGCTGATATCGTTTTTGATGTACACACACATAAATTAATGTTCATTACATAGTCTGTACCTAGGGTAGCTGTGGTAGGATGTGTCCTCTGGAGGCGATATCTGCGTCTCTGTCAAAAAGAGCAATGCTGGCTTTGCTGTCTCGAGGTGGTGATTAGTATTAGTGGTGACTAGCAATCCCCTAACGTTGCAGAAATCCACGACTAGCTTAGTAGGAGGTGCCGTGATGTTACTGCTCCCCTGATCGTGGTTGAACGCAGTTTTGCCCTCCCCAGAATACGAGGGGCAACCTAGGCATCCACGGTCAGGTGCGTTGTGTCCAGAGCGCGGACGCCCAGAACGGGATTCTCCAACGCTAGCGTAGTTGGTGCCCTGCTGGGGTATCAATCTGTTTTTTAACTGTATAATTATGGGGAATGAGGGATGGGCCTCCGGTACCCTCACTCACACGATGAAACACAGCGCAACTGCAGTTTCACACCGGTTTCTGTGAGGCCGTGGTATCACTCCAGTAGAGCAGGGGCATTCATCACAGTATTATTCATTTGCTCCCTTATTCAGCTCTTACGATATCCAAGGGATGACAGGATAAATAGGGTGGTAACTGTCGCTGTTATTGAATGGTCTCATCTCCTTATTTAGTAGAATTTAAACTTTAGACGTCAACTATAACCGACTACAGTTATAAGCTCTCCTTCTTTACATTCTACATCAGTATGTAAAATCAAACAGTGAGTCCTATCAGAATGTCGAGCCTATAACTGAAACCCAATAAAACGAAAGCTATAAAACTGTTCGAACCTTACCGGTAGCAATATTGAATATTACGAGTCAAATCTTAACCTTCGGTCGTATATTGGAATTTCATGGGACAACGTTTTAAACACAATACTTTCTAGTTTACTTTGAAGGGTTGGATCGTTTTCAGAGTACACATTTTTCAGTGAATATATCTTTGCTTTCTGCTTCCAACAAAATGTTTGAAACTTGAAACAATTTTAAAATAACAATAACTTTACGAGAGAAATAGATACAACACTTCCCAACTGCATATTTGTACATACATATGCACAAGAACCGTGGGAGAGCCACGCTTAGGTATTAATGGGCCGTCTCGACCGTTTCTTGTCTGCTCGTTTGACCCATATTCCATAAATAAATGGTTTTCAAAAATTAATATAATTAAAGATGCAGAAAATGAGTCGTCTAAAATTAGTAAAATAACCTAATGGAAAGAACATCAGCCTCTGCTACTGATACAGGTGTCACAACTTGCTGAAGATGATTAGCAGAAGTGAATTCGAGAAGCCCAATCGATCACGTGACGTACAATATAATGCAATAAAATGAAAGAAAGGCATATAAGATCATGACCAACAATTTTAGGAGTTTATCACATTATTAATATAAAATAATTATACAACGTCACACATTCCTAAAACATAGTTCCCTACTTAGTGAGTACAGTTAAATAAGCCCGACTTGACTTTTAAATAAACGCATCCCTAGTCTGATTTATCATTCAATTCTCAACTTACCTATTTTAAATTTTATGACGTAATATCTATATATCTCCTAACCTAAGGTTCAATCTCACTCAGCGCTATCCAATTAAACTGCGTTATAAACTATCTGTTATTCCCGTAACGATCGCTCCAATTACAATTACGCCTGACTTCTCAACATAAACAAAAAACTTGAAGCTTTAATAAAAATTGGCTGTTTTGTACCGAAACATCAATTAGTAAGCGTCGGTCACAATTCTAGAGACTTTGACATTTCGGAAACAATAACGAAGTATTGTTTTTACTCAGAGTGGGTAACTACTAATTGGCGGTAAAACTATACATAGTAAATACAGGTCTTTTTAAGTTAACGATGTACTTGGAAAAAGGTTTTCCTCACATTCGTTTTTTTTCGGACCCACCCATACTATTTTAACGAAAAAAAGATAATAGAGAAATCTTCCTAGCCTGTGTTTTTCCTAAGGATTATTTGGGGTCGGGTACTTGTTGAACCGGTTTTACCTGAATATTAGTTTTTCTATAAAGTGACTGGCATTTATCCTCCGCATTCCTGAGCATGAACTGAATTCGAAGGTTGAACTATTTGTCAGATATTGGAGAGCACTGACTTCCCAATAATGATTACCTTTTAAGTTCATAACAACCAGAACTGACGGTTAACGTGCTCTCAGAGGCATGGAAGAGGGCGTGAAATACTGCCAAACTTTCATACTCCTGATTGTTATTAAGAGAAACCCAACAAACATTTTGACAATCAGAGACATCTTAATAGCAATCGCATACGCTAACCGCTCGACCAACGAGGCAGTAAAAAAGATAATGGAGACAACACAGAAAACTGGTGTATGAATGAATAAGTGAGGATATCGGAGGCCTACAGCCCAACCCCTCGACATCCCCCGAAGGCTGAGTTTGACAAACAGTATAAATACAGGGCGAGTTCAATATAATTTATGTATTGGTAACATGCAAACTGCTTTGAATTATTTCCTAGTAAAACATTTCAGTACATTTTAAATTAGAATGCAAAAAGTAATTATACCTTACCTATGGCTACGCCTTCTTAATGTAGTAATAGCCAGTTATGTCCACCATAACAAATATACGGGCGAGAATGTGCAATGGATTGACAATATTATGCTTACATTAAAACAGTATAAATTTACTTTATCAATTGCATTATTAAAGAATAAAAAGCAACAATAAATCTATTTATATATTCATTCATTGAACCTAAACGACTTATATAGTTATCAACGACATTTAATAATCTACTGCTAGACATTGGCCTCCACTTATAATCAAGAATTTAGCCTTACCACCAAACTAAAGAGGATTGATTTGTGTCAAATTTTCTTCTTTTTAAATTATTGTGGCCCTGCGCAGTTTGTTCTTTAATTGGCTCTTACGATATCTAATGGATGAATAGGGTGGTGACATTCTCTATTCTTGGTCTGACTCTATACGGAAAATCGAACTGAAATTTGTATTAGTTGGTTTTGTTTGTTTACTATTATATTATTACGAACATCTAATCCCAAGCTAATCAGATCTTGTGCTATGGGTACTAGACATCTGATATAAATACATATATAGGGTTTTTTATAATGAATTACTTTAGGTAAGTTAACATACAAAGTATTAAATGCGTTCAGTAAAATTTTGACAAAGAGACAAGAGAAATAAAATGGAATATAAATCTAAGGGTTTGAGGTAAAATGCCGCAATGCAGACTTCTTGTGAAGGTTATTTCACTTTGCTTCAAAATGTTATGCTTCGCCAACTTTTTTTCATGGTATTGAGGGCAAACGATCAGACGTATGGAATGATAGGAAGGGGTGTGGAGGAGGGGTTGGTAAATGGGATCTTCGCAAGCGCTGTTTCACACCGGTTAACAACTGTTATATCCAGATTACTCAACGTAAAATCAACTTTACTCAACTTTAAAATTTCTAAATCAGCTAGTTTATTGCCCACATTAAAACATCTTGTGTCATAGCAACCATAATATTATCCAAACGAATGTTATAATGTTGCACTGTGCTGTTATTGAATTTACTGAACGATCGATATTAGTATTGCAAAAATGTATTAATTTACAAAGGATTCTTATCATGACCTTATGGGTGTAGATAGAGTATTGTATGCAACTGTACATTATTAAGTATTAAAACACGTGACACTATTAGCACAACAAACCAACAATAGTATAAATAACTGTAATAAGCTACGCCATTAAAGCTGTTATCAAAATAGTATTTTTAATGTAATTTATCTTGTTGTTTTAGGCGAGCGCCTTATCCAGTTCGCTTCAGAGAACCTGGTGACGGAGATCCTGATCCACCCGCAGATGAATACGCTGATGCAGTGCATGCGCAACTTGCTCAGCTCCTTCACGAGGCACAGGCACCTCGTGCACGCTGGATATACGTTTGCCGGAAATGGCTCATGGATTATGCAAGTAAGTACACAAAACATTAAAGATTACACTAAAAAAAATTACTTAAGGGTCTGTCTATATTACACTAAAAAATTATAATACTTAAATACACTTTTGTCTTTATACCTCGAACATATCGCCGTCAACAGAACATTTAAATATTAAATGGAAAAAAATTGAAACTAAAAAATGGGTAAAACGGTAAAACAGTAGTTGTGAGGATATTCCCTGTTCATGTCACATGAATTAATGATTGATCAAATTAATTTTGTTTTTATGGCAATACAATATTCTAGTAATGAAAAAAATCCACTGATGTAAGAGATACAGAAAAATTTGAAACACAAAAGGAAAAAGATGTGAAAGATATTAAAGTAATGTACCAACATCGCTTACTAGTAAGTTGAAATAAACATACAAAAGAAATAATGATAATACCAAAACCAATATCAAGTAACATAGAATTTATTAAGACGGTTCAGTATATACAATTTCAGTACAATCCGATCAGGCTCATATCCACCCTTAAAAATATTACAACAAAATTTCAGGAAATATTAAGTAGACAAGGTCAGTAGACAACCTTGTCTACCCAAAATAACAACCAAAATCACACGCATGAAATATTTAATCAGCCCTTGAGTTTCAGACGTGAATATATTTACGTCACCCACAATCAACAACTTGGGTTTCGGAACGACTGCCATTTGCAGACAAATTAAGGCATATTATCAGGGGAATACCGAATCTAATAGAACCCATTATAGCTATTCAGAATTCTATTAAATTCTGAAATGTATTTGTATTTATTAGAATACCGAAGCTTAAGTGTTTCAGTTTCAATAATTCCTTCATCAGTGGGGATTAAGATATTGTAAATATAACAGAAATGTACTTGTCATGTTTAATTCTTGAAATTAGTGGACAAGTACATGTTAAATGTCTACTATTTTACTTAAATTAGGAATAGTAACTCAAAATTGCTCTACTCTGCCTGATGAAGCGCATATGATCCAATAGAAGGTGGTATAAATAAATAAATAAGGAGTAATTATATATACAGATAAATCTATCTATGTTTTCTATCCTCTTTTTAGCAGAATATATTTAGTCTGTATATATATGTGTATTGTATGTATATACTTACAAATGCATGTGTTTATATATATACATATATTGTATATATGTATCATCATCATCTTCTGCATATCGCAGTCCACTGCTGGACATAGGCCTCTCCAACTTCATGCCACTTAGTTCGATCTATAGCTTTTCGCATCCAGCTCCTGTATATATGTATGTTTATTAATATTTGTATAGTGTGTGTGTGTGTGTCTATTTCCGTGCATGATTGTTTAAATGATATTTTTAATCATTCACGTAGATGATTAGGTGTGTTACTTGTATATGAGCTGCCCGAAGTTTTTGTATACCGAAAATCCGTGTTGTGGTTGTCTGGAAGAGATCGCCATGAGCGATAAGACCGCCTATTGTATTTCGCATATTTGTGACTCATCCTCTGTTTTAACTTTGTAATTTTGCATGTATACAATAAAGATATATAAATAAATAAATAAAGAAAAAATGCAAGATGGCGACGGACACTGCGGCAGCCCATTGATTGTATTTAATTTTAACATAGCATATGTTCAAAATTTTATGACGACATTTAACCTTCTTGAATACATATTTTAATTAAAATCACAAATAAATACAAAGTATGTAAATGTTGATATAACGAAGCTTGGATAAGGTTGGAGCAAGCTCATCCTTTAGTTAAGTTTATATTTTATAACAACATGAAGATCAAATTGTTTTCATTCATTAAGAGCTTCATTTGAAGTAAGATATTCCGAGCACCTAAGAGTAAAAATAAATGGAAAAGTTGCCAAAATACATCAAAAATAGCAAAATGATACCGACACCTCGGGCCTCTAGGGATTCATATCAGAAAAAATGAAATGTTCTGAAGGTCGTTTGATCCTCAAAGTATCGGTTCTTAGAAAGCCAAAAGAAACTTCACCTTTCAGAAAAAATATTTATCGTCAAAGAAATTCAATATCCTTGTTATTTGAAGTCTGAAGTTTCTTAATTGAATCAAAAAATACTTTACTGTTATTAATACTGCAAGGAGCAGAAACAAATTGTTATTGGAAATGAAAATCAATAACGTCCATCTATAATACTTGAAATTGGATAGTTTAGAAAAACACTTAGAGGATAAAGTATTTAAAGTTGTTTAACGTATATTGTCTTTTCATTATTTTGTAAGTAACTTTTACCATCAGGAATGCTTGAATATAAGTAACTGAAATTATTGTATCTGTTCAATTTGTATTCGTTATATAGTGATATTATCAAATCTAAAGTTATTTTATCTGTTTCTCTGTCTGTTATGTTTTCACGGCTTGACTGTCATACTGATTTCTATGGGATTTATGGCATTAAGATATTTTAATTCTTGATTCAGGGTATTAGCTAATCCTGACTGCGATTATCGACTTACACTCGGGTGAGTCCGCGGGTAAAAGTAAGTTTTATATCCTACTGATTTTAGAAATTGTTTGATTTTAATTTCGACCTAGACTCTTTAATGTATTATTTAGATAACAGGTTAATTTTGTCTGTAATATTTACAATTTCTAGATTCTGTTTCATTCAATATTTTATTCACTCTAAACGTTAAAAAATACTATAAATTTTCAATTTTTTTTAAAGTACTCTGTCAATAAACCTATTCCAACAGATATTCCAGATATTTTAAATGAAAGCAATATCTAGTTTCCACACAAATCGAAATATAAAACCGAACGAGTTTTAAAATAAAAAAATACCCTTGCTCACGTAGAAATGGATTGACATTCATCATCCGTTAGTTCTAACGCTATAGGAAAATTAAAGCTGTGTGAAAATTCAAAACACACACTCTTCACAGTTTAGAATATACAAATGGTAAAGTTTATTTTTTATAAGGGAGGTTTAAACACTTCTTAATTGATACTAAGTGTTAAGCGAGTAAATATAAAGCGTATACAACCAGTACCTGTAAGTTACATTACAGTAAGATAAAATTACCTCTAAGTAATCGGACAGAGTGCCGATCATCGACCTATCTGTCTGATTCGACCAATGGAGCAAATTCTAAAGGCGATTCGAAGTAGGCGTTATTTGTAATATAAGATCTAAAAACAAACGACTGTTTAAGTATAAAAGAGGAAGGTGACTGACTGACTAAGATACTCAGAGACCAACGGACAGCCCAAACTGCTGAACTTAGAATCCTGAAATTTTGCTTGCCTTATATAATGTCAGTGAACACTAAGAAAGGAATTTTGGAAATGCCATCCCTAGGAAAGTAAAATATGGGACAAAATAAAATACTTCTGAGTGATTAAAGCCGCGAGCAAAAGCTAGTACTAACTAAAGTGCAATCGAATGTAAAACTTCCTTTTTCAATTCAGTAAAATAACTACATATTATACAATTATACTTTAATAGTACTTTAATTTCAACTGTTATATATGCCTTGAAATAAGTAAACACAGTTCTAAACTAAATTAATTACAGTTTTCAACGAACCATTACAAAACAGAAGACAGTTTTGTTAATTGAACCTAACATTTTGACGTACAATTCGAGCCTTTCAACGAAGTGTTGAATTTGGCTAATGAAACTTAAGAAGTGCTGAAAATGACAGCCTTTGAAAAAGCCTTGGTTTCATTGTTTCAATAATGTTTTATTGTTTCGGAGATTTGCTGTAGCATATTTTGAAGTATGATTATTTTAATTAATGTCATACAAAATATGTTTGTGTGAACATAATTATGAATGTATGTTTGAGTATGTGTCTAAATACAAAAAATAACTTACGCGACAATTTGAGCATTCTTAATATTTTCTGAAAGGTATTGTCAGACATTTAAGTGTTTAATTTTATAAATATTTACTAATTTTATGCGTGCATGTAAATTATATTGCGTGTTTACGTCGAAAGCCATTTAAAATTTATAGCAATACGTCATGTTAATAGATACTCAATAAAAATCTCTTTCATATCTCAACCGGTTCTCTCTTGTTTCAGGATGGGACCTTTTCCCTCGCGGACTTTACAGATGCTTACCAAGAGAATGAAGTTCAACGCGTGATTCGCGCTTACGAGAACTCAATCTCTATCGATGTTCACTGTTCTACCAGTGGCGGGGGTGAATGGGCCAAGCTCCCAGAAATGCCCTTCGTCAAGTATTGCAAGATTAGGGTCAACCCTACTGATATATTGGACTCTGGCTCTCAAGCCATCAAGGATTTTATTGGTAAGTACAATAGCATAATCAGGATTGATTTACTTATTTTATGGTATATGAAGGAAAACCTCCTTTCTAATGAGAGGCATATTGATGATGATGATGGTGGTGGTAATGATAATGATAACAAACGAAGAGATGGGTTACCTGATGATAAGGAACTACCACTGTCGACTGCACTATAATAGCCACATAAACGTTACCGCCCTTTGATTTTTTTGTACAAAATCACTGAGTTGATGATTGTGTCAAAATGTTAGCTTTGAACATTTTATTGCCGTATGGTGGTTAAACATTGTTTACATGTAGATTAGGAAACAATTCTGTAATTACAAATCTCGGAGTTGATCTGATGTTGCGTAGTTTTGGGAAGGGAATAATTTAGAGACTATCAGCAATCCGATTTGAAGTTCAGTTTTAGATATTTAAATGTTAGATATTTAAATTTATTAATCCATATAATTACGAGTTAAAAAATACAGATTATCACTACCCCCAGTCATCCTTCATCCTTGGCCTCAATCACAAAATCCGCTCCGTGTGCATGAGAGGCCAATCCTACCTACGGAGTTATTTGGTTCTTCGGATGCATCCTTATTGTTCCACATTGTTCTTCGGTCGCCTCGATGGCGTCATCCAGGCCGTTGGTTTCAGGCGTACAGTAGTCCATTCTCGCATATGCACTATGTTCCGTCGATGGAACCTCATTTCCTTGTCACAGTGCTTCCATGTTGTATTAGATTTTTATTTTCGTTACAACTGGTGGTTTTGTGTAATTTACCACATTGCTGTTTATTATAAGGTTACAAATACGGTCGCACAACAACCAACGGGTGTTGTAAAACGCGACTAAATTTGATTTATAATTCATTCTTTCGAATTCCTTTTGTATTTTGCACTTCATAGTCTATTCAAAATACAAATATCTCAAATTATTCATATTAAAATGCCATTTCATAATGTTTCTGGTTTGTCACCAGCAGATACGAAAGGAAATTTATTATCCATCCGAAATAATAATTCATCGTGTAATAGTTTCAAGACTGTCTACGATTTTAAATAAATTACAAACACCCAACTAGAATTCCGAAACAAGCGGGATCGTTAGTGCTTATTACGAATGGCGCAATTGTAGAACGATCCAAACTAACCACGAACTAGTTGCTCAGTTTCCCGTAGTTGCTAATTAACGGAATTGGTTATACATAGGTAGAAATTCTAGTCTGAAACTAGCGGGCTCAGACTAAATATTTTACTTCATGTTGAACTCTTATTTCATTAATGTTTACATCTTTAGTACATTTACTCTACAGTCCTAAAAATTTAACTTGATATCTTTGATAGACAGTCACAAAACCAACGAAGTGAATTTGAACAAGCAATTTCTATTTATACCTGCTTCTGTTCTGTCTCTTACGCTTTCATAATTAAATTGCGGCACTGATATCAAGGAATTTGACAGGGAGATACTTGGATTCCTGAGGATGGATACGCAGGGGGAGTCGTTGTAAAAGCAAATTGTAAATATAAAAATTGCCATCTAAAATTTTAAATGTAATATATATAACACTAGGAGCATTTGCCATAGAGATCAAACCGTCTTTCCATGCCATGCTTCCATGCACGAAAAAGTAATCTAGTAAGTAATGGGAGTTTTGGGAAACATAAGACTCGTCTGGGAAATTATTGCATATCGTCAACGATATGCAATAATTTCCCAGCAACGACAGTGGATCAGAATCAATGATAATGGTTCTTCAGCTGCACAACTAAAACTGGCCTAGAAGATAATGCAATATGCCAAGCATATGAAAGTAATCCAAAAATTTACGGTAAAGTAATATTTGATCTTCAAACACAATTCAATATTCAACAATTATCCGGTACCAACATTTGGTCGGATGTCAATAAAATACGAAAGCGTAAGCTGGATATTGCGGTCTCTGTCTATAACATGTCACCGCACATTAATTACGCAACTTAATAATATATCAACTGTGCAAGTATAACTACTTTGTGACCAATCAATAATTCATGTTTTGAAGGCTTATTTATTTAGGGTAGTACTATTGATTGAGTTATAATATGTAGTTAAATAGATAGATAATACTTTATTTGTACACCGAGATTTACAAACAATATACAATCCTAAAATTAACAAAAAAGGAAAAAGAAAGTGTGTAATAATAATACTATAAAATAAATAAATAAAATACTATACATACATACTCATATGAATATACATGAAATATATGAATATTAACCTACTTACAGAAATATGTACGTTAGTTTCAAATTACGAGAGACAGATAATGCTCACATAACATAGTTTTGAAAGTGGTAACAGATTGGGCACGTCTGATAGAGATTGGTAATGCATTCCATAAACGTACAGCTTCTACGGAAAAAGAGTTAGTATAAAAAATGCTAGAATGTTTTGGTACTTTCAGTCGCAGGTCCTCAGAAGACCTCGGGCATTTCAAATGTGTGTCATGAGTTAACTTAAAGCGTTCTTTAAGATAAATAGGAGTTGATGGATTAAAGAAAATGTTAATGTAGTAGGTTTAATCTTATTTCCACCCGTGTTTTTTTTGGGAATGTGCGTCTAGTTTTGATATTGCGGTCCCTGTCTGTTAACAGGTCACCGCACATTAATTACACAGCCTAATAATCTATCGACTATACAAATAAACCTACTTTGTGATCAATCAATAATTTCTATGTAAAGAGTTCATATTTATTTAGGCTACTATTATTGATTGACTTTTGAATTGGTAGGTTGGAGGTTACCATTTTCTCAAGTATATTTTTTGAGGTTTATCAGATTAACTTTAGCTCAAATAAGATCGTTTTTATAGTCGTGTGATCTTAGACATTATACTGTGTTTTGTACCCGACTGCGAAAGAAGTAGGGTAATGTTTCTCGGGTGTTTGTGTGTGTATATCTTTGGCACGCCCTCGAGCCCAAACGGCTTGTCGTATTTTTATGTGAGTGGTGTCAATATACTCATCTTAGTCTTGAGAGTGAGATTGGATACATCAAAATTAAAAAAAGAAAAATACGCCGTTGGGATGATTTTCAATAATTCGTGACTTGTTTAAGACAACTTTTGCACTAAGAATATATCTTATACCATAAAAGGCTCTAGATTGTGAAGTACATACATGAAATGGACACAAAGAATATTCTGAACAAAAATTTGTGGATCGCATATTATTACCCCTGTAGGAATCAAACTCACAATACTCAACGTAATAGTAGTAATAAGTACAATACTTGTAAGGCTCAATATATGATAGATAATATTAGATATACTAAATAACCAAACTGAAACGGCTTACCATCGAGATTTTATACTCAAAGAAGGTTAATTCTCAATCCAATTCAAAGAGAAATAACATGAAAATATATTCGTCGAAATCAAAGTAAGTAACAAAATTAGTCAGTTTAACCTCTCAGATAAGCATAAATTTATCCTCGAAAACCAAAATTAGATGAGAGGCTTGATCCTTTAGAGGTAAGGTGTTAACGATGAGTATCTAAGTGTTAATTCCAACACCCTTGCCTCCATCTCCGGGAATTTCACGTGAATATTTAATGAAGTCTTCACACTATCCATTGAAGGGAAAAACCCTTAAACTTAGATTTTGGTTTTGCCTAAATCAAACGTTCAAAAGTTTATATTTGAAATTTGTATTTTGATGTAATTAACATAAATTTAATTTTCATGTGAATCAAACTATAATTATTAATTGATTAATTGAATTTTAATTGATTTTCTTATAACTAAAGCTATGGTTTATTTAAATATATGGTTAAGACAGTTGAAGAATTAGATTAGATAATATATTTAGTTGTAATTAAATTTTAAATAAAATTAAACTTTTTTAATTTAGTTTAATTTATTCAGTTTTTTTCCACATGCCGCCTAAATGTGGCGTTATTTTTATGAATCTAAATAAAAACAGTGCAAAGTCCCAGTGATAACCGAATTTAAAATGTACACAAATGTGACGAAAATGTCACACAATCAAGTGTTTCAGAGTATTTTAACAATATTAAAGCTCAATTTCATGATAACCCACAAAAATTTGATATCCGATATGACGTTATCAAACGGTACGTCAACCGCAACAAACTTGCGTAGCTTTTGGAGCTCGTAGCTTCGTGCTACGAAAGCTAAATGAGTTACGCCTGAGCTGTTGTTAAACAAATTTGTCGTTAACTAAATAAAGGATGTTAAATAATTTACAAAGCAACTAATTCCTTTAATTTATGTTTTAGCCGAAGTAAATTAGTCTTTAGAAACAGTAATGTAATATTACTACGATTTGACCTAAGTTTTTTACTATCGGTGAAGCAACAACTCAGCTGATTATCGTGGAATTATACACAAACTTTTTCTCCCTTACCCCCCAACTAGGAGAGAGATATCTCTCACTCTCTCTCTTTCTCTCTCTCTCTCACTCTCTCTCTGGTAATCGTACTCACTAATTGGTAAACAGTGTTAAATGCTCCCCATTTTGTATCAAAACATGACTTCCATGTATAAAGTACAAAAAAGGTCATAAAAATATTCTACCCGAGTTTTTTTTGTGAGATAGAAGGCAAAAGAGCAGGTAAGCGATTACCGCCGCTGATGGACACCCGCAACACCAAAGGCGTCACAAGTGCATTGCCGGCCTTTTAAGAAAGATTTTATTTATTTGTTGATTGAAACAATATCTATTAATGAAGCTGAATTTCGAGCCAAGTGGCATGAAATTAGAGAGCCCTATCTCTGTGACAGGCTGATGATGGTATTAATGAAGGCGAAACCATATTTGATAACTAGCATTTTATATCTACTATATAGTACCTTCATAAGTTATTAAAAACGAAAAATATAACTTTTGCGTTTTTGTTTCGTTGATATAAAGGTATCAACTAAAAGCCACACAATTCAAACTCATAAAAGAGACTTACAAACGCTGGAAGTCTCTTTGTGCAGACTGTGCAAATACCACACAGGAGTTAATTTGACATTCCCGAATTTCAAATTGTTCGTAACACTGAACTTTGCCAGCGCTGCGTTATGTGTGGTATATCCATAAGAGATCGCGACGAGCTGAAGCGGGAGCGTTGTGGAATAACCATCACTTTTCTTAACAATTTTGATTTCACTGTTCAAAGTCGTGTTGTTCTGTAACCATTGCTTAAGAAAATAGTCAGGAATGCAGAAACATAGAGATATACTACATATTTATCCGTTTTTCATCTCAAGTAAAACCTGTGCTTATGTAGTCATACTAAATATTTCCAAACAACACAATTTTATCATGATGTAATTTTATTTTCATAATTTTTATATTCTAAGATATTTATTTATTTAAATCTTTATGCACAAAATTGGCAAAGGCAGACTTAATTTCAGAGTTAGCCATGGTAGATTCATAGAAATAAATAACTGCAATTTAAAAAAAAAATATCTATAAATATATAATACGTGAAACTGATAAGTTAAATAAGCGTTTAAATACATATTTTTACAATTACAATTTACATTTTGCATAAATTGAAAACGAATCAATTGCAATTGTTGAGAAGACGGTCAAGCTTATTGAGCAGATTTGCATTCAGGCCAAAGTAACAAATGTTACATTTTATTGTTTTCATAAATTAAAACACTAGACAAGAATTAACAAAAAACGATAACAATATTCACATACAAGCGTCAAAAACTCCTCTGCATCCTCACCAACTAGTGGCGTTCCCAAAAGACTGGCCGCATCGCCACGTTGAACGGTAATTTTAATTCTCTGGGCCACGAAAATTCCGGCCTTCTGGTAGTGAGAAGAACACAATTGTTTCAACAATTTGTCAATCTTGATATTTAAACACATATTATTACATCCTTGCTTCTGAATGTATTAAGAACGCTATAATAATCTTTCTCTGTATTGCCTAATCGGTCGACTGGCAGAGAATGCCTAATGCATTAAGCCCGCCGATGTATTTGTGTATAAAGTAATAAAATAAAATAAAATAAATAAAATAATCTGTTTTACATACAGGTCTACTTACACATCCAACAATTAATTTAAAGAATAGATTTGTTTTATCTAGTGATCAAATAAATCATGACAATCATTATCATATTTTAAATACTTATTTCTTCCTAACACGTACGTCTAACAATATCTCGTTAACATGCACAAATATAGAACCGCTAATCGTTTGTTACACAACCCACACTCAAAATTGCTCATGAGTCTGCCAAGCTCGTGCAAAAACTTCCCTGGCGGACAATTTGTGCTGTTAAGGTGGCCATTTGGTTATTAAACAATGATTAACATGTTTACCGCGAATATACTCGTTATTTATTTATATTTAACTCCTTAGGGTTTTTCAAGGTTTATCATGGAATTAAAAATGGTTTCAATGTGACAACTAATCGGTTAGACTTAGAGGTCAAAAGATGACCACGTTATATTAAATTAGTCTTTTTTAGTCACCTGGTCTACTAAAATTATAAACAAAAGCTTTCAAATCTGTGTACTATTTAATCTCTAAGATATTATCTACATACATCATATAAGCTAAAATAATGAATAGCAAGTTTTATAAGTGTTGTGTTAATTTTCGTTGCACAAAAGTCCTTGTTCTTGGTTAAGAGACTTGCCACCATCCAAGAATCCACTTTTGTTTGGTAAATTTGAACGATTTCCTACGAAATTCAGGTTCCATCGTAATTAATTTAAACTGATTTTGTACTTTTATCAGATAAGCCCGAAAACAACTCAAAATGATTGTCAAGCAAACTAACAGTTTGACAACCATTTTTTGTGGCTTTGCAAGACATGCATTTAGCCAGGTTAGGCAACTTGTCTGTGATTCTTCATACATTGTGACGTAATGCACTCCGATCGGCGCTTATAGTCACATGATATTCGGCATTACTTTAATCATGTATTTATAAATATTTTTAATTTGTTTTTACGCATATTTACATTTACAAACTATGATTTACAACATTCTAATATTCCCTGCTGTGACAAAAACATAATTTTATATATATACCGTTCATCCCTTTTGGCTCTTATCAATGGTATTAATCGTTTTAATGCTAAACCTTATTGGTTTTTAATTGTTATTATTGTAATAAATCTTAGTATTTACATTTGTAAATGTAAATAAAATAAAAATCTCTGATGCTAGAATGTGAAGTGTAAACGTTTGTGTCTATGCAACACTATTTTTATCTATCGGAAGATATCTAGGAGGATATATCATCCCCTTACCGAAGATCAAATTCGCTCAGAACGGTGCTTCCTAAAGCTACTACTAGTAAACTACCAAAGTAATTACTAATAGTTGTAAAGCATTTTCATTAGAAACTATACTCACATTAACTCTCCATAAACTACTGCACCCTACATATTACCCGAACTAATTAACCTCACAGCAATTTGCTTAGCAGGTTATCCTGCAACTCATAACAAGTTCAAAATTGCTTTAACAACTTGCATTTCAGGTAAGACCTACAATGTTATATTACCTGCCGTTTTCAATAACCTATCTCTAGTTAAAGCTAGAGGTGGTCTATTTTTTTTTTTCAATGCTATTTATTCTTTCAATCACACACACTTTCATTGTTGTGCAGATTCCTTTTTTTCTCTATTACTTGATAAGTTTTTATTGTCAAAGAATAGAACAAACAATAAATAATAGTAAAATGGCTTTATTTGTTCCACATTGTTTTTTTCCCAATCTAACTAACCTATTACTAAAAAACTACATATATCCAAAAAATAAATTGTCTTTCATGATTTTTAATGTAAGAAAAATGGAACTCATTAAGTAGGCTTTTACCCAATGAGTTCCATTTTTCTTTATGTTTTGCGGTATTCATCCCATCTCTTCCTGCGATTGCCAAAATCTCGTCCTGCACTTGGCGCACGGCCGACCTGGTCACCGCGGGAGAAAAAGACCAAAACCCTCCATATAGAACAAATACAGTAAATTTATTTGGCCGTAAATCGAGTCTATTCTAACGAGACACATTATGTATACAAAAAGTTTTTAATCTTTAGGGAAATCCCTCTACTATAAATTTTCTATAAATTGAGAAGAAAAAAGAATCCTCGCTAAGACACAGAAGGTCAGTCACATGTTAATGCAAAGAGAATCGTCGTCCATCTCCAAATTGTTCTAGATAAGATAAAAATGAGCCAACGACACTCCAATTTAAAAATATATTAAATGTATGTAAAAACTGTATGTCACTTGTGTTAATATAACCTACGTCGTTTTGTATTTATCAGGTTCAAAGACTGGCGTTGTTTATTTAGACAATCCAGGCTATTGTGCCTTCGGTAGACCAAAGCATTCGTTTATTAGAAATTCTCTGGGCTAAACGCGTCCTATCATACTTATATAGGGACCTATAAATATTTCATCCAGCAAGATAATAAATTTTAACGCGATATAAGGGTGGAAAAAGAATGAAGAAAAATAAAAGCCGATAATATAAGACACCCAAATATATTGAGGACGATAATATAGAGAAGCTCTGCCTAGTTGATAGTATATAGATAAGATAGTAAATAGATAGTATAGAAACGTTCAAACCGTTAGAGAGCCACGCTTCATCTTGAATGGGACAGCTCGACGGGAGTGATAACACGGCCTCACAGAAAACCGGTGTAAAAGAGCACTTGCGCTGTATTTCATCGAGTGAGTGAGGATACCGGCTGCCTATTTGGTCCGACCCGGGAATCGAATTCGAGACCTCAAGCACAGCAGTCGCATACGCTACCACTGCGTCACCGAGCCAGGCTATAATATTTTATTTTCTTTTATTCAATAGTTTCAGATTGAATATAGATAGAACAGATTGATAGAATATAAAATAATGTCTTAACAATACAATAAAATAAACCTGTCATTCAGTTACAACTGTATGCTTCGTTTCGGCATAAAGTTGAAAATTAAAAATAAAAACGAAAAAGAAAAGCTCAAATATTTATAAATTAGACACAAATTAACAATGATATGGATTTATGATAATGAATATTAATATACATACTAGGAAAAAAATAACTAGAATAAAATGTCAGAAGTTTACAATAAATAATTCAATCGTAATATCCAATTAATGTTTTCGTGAATAAACAAAACCCTTTACAAAGTGGTCTGATAATCGTTCTATATTTTCCCACGTTATATTAACGTAACTTATATAATTATTGTAAGTTAAAGTGTTTCTTAATATAACTTGAGGCATGATGACAGTAGCCAAGAACTACTAAAATTATGTATTTATCTGATGAATGGGGTTAAGTCATATTTAGAGCAAGGTTAATAGTTAATTAACAAAAAACTACAAAATGTAACAATCCGCCATGTTAAGTTGAACACCAATCAGAGCGAGTGACGCTTCACGCTTCTGTAAATGTCATTTTGTTTGGATATAATCGACAATCACTTAACTGTTTTTAAGTGCTATAATTGATACTGGTCGACAAATGGTGGACTTCACAACCAGACGCCATGACACCACTTTATTTTTAATAAAAAATGATTGTTTTTAATAATAGGAAATACTTGCGAATGATGATCGTTAAACAGTTTTTTAAAATTAGTCAACATGCCTAGTTTAGATGTTATTTTCTTTTTAGGCTCATTTTCTAACCTAGAAAATGATTTGCCTAATAAAAGAAATGTCAGAGTTTGTGAGATCTGTCAGAATTGTCTGATTCCCAAACAGCTCTAGGACATATAAATTAATAGAATATCATAATATTTAGGCTTTTTGATGTAAATGAACAACATTATTGTTTGGTGTTACTGTCGCAACGTACCGTAAAAATATGAATATGATGAATTTTAAACTCAGAATAATGTAAATACATTTTTAGAATTATGTACACCGCATTAAATTTTAACTAATCAACAAAATTAAAAATTCCAGAGTAAAGTGTATGTTTTAAAGACTGCCAGACATGGTCACATATTCATTACAACACTCAATCCCTAAGGTGCTTTGATAATATTACTCGTACACTCACGACTATGATCTCTACGAGGTAGATAGAGACATTTGGCATTGACATTGGCACTGCGTAGAGATGTGGCTTCACAGTGCATCTTCTACCGCAATTACTATGGGGAGTGCTTCGAGGAATTGTTCGGGCTGATTCCTGTCGCCTCTTTCCGACATCATCCTTCGCGACAGAAATATCATCCCCATCATCTTGATGGTTGGCAGTCCACAACTGTGCGCTTTTCATGGAACTTTCTGCCTCGAACAACAAAAAAGTGGAATGAATTGTCGCCTGCGGTATTCCCGGACCAAAACGACCTTCAAACCCTTAAGAAAAGAGCGTACCCCTTCTTAAAAGTCCGGCAACGCATTCGTGACGCCTCTGGTGTTGCGGGTGTCCATGGGCGGCGGAAATCGCTTACCATCAGGCGATACGTCTGTTCGTTTGCCTCCTATACCATAAAAAAGCGCCAAAATTCTGCCAACTAAATATTATAGCTTCACTTATGTATAAATCCAGAGTCAGGTGAAAAAACTATGAATAAAATAAGAAAAGTGTAAGTGTAAACTAATATTATATAAACGGATGGATTGGGAAATTAAGAAAAAGCAAAAGCATCATTAGGCCGCCATGGTATAGGTCACCATGCTGCATTGTTTGTATTCGCATTAAGTATGATGACTACCACTCATAGATTCTGTTTATGCTTTCCACCAGCTACGATAAAATGCTACCTGTGGTGGTACACATAGGTTATCAGATAAATCGTGTTGACTTAACCCTAATTATATTTTAATTAGTTCTACTCATCTCAAGGCCATTCTCTTCCTTCATCTCTTGTGGATAAAAATGGTGCCTTCATGTTCAACAACAACATTGCTCCATCCGTGTGGTTGTTACGATTTAGTGATGATGACGTACTTGACTGTCCTCTAGTACGTTGGAGATATTGTAGTAACCAAGTGTGTGCACAAACATAGGTGCACTCACTGTTCTCTCACTTGTTACATACGGATCCCTAACGATTATTGCCGATGCAATACATTGCCAATAAGCAAAGCAGAGTCCATAATCCGTCAAGCCGACGCAGCAGTTGCGATGCAACCGAAGACGGCGGAAGCGCAACCGTGACGTCAATGGCGACACGAGGCGAGGAGTCAGCAAAATTATAAATAATGGTTTATTTAATTATAAGTAAAGCAAAGTCCATAATCCGTCAAGCCGACGCAGCAGTTGCGAGGCAACCGAAGACGGCGGAAGCGCAACGTGACGTCCATGGCATCACGAGGCGAGGAGTCAGCAGGAATATAAATACTGGTTTACTTAATTTCGAAAGCATTCCAATTTCTCGCATCGAATTGGCTAGATATAATTTAATAGTTGTAATTTTATTTTAATTAAATTAATTATAAGAATTTCTGGTTTTTTTTCGGTCCTTCGGCTGCAGTTAACGTAATTCACTCTCACAAAAAAAAACAAATATACAAACACTTTTACAAATGTTCGGCTTTCTAATATTGGTTTCCTTATCATTAATCATTATTAAACTCTTATTTTACTTTTAAACGATAACTAATTAATATAATATGAATATATCGATGGTAAAAATATCGAACCTCAAACCCTATTAAAAATTATTAATAACATCCAATCTATTTAATTAACCCAAGCATAGTACCAAACAAGTCTGCATATTCAAATATTGACTTTAAATTTTGCACCTTAAAGTTGAAAATGCTCTAATAGAAGTGATGTGCGTTATTGGGGCGATTGCAGTCAGGTCATTGATTACGTCACAATATTGGATACAGGTGAAATAGGCAGGATATAGGTCATGCGGCCTATTTGTATTCAATTTTAGTTTTGCTTGTAGGTGTATAGTTTATAGATAACTGTTTACATCTAATATTATAGAGCAGTTTTACGCTGCAAAAGCAAAAAAAGGATATTTACGCTGATTTCAGCACGGTTGGGTACTACTACCCTCGCACAGAAGATCAGCGTCAAATAACAGGATTCGTGGTCTCGTGTTTCGTTGTTGAGTGCGAGACTGGAGGCCTAATGATACAGAAGTAACACTAGGCCGCCACGGTGTTTGTCACCATTACATTCGAAATGAGTATAGTGACCACCAATCTTGTACTCACTCGCTTTTTCCATTACGATGCTCAAAGTTACAAAATTATAGTAGACTTATTAAAATCATATTTCACATAAAGTTTCGTTGCCATACAATATTTAGATATAGGTAAAAACTAACAAGAATTTAATAAAACTGTTGGTTATTAACAAGTCACAACTAAAGCGCATTTAAAATACACACAAAATTTTTCGCAACAAAACCCTCCACGGCTATAAAGCTTAAAGCAAAAAAGAAGTTATGAATAAAAATGGTTAACTGCTCTATAAATTCTATGGCAACAATTTGAATACCATGAAAGCATACGCGCGGTACTCAGTGCCCTCGCTTTGTGTTAATATAAGCTATTGAATGCTAGGACTTGTCGGAATCCCCGCGGGCCTGCGCGGTCTGATAAGCCCGGGCCATATACCTTTTGTCAGAACTGTGGCAAATGGGGACAATTTGAATATTATGATATTTTTAAGACCTTTGAAATAAATATATCGGGTTATGTGTGTGGATTATCACAACACTTAACCCTCTCCTGAGAGGAGACCCGAGCCCAGCAGTGGGACATTACGGGTTGTTGATGATAATGATTATTATCACAAACCAGTTATCCCCAACATGATTATTTCGTGTTTCTTATTTCCTCGGGAACTGCTTAGGTGGTACAGTGAATGCGTCTGCTGTGCTTTGGGGTTCGAGTCCAAATCCTTTATATATTTTCCAAAAATAATTATCTTACCACTATATCAATTGTTTAATACCGTGGTATCATTAAAATTAATGATACCCAAATAGTAGTGTGGGACTAGTTTGTGTTGAGTGAGATCCGAAAAATAACCAATTGAAAATTAGCTTCCATATATCAAAGTCCGTTTCTCAATTTCCTTCTTAGAGGTAGTAAAATAACTAAAATCATTAATTAGAGAAGAATTTAATGAGAGGAGGTAATTTAAATGTAATTCTTATGTCGTCATTTCTTTTGTTAACAGTTGAATCCTGAGTAATCTGTCTCTAAGAATATTACAGTCTGTTAATTTGTTCTATTTTCTCAATCATTTTTACAAATCTACATAAATACTTATAAAAAGAACTCATTAAAACTTCTTTCATTAGTCAGACGTTTCTTCGTTACTCGACTGCAACTTTCATTTAACTTAATTAGGTTTCTGTAAACTTACACTTAAATTAGTGACCGCTTTTAGCGAGAGTTTTTTTAACTTAGTGACATATTTTATTTTAGCGAAAAATAAAGTCTGTTTTTAGTGCAAATTGAGCTTTAAGTTCTTCGAAAAATTATTAGATCTTATAACTATATAATACTCTCGTGTTGCGATGTTTGTTACCGAACTCCTTCGTTAGGCACGGGCCGATTTTTATGAAATTTTGTATTCATGTCGTGTAGGTCTGAGAGGTGACCCAACCCTGAATATTTCTTTATTTTTATGGCAAAACAACGTTGGCCGGGTTAGCTAGTATTTACATAATACTTTACGTCTTTTAACTATTAAAATTGTAAATTGAGTCCATGGTGAGTAATTTCTTTGAACCGTATTGAGCAATGAATATATTTGAATTGTCTTGGGCATTAAGCTATATCAGAAAGTGTAAAATATTTTAAACTGTTGTTCTATAAATATAAAACAACAGTTTAAAATATTTTACACTAATTTATTCAAATTAACCTTGTATTTTTACGTTCTTCTTTCTCTGTAGGTGTATACTTTCCTTATTTTTCTCATTCTGTTTGATTGAGGTTAACACACCTCGAAGTATGATGGGGAGGGTACTCGAAGCGAGCGACACTTAGGTTTTTAATGTCTTTCGCGGTAGGAGTGACTTACCATCAGTTGACTGGTCTGCTATAGCAGACTTTGTTCAAAATACCGATAAAAGAAATACCTAGAAGCACTTAAAACAAAAACCTTTATAATAAGTTTCTAGATGTTTACAATACAAACATAATGATAATTAATACTATGATTGTAATCAGTACTCTACTACTAGATGTTAAGGTTTCATTTCTAATTATATCTGTTTTTTCCTCAGCATACCTGGAACCATACGTGGTACCAGCTAGTCTCGACCAGCTTCTAGTACCAAGCGAAGTGGTGGGAAACATCCGTTTCAGCCACCCGACTCTGTACGTGTTCCCTGGAGGACAAGGTGATGCTGCCCTCTTTGGAATTAACGGATTTAATATGCTCGGTAAGTCCTGCCTACTTCATAATCTTCTTGTCTTTTATAAATTAACTCTCAAAATACCTCTACTTGGCCTAATAGAATACACAATCAAACATCTTTTGTTACTTATACTTTTTTTAAACGATACCAGCGAATACAATTTGGATGGTTTGTTACTCGACCACGCCAAGACCATAAAAATCTAATATAAAATCATATGTTATGGCGTCTGTATTTTATATAATAAAGAATTACTGTATTAATAAAAACATAGTCGTAGACGAAAACTATTAAATAATAAAAATTTGGTCTCCAAATTGAAGTAAGTCCAAAATGTGTCCAAATTGTAGAAATTTGAAGTAATGTCAAGCGTCCTATTTACCGCACAAGTCACTCGCCTGAGGCACTGCGGTATTTTTCCGTACAGCCTCCTGGCATCGCTCCAACATTCATCTCCTCCCATTGGCAAGATTACACAGCGCTCTGAATGCTGAACCTTTTACAATTTCGTTTTACGATACAAGTGTATTTTCAAGTCAGTCTCGCGAATTTTATTCAAGCGATTGTCGAAGAGAAATTTTCTTTTTTCATTTAACTTTAGGATGTGGAGTTTTCTAGAATATACTACTACTACTTTAGACACTTGAGGTTTTCTCAGATTTTAGTCTTAACTTTCAAGAAAAGTCTAATTAAATTTAAATCTTCGGGTTCTGTTTTGTGTATGTAAATTATCGCATTCAAGAAGTAGTTTCAGAGGTTCTAAATAAATCTTATACCTATATATATTATCTGAACCTCGAAAACGGATCGAAAGATTTTCATGAAATTAAGTATACAGGGGGATTCGGGAGTGAGATATCGATCAAGCTATAATTCATTTTAAAAATTTATCCAAAAAGAATATTATAAATATAGAAACTTTCATCCAGATTCTTTAAAAACCTAATGTTTTAATATAGCAAAACGCATAAACTCATTTCGATTCTAAATCTGTATCCATAACTAAAAATATATTTGTAAGTGTTTTTCTCTCACATTTTCTAAGCAAAATCTCAAGTCACAAAATATACATCTACCAATCGAGTACATAAACCTTGACACGTCAACAAAGCCTCTTTCACATCACTTATAACTTGGCATTGTGCCGAAGACTTAGCTGTCTTCAATACAAAGAGTGTATCAAGTTGTCTTTGAACGTTTCTCAAACTGATTTGTTTTACATTATTTATAGTGTTTTCTATTTGAAAGAATGTTAGATAATTGTTCTTCTTTTTCTAGAATTGGCGTTTTGTTTTCGAATTTAAAAATATTTAGATGAGTCTTAGATGATTCGCACGTCAGCAATTTATGAAATAGTAGTTTAAATCATGTTGCAATCGCACTGTATTACAAACATGTAAATATAACGTAAATATAAAATATAACTGAGGCGCTCATAGCCCAGTTGCACTCGGTGATTAGACACAATCAGCGAGGGCAAGCAACGACGACGCGGTCTGTACCTGGATGGGTGACCGCTGGTGGCATGTTACCATGAGCGTCTTCGTGATTCGGAGGTCACGTTAAGCAGTCGGTCCCGGTTGTTATCATAGGATAACAGTCGTGAAGCTTAGTTGGAGGCCTTCGGGCGGCTTAAAAACATCCAACGGTAAGATTACGTAGCCACAACGTTGTCTTGCCAGTCAGGGTTGTTGATTGATTGAAATTTAACTTTGGGTATTTCATAAACGTCCTATGTTCTAAATTGTTAAATAATAAATATTAATTATTTATCGTAAGATTTTATTTCACAAATAAAAGCGATCCAATTATATCATGAGTAAATAAATAATGATTTCACTTATTAACTCATGATTAGAGGAACACAGTGTGCTTTTTTTGGGCTTTTTTTTTTGACGTGGTGAATTGCCTTTGCGCTCTTCGCTCCCCCCCCCCCCGCGGGCACAGGGGCTTCGCTTTGTGTGGGACTCCTGACTGACTCCAGCCAGACTACCCACTAAACCACCACGGTGTGCCACTCTGCGCCTGAGAAGGGAGGGGACCGCTTTCTTACGCCATCCGGAATGCTTTTTTTGGGGTACATCAACCTTAAAACCCGATGAGTGAGTATTTGAAATCTTGTATCGCGAAACCTTTCATCACGCGATGCAGGAGTAGTAACTACCACATAATTTTCACTACTTTTGCTAGATGTCGCTATCTGTTCTTTTGCTGTAGGTACGTGAATGAAGACATTATTCACAGTTATATATCTATCTACCTATGTATTGAATCTCAGTCGGTATTTAGACAAAGCGGAGTTGACAGCACCTTTATGTAGACTCAGTAACACGACACTGTTGCTGTGACGTCAGTTGACTAGAGTTATTTGTATGGCACTCTGTCGGGGCTCCATGTTGGTGACAGGTGCGAAACGTTTCAATAATGAAACAAGGTTGTGTTCTGAACACTTTGTTATAGAAGTTAGTTGAGAATTGATTGTGAATAGGCGAGTTAATTATCTACAATAGTGAATGGATTGTATTGTAGTTAGTTTAAATAAGGTTTAATTGATAATGCTATATTGTCTCAATATTCGGTTGGAGTAATGATATTTATCTTTTAATTATGTAGGGCAGTAGAGCTTTTTTTACTTTCTAAAACTCTTCTCATAGATGTTATAAAAAAAACGATAACTTCATCACTCTAGCTTATATTTTAATCTTTATCTTTGATAAAGGACTTCAAACTATCTTTAGACAAAAAAATGTATTTCTTTTATATTTTTTTAAGAAGATCTGCTTTTGAAAACTCTTGAAAACTGTTAACTTAAAACATAAATATAAAATGTTTATAAAATGCTCAAAGTTACTTTTACTTGTTTGCAATACAAGCGAATGCGATTTATTGTATATCTGAACAATCACCTTTTTAACACAAAAGTCATATAAATATGTCATCATAATCATCAGAATAATGTAATAAAATGAGTTTGAGAACGTTGAGCGACAATATGATACACTTTTTGTATTAAAGACAGCTAATTCTTTGGCACAATGTCAATGTATGTCTAACGTGTCAAGGTTTATATACTTGATTCGTAGATGGTATATATTTTGTAACTTGAGATTTGGTTAGTATAAAAATGTTCTCAAAAGGTTAAAAGTACGTTAAGTGAGTGAAGCCATATGGAAATTGGCAATAAAATGAATCGGCAATAAGAGATAACTGTCTAAAGAGCTTGCTTAGTATTAGACTTAGTGTTTCGTGATCACTTTTGTTACTAGTGAACACTATCGTGATTAAAACAAGAAAGTATCAAATGAAATAAAAAATAAACGAAACTGTGAAGGAAATTACAACAACTATTTATGTTGTAATATTTTAAAATAAAAAACAAAATCTCTCAAAATCCTTAGTACAAGTGTGCAAATGACTAAAATATCACCTTTGAAAATTTATACATTACCAAAAGTTATGCCTATCTTAGCAAAATTCCATTTCAAATTGGGCTCCCAATTTTCTCATCTAATTTTATAAGCGCTTGGTTGACGGAAATATGATTCTCTTACGTAAGAGGGATCAAAATTACACCCATTAAATTTGGTGTTGTAATACGCCACTGCTTACTCAGTCTAGAAAATAAACACGAGTATTAGATAACTAAAACCTTCTACTTATTAGTAATTCACGCCTCCATTTATTTCATCTAACCACTGCGACATAATCCCAGTCTTTGTTCATTAATTACAATGCCGCACTCCAAGCCATTTCCGTGAAACAAAATATTTACACGGACTTCGGTGTTAGGTCCCCGGGGCTGTAAACCAGTCACGTGCGACAACATCCCCCTCTGTTTGTTGTTTGGTGATGTCAGGCGATCGATTTTGGGTATGCTTTGAATAGAAACAATGGATTACTTTTGAGATTAAAACGATAATTAAGGTATTATTCATTCGATAACAGTTTGATTACGGATATATATTTTTATTTCTAAATTTGGCCAGAAGAGCACGATTTTGCAGAAGTATTTTCAAATATAGTGGATTTTAACTTTCAGAATGGCGTCCTAGACCTAGTCTAGAACCTAGATAGTACAAATAATCTATTTCTTTATGACCACTGCTATGCGGCTATTAGAAGTTATTCAAATATTAATAACGGTAACATATTTTCCCTACGACTCAATGGGACGAAACTTCCATCGCCATCAGTTTGGCAATTATTACTCCACCGCTTTGTGTTTTTAAAGCTAATGATTTATTTTTTCGTATATGATTTTACCGGACCTATTTGATCTTTACGCTTGCCGAGATATCCATAATCCCACTTATTTGTGCCTTTAAGTTGTATGTGTCCAAGAGTAAGATTAGTTAAACGGGCGACCAGATGTGATCACCTGATTATATGGATCAAAGTTTTTCGCTCCCAATATTAGTGGCTATATAATGCACATGAAGTTGACAGGGAACCTGTTAAAAAGTTAAGTGACTCGGTTCCTAGTAGGAAAACTTAAAAATAATGATTTCCATCTAAATATCACCTTGGAAACCATTTCCAGCCCCAATAGAGAAGGCTGTAGGACCAACACGAAATGTGCATCGGAACTGAATACCCTTTCAATTTATTTTTCAATCAAGAGCCCGTTACGCTCTCACGTGATTTTATCGGGCTTGTTTATCTTGCTGTGTCAATATTGGCAATGGGAAATGGTTTTGAATCTGACTTATGGAAGTTGAATAAAGTTTTAATTGTTTTTATTTGTTAATATTATGTTTCTATTCATTTCGGTACAGACCGTTAAATATTTTTGTTAGTACAACAGTTTCATTTTAACTCATTCATTTTGTAAATTTTCTAATATGACTGTATGTATGTATGTATGTATGATGGGTTTCAGTGGCTTTTCAAAAGCAAGAAGAACAAATTAATAGTTAGAATGGTGGACATAATAGTTTGTTTAGTAGAATTTGGGTGTGAATGTATGAGTGTGAGGTGTGTATTTGCAGTATATTTGTGGCCGTGAGGGTATTTATAACACTATTCAACTTTCCATTATGTTGTCTTTCATGTTTTAATTACTTGGTGACTTCTTTTAACTTATGTCCTCATATAAATTTTTCCACATTAAGTTGCTTAATTTTTAGTATCAACCTATCGCTGTCCACTGCTGAGTGAAGGTCTCACCGCTCCCCCAAGGGGCACTAACCATCCCGGTTTTGGCAGTCGGCATCTATCCGCTGCCAATCACTTTCTTCAAATCGTCAATCCATCGTGCTCTACATTACTTTTGCCTAATCGCGGTCACCACTCTAGTACATTTCGGCTTCAGTGACCTTTAAGATGATCATATTTGATCTTGAAACTGATTACTAATGTTTCAAATAAATTTTTAATTAAAAGTAAATAAATAATCAACAGCTTAATTAGTTGATATTTTTATAGTAAATTTCGCACTTTTACTAAGACCCAATCAACTGCACTGACACTTAATTAAGAGCTATTGAAACATATTTCATAGTTAAAATGAGGTTAAAAGCAATTACTGAAAGGCATCAGATGAAAGCATTGCTACCTGAGAATAATTAAACGTTTTACGGAATAATGCTTTCATGCTCAAGCATCATTTACGTAACCAACAAACCAGAAGAACCCAATATAGATATTATTTAATTTTGGGCACCTTTTTTGCTATCACCAAAACTTTTTTAAATAATACTGCTTTCCTTAGCCATTTGGTCACTGTCTGGATTACATAAAAGGAAGGAAATAGGAAGTAAAAGGAACAATTCAAAGTCTAATAAAATTACAGGATATGAACTTGAATTCCATCCATCCTGTGGTCAAAAGAAGCCAATAGGACAAGGCCAAAATCTAGCCATAAATATAGAACAGAACAGTTGGTTATAATTGTTATAATATTCACTCTGGTATTTTCAGTTGACGGCGGTTTCTCCCGCAAAGCCTGCTGGTGGGATTTCGCCCGTCACTTGGACAGACTTGATGCAGTCCTGTTCACCAGGTTGAACAACTGCTCAGTTTCTGGCATGGCGTCGGTCTTGCGCAGGAAGGCTGGCGCTACCGTATACCCTCAGATTGGACATTTCTTCTGTAACTTAGAGGTAAATTTTTAATATGATATATGTTACAAATGGGATAATAAGTAGATGGAACATTTCACATAATCCAAGAATCAAAAGTCCATTGTCGCCTTTTAGTTATCCGAGATTCAAAGAAGAATTAGATTCAGAGAAGTTTTGAGTTTCGATAATCCCACTCATTAAGTTAGTGCTTGTCTTTTTACTTTTCCTTTTCAGGATTTTTTTTTAAATTGGTACTACGTACGTGATAAACGTTAAAACACACACTAACAAACCTTCGTCTTCATTATTGTATTCCCTACCTAATGAATGGCATATTCTGGCGCCTGGTAGACGCCTTAACCAAGGTTGACACCTTACACTGCATCGACACACTCGGTTGAATATTGCTTACTGGTTTCACCATAGTGCTTACAATATCTTAGATTCGAACACTCTTAAAAATTGACACTAATTTTGAACCATAACCGACTGACTGATTAAGTAGAATCTGTTAATATTTTTAATACAAAATTTGGTATTAAATTATCATCCTTTGATATGATAGAGATATTTCACATAAGCGCCGGCTTGACTAGAACAATACGATGTGTTTTCTACCCATCGCATTGTTCCCACCCGCCCGCGTTCTGATATTGTCTTGTTGCTTTCCATAGAATTAATGATTTCACCAGAAGTAAATTTTTTAGGAGGTTTCAATAGTCACTATCAAAGGCATATCCATCAGCCTGCCTAACTGATCCTATTCTGCACAACTGATCAAGAGTAGAGATCGCCTTTTACCGAAGAAAAGCTACACTTTGGCACAAATGGGCCGGCTCAACCGAAGTGATACCTCACAGAAAGCCGGTGTGAAACCACCGATTGTGTTTCACCGAGTGAGTGTGGATAGAGGAGACCCATACCCCAACCCCTTCCCCATCCCCCAACGGCCGACAACGCACTTGTGACACCTATCGTGTTGATCGATATCGCCACCCATGGAGTGTGCATAATCGGTTACCATCAGAGGAAATGTCTGCTCGTCTGCCCTCTATTCCATAAAAATATATAAGCCTCGCGAACGTAGATAATGCAACAATGCAGCACAGTGAACCACATTATGGCTTTAACCCCAATTCCTTAAAAAAATGATTAGTTACAAAGTTATTTCGCTTAGTGCGGTCACTGATGCATTCCATATTATCTTTCAATCAGTATATCGTCGCGCTGTGTCACTTGTGTACGTACACTTAGCAATTCGTAAGAAAATTCTATATTACAATTGTATCAGTGTTTTATGTAGAATCTGTTAATATTTTTAATACTAAATTTGGTATTAAATATATGCATTCTTTTATGGTGAGATAATCACGTTGTTCGTAAAAGGTAATGTGTTTCATATTTAAGACATATAAATACTTATATTTTATGAACATTGCTTTAGTATATTTGTGTTGTTTGTATTTATTCATATAATTAGAATAAATATTTTTTCTTCGACGTAGAATTTATCACAAGTTTTATAACTTCAGAGTTGTAAAACTTTAATGTTTAATTTGTGTCTATAAAATTTTAAAATGATCTTATTTATAATCTATCATTTACTGCGTGGAGAGAAAACATTGTGCCTCTTTTTACGAAAATTATGCGAATGGAGGATTGTTTTTGGCACAGTTAAACTTTGTGTAGAAAGTAAAAAAATATTATTAGGACTAAATTTCGACCACTGGGCGACCACTAGTTATTAGAAATACAAAAGTTTTAATATATGTTTGTCTTCCGTAATGCCAGGATAACTGAACTTATCTCGAAAGCTATTGCAAAGAGCGTCTGGAGCACTTGAACTATGCTTACCTAAGAAATATGAACTGAAAGAATGTCATTATTTCATGAAAATTGTGTATAATTTATTTAACTCTCCCATTACAGGAACGACGTATGCTTGCGAGTCCAGATGGCGATAAGGATACGGACCCATTACTGGTTTCCCTAATCCAAGAGGGATCAGACATGATGGCAGATTTGCGCCACATCAATTTAAAGCCACAACACTGTTACCGTAATCCAGAACCCATTAACTTATACCACAAAGTTGGACATGGTAAGTAAATGTTTTTGTATTACAAACTACCCCGGTAGACTTCGTTGTTTCAAAGTAATTGGCCTGTCGTATTCCAATTGAATAGATAAATAAGTGTTGTTTTTACTTTTTCCCTCGCAATTTTTACGTTTTTTCTCTCCATAAGAACCTTCAATTTGCCTTAAAAAATATTGAAAAATTGAATTGGTCGAATGGTTGTCGAGTTTTGCACTTAGCAAAACACAGGGCGGTTCATTTTACTTATATAGAAAGCTACTACTAGCTCTTTGGACAACCAAAACTGTTTATTTTGCATCGCGTCAGGTCATTGTGATTTACTGCATTGTCATTTGAGGTGGTGCAGTTAAAACTTCTCTTCTTCTTATCTTTGAAGCCGGCACAAAGAGCTCTCCTTAAAGTTGGAAAAAAAGACCCTGAAGCCTTTTCGGTTCTAGGGTACCGGCAAGGCTTCAGGGTCTTTTCTTTCTCACAGTCAGTACTTGCGAGTGAGACAGCTCTTTGTTCTTAGTACCATCGTCCGTTAGCATCCGACAGTACCGCAAGATTCTGATGCTGCCAACAAACGTAAATATTTCAATGTATGTCCAGCGCAACAAATAAGCAAAATGAAGCTCGTCCAGCTTCTTTATCCTTACATATTAAATCATCCCTATAACAAAATATATAAATAATATGCCATTGCACCCACGTCTCGCTTAAAGTGTAAAACAACTGTGTCTCGATGGTATTTGACACTTAACTACGGACAGACAGAGATTTGAATGAGATGTGGAGCCTTAAACACACCAATTACCCAATTATTTATTTTTCTTTTTTTAAAGACAACTCCCACATTATGAATATACATTCCTGTGTCACGGGGATTTTTAGAAACTACATGAAACGGACACAAAGTACACCCAGACTTGGATCAACAATTTATGGATCACACGAAGTGTTGTCCCATGCATGATTTGAACACACAACACTTGGCGCAGTAGAAAGCGGTGTGGAAACCACTGAAAACACTAGGCCAACCGTGTAGTGTACCCATACTTATAAACACGTTTACACACGCACACACTATTATACTTACACTATTACATTCACACACACAAAAAACACACAAACACACCAGCACATCACTTAATGTAATAAGTAAGAGGCAACACAGGCTTTTGACCTAAAATTTAATAACTGAGCGGTGAGCATGAATTCTTTGCTGTTTTAATTTTCTTCCTTCCAATTTCCTATTTCTTTGGGCGGCTTATTTTATTACCGTACTTTTTTAATTAGCGCCGTACTCGCTTCCAAGTACTCCAGACATAGGTTTTTATTGCTATGCGAGGACACTGGTACCCTAAACACAAGTAAAATCTTATTCTATGTACCAGAGTTATTATAAATACTTTTGATTTGGGCCATGATCTTTGACTTAGTATGTGTAGTGTATTTCTGTATAAGTATTGAGAAATAAATCATATTATTATTAAGCCAGCAATTCTTGAGAGTACGTTCAAACAAACAATCACTTCAACTATATAATCTTAACACATACATAATAATATAATTCTTTTGTACATAAGTTTGTCACCTAACTTCTCTTAAACGAGTTTCAAATTCATATAATTATTACTGGGTTTTCTGTATGGTTTAAAAACATATTCGGACCTGCTGACAGTATATCACCATGAGTTTATATGTAAACACAACATTAATTAACCCTAAGGAGATATGAATTTTATCGTGTCAGCTAGTATTTGTATGGATTTTGAAGCTTCAGTAGCATGAACTACCTTAATATTAAATAATTGTGAATTTGATTAATAAATAAGATTTGATTTGATAAGATAATCTGGAATATGAATGTTCTTATGGTCCGTTTCATGTATCAAGTTAAATTTATCATTAAAATGTTTAATTCTAGAGAAATAAAAAAAAAATCTTAAACTAACCATCGAATCAATCGTTTAATATTATCAGTCCACGCCGAATTCGGTGGAGGTTTAAAAAACTTTGTAATTTCTAGTTTAAATTAACAACAGGATCTTTAACTCTTTATTTCTACTAAATGTTTCTTAATGTTGAAATATATACATTTAAATTTAAAAGTAACTCTGTCTGTCTGTTGCGCTACTGCACAGATGCCAATGAAATTGAGAATGGAGATACTTTTATTCTTGAGGAAGCACATAGGCTAGTCTTTATACCTTCACATAGTATAAACACTAGTAGTATTTTTCAGTTGTGAATATAAATTGCGAAATTAGCTGCAATATTTTAAGCACACACAATACACTAAGTATTGTGTGCTGCTCTTGATATTTGACATGTTTTTTAATGAAACATTTTTGCTCGTTACAGGTACCCTAGACATGTACGTACTAAATCCGTCCAAGGATTCTAAATACGTTCGTGAATTTCTCAAGAGATGGCATAACAGTGAACAAAAACTTTTCGAAGGCGCCAGTGTTTCGGGACAATTCAATTTCCCGGTACCCAACTTAGTATCCATATGTGCGTTGCTGGTGTGGCGCCCAGCCAACCCTGATGATACGATAACGAGGATAATGTTCCCAGGATCAACACCACAACACAAAATATTTGAAGGGTTAGAGAAACTTAAGCATTTAGAATTTCTTCAACACCCTACGTGCACAGGACGCCAAATGGCAGCAACGTCAGCTACTGTCACTGCCACTACAACTACAGTCACATCAATAAAAACAGCAACTAAAGCTACGACTAAAACGAGTAAAGAAAAAAGTTCTGAAAAAACGAAGGATGAAAAATTTATGGAACCCGAGCCTTCTCCAAAAGACATGAAAGCAGATGACATAAAAAATACCATAGATAATAAACTTCTTAACGAATTAGTAAATGGTGATGATAAAATTGAATCAGTTATATGTGACACTATAGCTGCAAGATTAGAAACAAAATTAGATGATAAGATTGCTCAATACGAGAGCACTGTGATAGATGGTTTACCTAAGAAAAAGGAAGCTAAAAAGAAGACTGTAGAAAAGAAAACCAAACGTGTTGATAAGACTGATGAAGCTAAAGACTCTATAATTAAAGCTGAAGTTAAAAAAGTTGATGCTGAAATAAAACCTAAAATTGAAAAGAAAAAAGTAGACTCTCGAAAACTTGAAATGACGTCATCAATGGCTAAAAGTAAAGTAAGTCATCGTGCTACACGATCTGCTCCTGAAAAAAAGACAACTGCGCCTATATTAGACAAAAAACCAACCATGGAAGATAAAAAATCACCTCCTACAACACCTAAGAAAACATTAGATACAAAAACAACAGGAGTTAAGGATAAAGTGAAAATTAAAGCAAGGAAACTTAGTCCAGGAAGTACTTCTGCTAAAAGCACTAAAGAAGCAAAGAATCGTATGGTTGTTGAATCAAAATATAAGCAATTATCTCCAAAACGTGACACATCGGCAAAAACTACAGAGAGGAAAGAAACCAAACATAAACGGGAACCTATCTCACGCCGACCAAGACCGCTATCATCTCCAGTGAAAGGGCTTAAAACTATGAAGAGTCCTTCTAAATCTATTAAATCTACTAAAACGGATACTTCTAAATTAAAAGGCTTACAAAGAGTAAATTATGAAGACATCTTAAAAGAAGCGAAAAAGTCAGATGAAGATACATCTAAATCTCTGGATGATATTAAACAACAAGAGTTAGATGAAAGAGAGGAACAAGAAATTGTGAGGGAAATTGAAGCAGTATTTAACAGAGACATTGAAGTCGAAGAAAAAGTAGAGTTTGTTGGGCGATCTGATATTGAAAAAATAACATGTATGATTGATGACACTAAGACTGAAACGACTGCCGACGGTGAATTTGAAGAAGAATATCTTATTATTGAGAAAGAAGAAGTAGATCAGTTTACAGAAGACTCAGTTGTTGACCATGAGAGTAGTCATGAACAAGAAGATGAATTACAAAAACATGTTAAAGACAAAGAAGAATCAGAGAAGAAAAAAGATGTCACAGTATTAGAGGCGGAAAAACCTGTAGAAACAAAGGGCAAGACTGATATTAAGATTGAAAAAGAATTCAAGCAAGTTGAATCTAAGGAGCACTCAGTAAGTCTTGAAGAAAAGCAGGATATTAGCAGTGAGAAGAAAACATCAGATAGCAAAAGTATTCAAAAACCGAAAGACTCTCTTGAAATGCAGGTTCAAGAGTCACAGCCTGATGAAAAAATATCGACTACTATCGAATCTGGAGCTACTACAGCTCCCACTTTACCTGAAGATGAACGCATAACCTTGGATGATATCAAAGAGGATCAACAAATAGAAGAGAAACATGTACAAGAGGAAACTAAAGAAATAGTACCACCCCAAAGTTTAATAGACACAAATATAGTGTCCTTTGAAAAAAGCCCGAAACTTGAATCAATACCCGCACCAATAAGAGAAATTGTAAAAACTCCTGATGAAGTAGCCGACTTGCCTTTACACGAGGAAGTTGACTACAGGACATTTGAAGAAAAGAAAACCCCAGAAGAAGAGGGGGTTCATCGTAAAATTGATGAAGTTAAAATTCCTAAAGATCTTCCTATCGCCGACAACAATGCATCTGTTCCTTATCGAATCAAAACCGTTGAAGACGATATAGTTCTTAAAACTGTACAACGTGCATCTCATGCTGAGTTGGTTACTGTAACACCAGGGTCTGCTCCTGAATCACCAATGTATCATGATCAAATCAAAGTTTCTGCCCTTCCTGATAAAGACTTACAAACTGTAAAAGAATATGACGATACTGACTACAATTATGCCCAATTTACTGAAAAATTAAGAGAAACCCATATCACTACAATAGACTCACCTATCAAAGATGACATCATAGTTATCGAAGAAATTCCATGCATGCCAGAAAAAATTCCATCTATACCTGAAGATGTCGAGAAAGAAATCGAGGAAGCATGTAAGTTGGAATTTGCAGATAAACCTCCACTAAGTCCAAAAGATGTTGAAAAAATAGTCGCTGACGTAGCCGAAGTATTAAAATCAGAAAAAAGCCTAGAAGAAATAATGGCTGAGAAATCCCCATTACTTAGCAAGTCGCCAGAAGTTTTCAATAAAATGGAGACATCTCTTGGTGTTATTGAAGCAACAAAATTGCTGTTATCTAGTGAACAGGAAATCCAACACGACTCTCATAAAGGAATGGATAAGACTAAGAGTTTAGTATCTAAAATTGAGCTCGACATCATTGATACTTTGCAGAAAGAAGCTTCTCCAGTACGATCAATAACATCTGAAGATGTGAGTGAAGCTTCCGACAAAACTGTTCTTAGTGACAGCAAAAGAATAAAAGGGGGGCTTTTAGATGAGAAACCGGAAGCAAAATTGCTCACAAAACCTGTCCCTGATGAAGCAAAAGCAGAAAAGTTATATACTGAGTCTCCAGATATTGCTCACGAAAACACCGAATCAGAAAAGAAAGTAACTACGGCATTAGAATCTGCAAGAACACTTGAAAAATTAGAAGAAAAAATTGCGGATTTAAAAAAGAAACCTCTTGTTATTGAAACTGATATTAAAGACATTGATAAAAAATCCAAAGAAAAAGAAATTAGCCCAACCAAAGATGTGGCTCCTAAGAAAACGTTATTACAAAAAGCTGAAACTAAAGCAGAGAAAGTTGTTGGAAAAGTTTCTGCTTTGAAAGATGAAGTTTTTGGATTTTTTAGTAAAAAGTCAACGGAAAAGCAAGAACCAAGTCCAGAAAAAGATTTGTTTGATAGGAAAAAAGATACTTCAAGTACGATGATGGACTCACTCGAACATAGTGAAAAGAAGTCAAGCCTAGTCAAATCTTGTGATGAACCTATAATTCCCATTACATTAAATAAAAGCACGCTTGATCTGATTAAACCAGATAGTATAAGTCCTAGTGAACAGAAACAAAAAGAACCTACTTTTATTTTTAACGCAGACGAGGAATTGTTCATTGCTGAACAATTGAAAGACTATGAACCTTCTGGTCAACCTGAAGAACATACATATTCCCAAGTAACGACCGTCTCTGAGAACGAAACTCTGATTAAGCGGAAAACCACGGTGACCACTGTTATTCAAGAATATTATAATACAACTGTGACGGTAAGAATTTACAAAATCACTTATTTAACTACTGAAGAGGATGAGTATATGGATGGAAAAATGACTAGCAGGACATTTAGAAAGATTTCTCTTGCAAATGATAGACCGAAGCTTAATCTTGATGCTGATAAGAAAGTACTAATCGAAAAAACAGTTGACGGTGAACTGCTTACCCATCTTGAAATCCACATAGACCCCTCAACAAAAGCTGAAGAAAAGAAGAGAGATAGCTCAGTGCCTAGCAAAAAGACGCCTAGTCCAGTTTCAAGCAAGAAAGTACTTAGTCCCGAAAAGACATTTAGCTTAGATTCAAGTAAAGAGGATCATATGCCTATACCGTTCACTAACAAAGGGACACTAAGCCCTGTACCAAGTGATGAGACGGTTACCCCAGTACCTATTAAAACAACTACTGAAACACAACCTAAAATAAAAGAATCATCTGAAAAGGCAAGTCAAGAACAATCAAGAGAGCATAGTCCAACATTAGAATGGTCTGATAAATTAAGTAAGTATCAAAAAATATCTGGCACAATGACTGCTGAAAAAGATCTTAGTAAAACACATCACGAAAGGTCTCCTAGCCCAGTACAAAGTGACGGATCCCTATGTTTAGAATCAAGCACACAATCATTATTAGACAATGAAAAAGCAATTGATGAACAGCTTAAAGAATTAAAAATGTACGATAAACCAGAAGAACATACTTCCACACAAATATTAACATTAACTGTTGATAATGTAGTTATTATTAGAAAAATTGTGACAAAAATCATTATTGAAGAATATTTTAATACCAACAAAACTATAATTCGATACAAAGTAATTAAAAGGACAAGTGAAGAAGATCAAAACCCAGACGGAACCGCAACAAGTCGGACACACCAAATCGTCTCACTATCTAAGGACAGGCCAATAATTTCGGATCTTTTACAGACCAAACCTTACGTAGAAGAGACTAGTGGATTAAGCAATACTGAACTGCCCGAAACTGGGCTAAACCTGAAAGACTATTGTGATGAAGATGGCTTCATAGTTACTGATAAAGGTCCACTGGATGCAGATCATGAAGTCATTGAATCGCCAGAAACTAAAAAGTTGATGAAAGATGAACTCGTAATTACCATCGATAAAAAACCACTTAGTCCTGATATATCTGAAGCTATTCTCAACAATGTTCCTGGAAAAGAACCTAGTCATGAGAAAAAAGCTCAGATCGATAAAGTGGATCAAGGAACCCGTTCAACAGATGATTATTCACCCGAAAAAATATCAAGACCTTTTGAACACCTTAAAGATGACATTCCAAAACATAAAATCATTCGAGACACAGGTAAAACGACAAACGATAGTGAAATAGTAACAGTTATAAGAAGTTTAAGTCCACTTTCGAGTAAAGAGGACTCAAAACAGTTAATTTCAGAAAAAGACGATGATGACAAATCAATTGAGGAATATAAAAAAATTGTTACTAAGGACACAAATGAGTTGACCTCGAGTTTGAAAATCGTAAAAGGTGAAACAGACAATATTTCTAAAGATATTACTAAAAAACTACCTGATGATACCAAGCCATTAATAAAAAAAATAGATCTAGATGAGAATCTAAAGGAGGATATCATTTTTGACAAACTTGATGAAAAGCAAGTAGGTTTAGAAAAAGATATTCTAAAAGATAAAGAATATGTCTCAGAAATCGATGGTGAAAAATCCAAAGAGTCATCATTCATAGTCAAAGGTACTCAAGCGGCAATGGTAGAGAACGGACATCTTGAAATAAGCCATTTACCAAGTGATGAAAAGGTTTGTGCCAAATTATCTAGCACAGAGAAAACAATAAGTTCAGTCTCTATAGAGGAAACACCAATTGAGAAATCAAGCACCGTTCCTACAAGTGAGAAAGTACTACGGAAAGAGGCACCTAGTCCAGAACCAACTGAAAAAGTATATATCTTTAAAACAAGTGATAAAGCAGCAAGCGAAAAGTCCCTTAGCCCCGTTTCAAGGGAGGAGGTATCAAGGTCTGTTCCAAGTGAAGAGGTAGCTAGCCTCATCCCAAGTGAGAAGGTTTCTAGCCCTGACCCAAGCAAAAAGGTACTTAGCCCCATTTCATGCGAGACGGTATCTAGCCACGTATCAAGTGAGAAGGCACCTAGCCCTGTTATAAGTGAAAAAAAAACAAGTGAGAAGCAGTTAAGCAAGAAAGAAGTACCAATTGTAAAACCAACAAGCATTGTATCGAGTATAGAAGCATCGAGTGATAAGGCACCAATACTCGAATCGAGTAAAAAAGTACCTAGCCCTGTTCCAGGTGAGAGGACACTTAGCCCCGTCCCAAGAAAGACGTCACTAAGTCCACTTCAAAAAGATAAAATTACCATTGAGAAATCAATAAGCTTAATTCCTGGTGAGAAACTCTCAAGTGATGAGGCAGCAAGTCCGCAATCACTTCAGAAATCGCCAATTGAAAAGGCACCTAGCCCTGTATCAATTGAAAGGATCCTTAGCCCCGTCACAAGTGAAAAGGCTTCTAGCCCCGATTTAAGTGAGAAGGCACCAAGTGAGAAGTCACTAACTCCGCTTCTAACAGATAAATTAGATATTGAGGAATCAACAAGCATGATTCCCAGTGAGGAACTTACAAGTGATGAGGCAGAAAATCCTGAACCAACTGAGAAATCATTAATAAAAAAGGTACTTAGCCCCGTTCTGAGCGACAGGGCACCAAGCCCCCTTCCAAGTCAAAAGGTACCCAGCACCGTTTCAAGTGAAAAGGTACCTAGCCCAGTTCCAAGTGAGAAATCACTAAGCCCACTTCCATCAGATAAAATAGATATTGAAAAATTAACAACTATTATTCATAGTCAGAAACTCCCAAGTGATGAGGCAGCTAGCCCTGGACCAACTGGAAAATCGCCAATCGCAAGGGTATCTAGCCCCATTTCTAGTGACAACATACCTAGCCCCATCCCAAGTGAAATGGCTTCTAGCCTCGTTTCAAGGCAGAAGTCACCTAGCCCTGGTTTAAGTGAAAAATCACTAAGTCCGATTTCAAGTGAAAAGGCATCTAGTCCTGTTCCAAGTGAGAAGACATCGATTGAGAAGTCACTGAGCCCGCATCCAACAGATAAAATAGATGTTGAGAAATCGACAAGCCTTATTCCTATTGAGAGACTACCAAGTGATGAGGCAGTAAGTCCCCAACCAACTCGAAAATCGCCAATTGAAAAGGCACCCAGCCCCGTTCCAAGTGAAAAGGCTTCTAGTCCCGATTTAAGTGGGAAGGCACCTAGCCCTAATTTAAGTGAAAAAGCACCAAGCCCTATTCTAAGTGAAAAGGCACCTAGCCCCGTTCCAAGTGAGAAGGTAATTGAGAAGTCACTAAGTCCGCTTCCAACAGATGAAAGAGACATTGAGAAACCAACAAGCATTATCCCTACTGAGAAACTTTCAAGTGATAAGGCAGCAAGTCCTCAACCAACTTGGAAATCGACAATTGAAAAGGCACCCAGCCCCGTTCCAAGTGACAAGATACCTAGCTCTGTCACAAGTGAAAAGGCTTCTAGTTCCGATTTAAGTGGGAAGGCACCTAGCCCTGATTTTAGTGAAAAAGCACCAAGCGCTATTCCAAGTGAAAAGGCACCTAGCTCCGTTCCAAGTGAAAAGGCACCTAGCCCTGTTTCAAGTGAGAAGGCGGCAATTGAGAAGACACTAAGTCCGCTTCCAACAGATAAAATAGACATTGAGGAATCAGCAAGCTTTATCCCTAGTAAGAAAGATCCAAGTGATAAGGCAGCAAGTCCTCAACTATCCCAGAAATCACCAATTGAAAAGACACCTTGCCCCGTTCTAAGTGGCAAGATACCTAGTCCCATCCCAAGTGAAGTGGCTTCTAGCCTCGTTTCAAGGCAGAAGTCACCTAGCCCTGGTTTAAGCGAAAAAGCACTAAGCCCTATTCCAAGTGAAAAGGCACCTAGCCCTGTTCCAAGTGAGAAGACATCGATTGAGAAGTCACTGAGCCCGCTTCCAACAGATAAAATAGATGTTGAGAAATCGACAAGCCTTATTCCTATTGAGAGACTTCCAGATGATGAGGCAGTAAGTCCTCAACCAACTCGGAAATCGCCAATTGAAAAGGCACCCAGCCCCATTCCAAGTGGAAAGGCTTCTAGTCTCGATTTAAGTGGGAAGGCACCTAGCCCTAATTTAAGTGAACAAGCACCAAGCCCTATTCTAAGTGAAAAGGCACCTAGCCCCGTTCCAAGTGAGAAAGCAATTGAGAAGACACAAAGTCCGCTTCCAACAGATGAAAGATACATTAAGAAACCAACAAGCATTATCCCTACTGAGAAACTTTCAAGTGATAAGGCAGCAAGTCCTCAACCAACTTGGAAATCGACAGTTGAAAAGGCACCCAGCCCCGTTCCAAGTGACAAGATACCTAGCTCTGTCACAAGTGAAAAGGCTTCTAGTCCCGATTTAAGTGGGAAGGCACCTAGCCCTGATTTTAGTGAAAAAGCACCAAGCCCTATTCCGTCACTGAGCCCGCTTCCAACAGATAAAATAGATATTGAGAAATCGACAAGCCTTATTCCTATTGAGAAACTTCCAAGTGATGAGGCAGTAAGTCCTCAACCAACTTGGGAATCGCACATTGAGAAGGCACCCAGCCCCGTTCCAAGTGAAAAGATACCTAGTCCCATCCAAAGTGAAATGGCTTCTAGCCCCGATTTCAGTGAGAAGGCTCCAAGTGAGAAGTCACTAAGTCCGCTTCCAACTGATATACTAGACATTGAGAAATTAACAAGCATTATACCCAGTAAGAAACATCCAGGTGATGAGGCAGCAAGTCCTGAAAAACCTGGGAAATTATCACCACGAACCAGCATTATATCAACTGAAGAAATGTCAACTGATAAGGCACCAAGCCCTGTTCCAGACGAGGGGGCCCCAAGCCAAATGGCAGTTGGTTCGCTTTCGCCGAAAGAAACTACCTGTATTGTCTCAATAGACGAAAACAAAATCAAAGAACCTTCTAGCATTAGTCTTGCTCAGAAGGAGGAACTACAGAAGGAGCAAAAAATAAGTGATGTAACAACTAACGTCATAGAAAAGATGGACATGTCAACTGAAGAAATTAATGAAGTTGAGGAAATGTTAAAAGATTACGACGTTTTTGGTAGTGTAAAAGAGTCTACTATTACTAGAAATATCAAAGTTACCGAAAATAACATAACAATAATACGCAAATTAGTAATAACCACCTTAACACAAGAATATAGGAGTATCAAAATGAGCTCCACTCTTTACAAAATAGTTATTGTGACCGTTGAAGAAGACACTCTTCCTAGCGGATCTATGATTACTAGAACATCAAAGAAAATAACAATATCAGATCAAGCTCCAGAAAGCTCCGTCGATCACCAAAAATTGAGTGATGATGACCTCAACGATGTGACAGATACTCTTAGTGAAACTGAAGCAAGCCTTGAGTCTCTAATCCCCGTATCAAGTGAAAAAGCTCCAAGCGATGTAATAATAAGCCTAAGAAAAGAACAAGTCGGGGTCACACCCGTTTCTGTTGCAAGTGACAAATTACTTCAAGCTGTTTTAGGCGAGAAATCCCCAGGTGATAAACTACTAGAGCCTGTCAGGAGTCAGAAGGAACCTGTCAAGAAAATACCTAGTGAGAAGGAACCAAGTGACAAGGTATCTGGCCCTGTTGTAGATAAGAAATCACCCAGTGATAAACAATTAGAACTTGCGACGACTGAGAAAAAACCAATCAAGGAGACTCCTGCACCGTCACCTAGTGACAAAGAGTCAAGAGACAAGACGCCCATCACTCTTGTAAGCGAGAAACCATCAGCAGACATACCACTTGAGCCAATCACGAGCAAGAAAGAAATAGTCAAGGAAACACCTGTCCAGATAACTGGTGAGAGAGACCAAATGGACAAGACACCTTCTCTTGTCGTAGGAAAACAATCACCAAGTAATGAAACCCTAGAAACTGTAACGATTGCGAATGAATCAATCAAAGAGATACCTTTTACGTTACCTGGTGAACAGGAACCCAGTGTCAAAGCACCCAGCCCTGTTCCATGTGAAAAATTAGTGGATGATAAACCATTAGTCTCTGTAAGGCCTAAGAAGGTGCAAACTGACAAGGTAGCCAGCCCTCATGCAGCTGACAAATCACCAGATGATGAGTCATTCACACCTGTAACCTCTGAGAAGGAACCAATCAAGGAGACTCTCACTATGCTACCAAGTGAAAAAGAGCTAAGTGATAAGGCACACGAACCCATCTCGAGTGAAAAATCTCCAAGTGAAGAACCACTAGTCCCTGTATTACCTGAAAAAGAACTAATCACGGAGACTCCAGTTATTGTTCAAACTGAGAAGCCAAGCGACAAAGCACCCAGCCTTGATCTAAGCGGAAAACCACCAGTCGATGAGATACCTGTTACGATACCTAGTGCAAAAGAGTCGAGTGACAGGGCTACTAGAACCGTCCCAGATGAAAAATCGCCAAGTTATGAACAAGAAGAACTGGTGACACTGGTAAAGGTACCCGAAAAGCATGCACCTACAACATTATCTAGTGAGAAGAAGCCAAGAGACAAGAAACCCAGTACCGTTGAAAATGAAAAAGCACCAGGTGATGGACTGTCAGAACCCAAATGGACTGAGATTGAACCAGTCAAAGAGATCCCTGCTTCAATGCCTAGGGAGAAGCAGCCAAGTGAAAAAACACCAAGCCCTGTTGAAAGTGAGAAAGCACCAAGTGATGAACCATTAGCAAGAAAGCCAACTGAGAAGGAACCAGTCAAGGAGACGCCTGTTATAATATCTAGTGAGAAGGAGTCGAGTGACAAGACACCCAGACATATTGCAAATAAAAAAGAACTGGGTGATGAACCATCAGAACCCCAGACGACTGAAAAGGAACCAGCCAAAGAGATCTCCGCCACAATACTTAGTGAAAAGGAGCCAAGTGGCAAGGTGCCCAGCCCCGTTGAAAGTGACAAACCACTAGGTAATGAACCATTAGCAACCAAGACGACTGAGAAGGAGTCAAGTGATAAGACACCCAGCCCTGTTGCAAGTGACAAAGTACCGTGTGATGAACCATTAGAATCCAGAACGACCGAAAAGGAATCACCCAAGGAGATTTTCATCACAAAACTAAGTAAGAAAGAGCCATGTGACAACACGCTCAGCTCCTTTGAAAGTGACAAAGCAACAGGTGATGAACCATCTAAACCCAAGACGACTGAGAAAGAACCAATCCAGGAGACTCCTGCTGCAATACCTAGTGAGAAAGAGCCTAGTGGCAAGACTTCCAGCCCTGTTGCAAGCGAAAAAGCACCAGGAGCTGAAACAACAGAACACAAGACGACTGAGAAGGAACCAATCAAGGAGACCCCAGTTACAATTCCTAGTGAGAAGGAACCAAGTGACAAGACTCCAAGCCCTGTTGCAAGTAAAACACCGCCAGGTGATGAACCATTAGAACCCAAGACGTCTGAGAAGGAACCAGTCGATGAGATCCCTGTCACACTACTGAGTGAGAAGGAGCCAAGTGACAAGGATCCCAGCCCTGTGGAAAGTGAAAAAGGCCCAGGTGATGAACCATCAGAACCAAAGACGACTGAGAAGGAACCAGTCGAGGAGACTCCTATTACAATACCTACTGAGAAGGAGCCAAGTGACAAAACTCCCAGCCCTGTTGAAAGTGAGAAAACACCAGGCGATACAACATCAGTACCTATGTCGACTGAAAAGGAACCAGTCAAGGAGACGCCTGTTACAATATCTTCAGAGAAGGAGGAAAGTGACAAGACTCCCAGCCCTGTTACAAGTGAAAAGTCACCAGGTGATGAACCATCAGAACTTAATGTGACTAAAAAGGAACTAGTCAAGGAGACTCCTGATACAATACCTACTGAGAAGGAGCCAAGTGACAAGACTCCCAGCCCTGTTGCAAGTGAAAAATCACCAGGTGATGAACCATCAGAACCCATTTCGTCTGAGAAGGAACCAGTCGATGAGATCCCTGTCACACTACTGAGTGAGAAGGAGCCAAGTGACAAGGCTCCCAGCCCTGTGGAAAGAGAAAAAACCCCAGGTGATGAACCATCAGAACCCAAGACGACTGAGAAAGAAACAGTCGATGAGATCCCTGTCACAATACTGAGTGAGAAGGAGCCAAGTGGCAAGGCTCCCAGCCCTGTTGAAAGTGAAAAAGCCCCCGGTGATGAACCATCAGAACCCAGGACGACTGAGAAGGAACCAGTCAAGGAGACTTCTGTTACAATACCTTCTGAGAAGGAGCCAAGTGACAAGACTCCCAGCCCTGTTGCAAGTGAAAAAGAACCGGATAATACAGCCTCAGAACCTAAGTCGACTGAAAGGGAACCAGCCAAGGAGATCCCTGTCAGAATAGCTACTGAAAAGGAGCAAAGTGACAAGATTCCCAGCCCTGTTGCAAGTAAAAGACCGTCAGGTGATGAACCATCAGAACCCAAGACGACTGAGAAGGAACCAGTCAAGGAGACT
>PKRV01000162.1:468671-595467 GCA_003709505.1 Hyphantria cunea | reverse complement strand
GCACACATGTACAACGGCGGGCTTAATGCCCAAGGCATTCTCTACCAGCCAACCTTTGGATGGTGTAGAAATTTAGTGGGATAGATGCATTGTGGTGGGAAAAAAATATATATATTCGTGAAGTTACAATATATACATAAAAATATAAATAAATATATATACACGGTAATATATAAACTTTATATACATACACTATGATGCACACTAATACATAAACCTTACATACGTACACTGTGAGTGGGTACTAAGTTGTTTACTAATTAAGGCTTTCCTGCCATCTGGTAAAAAGGTGGTGGTGGTTTTACTTCCCTGTATTTTGCCATGAATTTTTAATTCTGTAAATATTCTTTAGTCAATATCCTTTACTCTCTTTTATCGAATCACGAGCATGATACAAAGCTAAGGCTGTCAAAAATCGATTTTGTGTCAGATGTAGTATCAAAAGTATTGATATGAAATAAATGTAGTGACTTACAATCGAATATCGACGTATAGTTGTGGTCGGATCACCAAAGTTGTCCTGGAATTGTTTATTCAAAGCGCGCCTCGGACGTGATACGATTGTAACGCGTTCCGGGACGATTCCAATCAAATTTTGATTTATTCCTTTTATTTCTCTTTGAATTTTCGGTAATGTTTGTCTGATATTGTTGAGCTCCCACATAGGCTGCCAGTCACATATGTAATTGTTATTCTTTAGCTGGAAATCCAAGGCTTATACCTACATTCAAAGTTATATTTGTTTTATGGAAATTTTATAGTTTTGTTTTTGTGCCTGACATGCATGGTACAAATATTTAGTAGCTAAGTTTTCTCTCTGCTAAATGTAAGCGTAGCAACTTCTGATTGATAATATTGTTGTAAAAATGGTTTTTTTAAGAAGTATCAATACACCTACATATTGATTCTCTGTTAAAAATGCAAGAGATAAAACAAAAAAACAATCTGGCAAAATTTAGGAAGTCGACTTTGGAGACTTTCTTTTTTGGTTAATAGAATAAGGCTCTAACAATTTTCAATTTAGTAAAATTAAGATTCAACCAAATTCAACGCTGACCGCATCTTATTGAAAACCGATCTGCAGCATCCTCATCACGCTTCACCTTATTAACATGATGGCGCTGGTATCCGAAACACATAAACAATGACTTCCAATTTCCTAGTCTAAGAACTTGCAAGTCGCAATCTTGCCTCCAAACTATTGACGAAGTTGTAGAGTAAGCATAAATTGTGTCTCTCACCAATAGTTTGCGAACTAATGTCCGCTTTTGTGAGCTATCTTGAACGGGAGCAGTTGGCTTCGTGTGTTTACTGAGTAAATTGAGACCGGCTTTGGTACTTGCCTGTTGTTGGCTGTAATTGGTGGTTGCTGTTCGTGTATGGAGGTAATAGCATTAAGTGTAAAATAACTGGCGTTGTATCACTTATGTTAATAGTACTTGTAAAAAGAAAACTTTGTTATTGGAAAAATAACGTTATTGAAGTATCTAATAGAAAAAATATACATGAACCAGGACAGAGAGTTTCTTTAAATAATGTGCACTTGTTCTATGATTTAAGTAAGTAGGTACTTATACGATGTAAATAGGTTCACAAGCTAAAAATAGAAGCTACTGATCCGTGATGAAACCATGACTGAACTACAATACAGATTTATTAAATTACTATACGGCTTACTCTGTTTAAGCCATATAAGATGGCTAGATATATCTTGGGGGGTTCGTATCGCTGTCGAGCCCATTCCTAAAGTATTTGGGACTGGTGCTCGACAGCCGATGGGATTTCGGCCCCGACTTTCAGCAGCTAGCGCCCAAGTTGTTGGGTGCGGCTGGGACCCTGTCAACGCTGCTTCCCAACGGGTTGGACCCAAACGTCGTTTGCGGGCGGTTGTATGAGGGCATCGTGCGGTCAATGGCCCTATATGGGGCACCGATTTGGGCGACCGACCTGACGGCAGGTTCAATCACCGTTCTGCGGAAGCCGCAGAGGGTGCTGGCCGTCAGAGTCATAAGGGGTTATCGCACGATCTCCTACGAGGCGGCTTGCATGCTGGCCGGATTGGATAGGCAGGGAGCCGGACGCTCGGTCACCACTGTCACCACTGCGTCGACTGTCGGGAAGACACGGCGTGGCATACAAAGTGGCTGTCACAGTATGCCGCTTGGGAGGGACCGCGCCGTGCCCTTAACACTATAGTAGGCAGTGACCTCTCGCTGCCGGCCGTAGTTCGTTCTATGGTCGACGGCGAGAAGTCCTGGGACGCGGTGGTGTCCTTCTGCGAAACCGTCATCTCGCAAAAGGAGGCTGCGGAAAGAGAGAGGGAGATCCTGACCTCTTTCTCACCCAACCAGCCGGACCCGAGGTGGCGGCGCGTAGTGTTCCTGTGCGCCCCTCTTTGAAGTCTCGAGGGGAGTCAAACACCTCACTCCCCTCGATGACGAGATGAGGTCCGCAGCAGCGAGCCGGCACCAGTCGGGATTGCGGATGCCTTTTAAGTTCCCATGATCCCTGGCGTAGGTGAGAGAAGGAACACCGGGGTTTTAGTCAGTAAAAGCCTGACAGACCTCTTCGCCCTCCCCCCAGAGCGGAGTATATCCATGAGGATTTCTCCCGTAAAAAAAAGGGTAGATATATCACAAATTATTATTTCATTAGATTCTAGACATTTTTTTTGTATAAATAATACTTAAATTAGCTAGCGAAGATTTAGCTCATACATAGTGTATATATCCATGGTATCTATAAAAATAATATAAACAAATACAAATCCCAGGGTATAGGAATATAAATTGAATACTTATTCTACAGATAAAATAATTTTATTGTGGTGGTACGGTACTGTCGTACCTGCTTGTTTAATTTTATTGTTAATTGTTTATATTGTTATTATGATGTCAGTGAGACTAATACTAATACTATAAAGTTGAAGGATATGTTGCGTTTAAGCCAATTGTTCAGAGTTGTACACATTTTAATACATTGATTATTGTCATACAATGTCTTCTTTTTTTGATGATATGGCAATCAGCCGTATCAGCTATTTCTGCCAATATCAAGTAATTTAAGTTATCAATTCTAAGTCTTTGATTCTCCAAGTGTTCGTCGTGATGGAATTAATGATAAAAAATATAAAAAAATGTGGATGACATGAAATGGGGACCGTATTTCGCAAAAACAAAAAACGACCTCCATCATACTCGTACAATGCCATTCATCCCCTAAAGCAATTAAACTAAAATCACTCTTCAGAACTTATCTTTATTTTAATGAGTAACATTTATAGCAACGAGATTTTGTTACTTATATAGCGCTGAAACAAAACAGTCTTTATTTTTCCTGAATGATGTCAGAACAGCGTTCTTTTCGTTAATATTTCTTTTCCCCAGTTGCTTAATTAAAATGTTCTTTGAGATCAAGTCTACGCCCACTTTTAATATTGTCTTCGGAAGTCATTGTTCTGCTTTCAATACCTAGTTTAGTATGAGATAAAATTTTGTATTAATATTTGGCTGAAAGATTTGCCTTCAATTAATTATAACGAAATGTTTTACGAAGTTATAAATTCAATCTGGAATTGAAAGAGAAATGGACGACTTCGTGTTATTTTAAATGATGAATAAAATAATATAAACAGACTTGGTAATTTATCATTGCTGGCTAAAATGAAATATATAAAAGAGTTGTAGTGAGTTTCCGATGTCTCTGATGAGAATTATTTATTATGGAATATCACCTTACTTTCAGTAGATTTTGAGTGATGTCTCGATATTATATTCAAACTTAACTAAACACTTTAATAGTGAATTGAACGATAAAGCAGTAAAGAATTCTACTATCATGGTTTCAATATCAGACCACTACTACCAAGTTTCATCTAGTTGGAGTTCTCATACCGAAAGTAATGAGCCCAAAATCCCAAAAGGCTTTCTACTAGACACTGAAGTATTCCTATCATCTTTATCAAACTGACTGGTTTCGTTATCTTAAAACTGATGCTAAAATACCAAACTATACTACTGTCACCCAAATTACATTTCTGTATGAAAATTAAAAATAGGTTGAAGATGATTGCAAAATAGTTCACATGGTTAGTCCCAATTGAAACGTCAGGCAAAAGAAACATGCAGAAGCATCACAACGCCGCCATGGTGTGGGTCAATATGCTGCATTGTTGCATTGTCTGCATTCGTAATGAACACGGTGACCATCATTCATGGTTTCTGCTTATTCTTTCCACCAGGCAGATTAGAGTCATTTTGGCAGGTCCATATATAAAAAATCAACAAATAACATTAATTAAGTCCCTTTTTTCAGTTCTACCCTTAATACGAGTTGCTTCTGTAGTTAAATAAGGGAAAGATTTTATTGCATTCATTAAAAACTATTACAGTGTATGAGATTGCCTAGGTTCCGATTTTCCTTTAAGTGTTGCTCTTTGTCTTTGTATTTGTATTTGCCAATTTCCATTACTTCATCCTTATCTACATATTTTTTAACTAATTCAGAAAATACGTAGTTTGAGCTGCCAAAACGATGCTTCTTTTCTCTTCTTCTCTGCCCGATGCAAAGCATGAGCAGAATCTAGGGCTAGTTATCACCATCCTCAATTCGCATGAAGACAATGCAGCATAGTGGTCAAGTGAGACGCTTTATCTCGCTCCCAAACTATCTCAACTCCATTGTATTTATTTCTATTTATTTTTATACAACTTCATATTCCACTCTAGTGTGTAATAATAAGAAATATAACAATACGAAGATCAATATTAAGTATTACAATAAGCAGTTTTATCTCACATGACGAACTCATCCAGATAACCTTTGAACTTTCGATATTATAAAGCCTAATTTTGGGTACTGGGTGGTATATTATAATAACAATCTAATCATTTTACAGTGTACACACTATTAACTCATATAAATATACAAATATTAAAATAAGTGCCACAAATACACTAAAAGGAAGTATTCTGTTGATGGAACACTTAACATGCTTAAATAATGTAGTTAGTATATAGATTGTCATATTTAGTATGTAGTATATGCAATTTTTTCCAGTAATTGACTGCCTCAGGTTCGATTCCCGCGTCGGACCCAATGTTTGTATGATCCGCTAATATTTGTTGCCGAGTTAGGGTCTTTTATAACATATATATAATTTTAAAACAATCATATAATATGTATGTATTTACAAAAAAGTATATATGTATTTATATGAGTTGTCACTAGACAACTCATATAAATACATATATACTTTTTTGTAAATACTAAGTACTAACTCATAACACAAGCTACTGTATGCTTAGCTTGGGATTAGATGGCGTTGTGTGTAAGATGTCCTAAATATTAAATATTCAACTTTTATCCTAAATATCCCCAATATTCTCATACAATTCCAATCAAAATTCGCATATGTCAAATATATATCTTCCAATATGAAGTACTGAGCTAACCAACTGTGTATTAACCGCATCAAAGTAGTGGCCAACTAGGGCCAGACTTAATATATAAAGTGCTCTGCACAGCAGCTGACTCTGTTACAAAGCGGCTTGTGTGGACTTTAAAATAGATACCTATCTTAATTAATGTTTCTGGGCGATGCTATAGTTTCAGGTATAAGTTCAAATATTTTTACTTATGAACACGTTTCAAGGTTCAAGTAAACATATCGTTCTGCTTTTTTGAGTGGAATTAAAATGAACTCAATACTTAATTAATAATAAGTCTAGTTTTATATTAAATAACTACAAACTAATCTATATCTAAATGTTTTCATAATATAGCAGATTCTATATTGGTGTAGAATCAGCAATGTTATGAAAATATTTAGACAGGAAAAATCGAAACTCTAAAACTTTTATTAGAGTTTCGATCGCATTGCAAACTGTATTATGCCTAAAGTATGTCTCTTCCATTTATACAATTTTGACTCACATAAGTAAAGGTAACTTAATTAATATGGGTTTAAAATCGTCTGCTTTAGTATCTCTTACTTTAATATATGTTATTAACTCATGTTAGGTTTTAAACTTAAACGCAGATTGCTCTGACAACATGCAATAATAGTTCGGGATGAGGCCATAAGTGATATCAGCTACTTCTTTTACATGCACAGCGAACTTTAGTGCTGTACACCCTTTTACTTGTTCCATATGATTAACGCCTAACATTTTCAAAGGATTGTATCGCAACCTGTCTCCAATACTGTCCAAATCTACAATGGACGACAATAGTTGCAAAAGTCATTGCAATCTGCAACCCGACGGTTCATATTGCACCCCGCACAACAATGGGTACAAGTTTCACAATTTGTGGTCTCGACGTAAGAAAATCGATGAGTACCTACTTTGAAACTATTGGCCGGGGACAAAATTTATTGGCGGCCAGAACTTGGACAATGGGTTAGTTATACGGTGTCGATCTTGATTTGAGTGTTTCAAGGATTCTAAAAGTTTGAACTCTGAATATTGCTTATTGTCGATAATATCTGTTTGAAGTTTGTTAACTGAAAACCTTGCTGTTGTCTTAAAAGGTTTGATTGTTCGTAAAGATTTCAAGCTCACAATTCTAGCCAGTTTCCTCAAGAGCCTTTTCAAATTCAGCAGAGAAAACTTGTGAAATGTTAAATTTGTTTTAGATTGACTCAAAACGAAACTTTAAGGTTTTTGTAAAAGCTGTCTATTATATTCCATTATATTTTCTCCCCAGAGACCTACTTAGAACAATGTGATTCATATTACACAAAAAAAATGTTCGTACTTTGTTGAAAGAATGATTAATCTCACTTACATATACAAAGCTTCACGGTTTTTAATCCGAAGGAGTATACAGGGACATATAAAACATTCAAACTTTGACTACTAATTGGGGGCCATCCTATTGCCGTGGACTGTGTATGTATATAATTATAAATGTATCACTAAATATATAACGTAGATGAATTAGACTGATGATGATAAATTGTTCTGAGTAAAAATTTAAACAATGACTACCAGCTTACCAATTCAACAAGTTAATCACAAATGTATCAATCATAGATGAATCACTAAATATATATAGTATATAATATAATATGTAGAGACTGACGATGATGAATTGTTCTGAGTAAAAATTTAAACAATGACTACCAGCTTACCAATCTGACCAGTTAATCACAAACGTATCAATCATAAGTGTATCACTAAATATATAACGTATATGAATTAGACTGATGATGATGAATTGTTCTGAATAAAAATTTAAACAATGACTACTAGCTAACCAATCCGACCAGTTAATCATTATCTACAAAGCATTATACATTTTACTCAAGATACAAATATTATATGAGATATCACATCTTATAAATATAATTAAAATGAAAAAATAGGACACAACCCAAACTAAATGTATTTTTTATTCCAATATCCATATATTTATGACTAATATTTTCGTAAATACCGCTTGTGTAGTTTTCGTCGAGCTCATACACACCTAAACATTATCGTCTCATGCTTCACTGCTTTTAAAACCAACACTGTATGCAATCATTTTTATAGTCTGCTGAACGTTTATAAAATTTGGTTTAAAACTTACATGTTCACCTGGACGAGAATTGGCTACGGTTATGCTCTTATATTATGTGAAATTATCTAGATTTTGAACAGTATTTTATTCTGAGCAAATTTTAAATAATGTATACATCAGTTTGAACTATTTGAATAATATTTTATTAACCAACACAGAAAACGAAAATATTTTTAAAGTTTTATTGAGTGTACCAGCTTTTAGCTGTGTTCAAATTTCATTGAAATCGATGATATTGTTCAGCTGTGAAAGTGTAAAAGATAAACAGAATAACTTTCTAATTTATAATATTAATAGTAATAAAATATACCATTCATATTTTTGTCTGCATAACTATAACTGCATTGCTATAATGTGGGATAAAAATTAACAATTATGATGTTTCTTAAATACTGATCGAATTTGAAGCTTGTTAGAACCGTTGATCATCGATGAAAATGAGACTTTTATATTGAAACTAGCTGAGCAAACTTAGTTTTGCCATATACGTTATTATAATAAAATAAAAAGTGAAAAAATAAAAAAAAACATTTGTGGGTTTGTCATCTTTATCATTTAGGGGTATGAAAAATAGATGTTGGCCGATTCTCAGACCTACCCAATATGCCCTCAAAATTTCATCAAAATAGGTATCTCGGTAGTTTCGAAGGGATTTGGTAACAAACACTGCGACACGAGGATTTTGTATATTAGAGGTATATTTTATATACCATTCATGCTTATAGCTTTCATTGGTCGATATTTTCAAAAGCACGATAAGAAGTTTCGAACGATATTTGTCACGTATGTTTTATTTATTTTTTATGTGAGGAGAATCCTACATACATCAAGAACATTTTTAGGGTTATCGAGTGAAAAAATCGAGTCGGTATTAAGAACTAAATGACTAAGAATACTAAGCTAGCATCACACAAAAACAGATAGTAAGATATAATTTATTTCCTTTAAATAATGCTTTGAAATAAATTTCTGTCATATAGCAATTTTGCATTTAATTTTTACCTAACTGCGAAAGAAGGAGGGTTATGTTTTTCGAGTGTATGTAAGTATGTATGTATGTATATTTCTTTGACACGCCCTAGAGCCTAAACGGCTTGTCGTTTTTTTATGGGAGTGGTGTCAATAGATTTGTCTTAGTCCTGAGGGTGACACTGGATACATCAAAATTAAAAAAGAACAAAAAAAAATTATTAAAGAAAACTGAATTTAATAAAGAACGCAGCTATTGACACAGACGATTTTTTTAAATTATTTTATTTGTTAGATTCACGACAGTATGGATCAAAATGCGAAACTAAACATTTCTCAAACAGTTTCACGAAGAAAATGTGTGTATGAAGTTTTGATTTATGCCTACATCTAAAGTACAAACTAAATTGCTTATGATTAACGGTATTACATATGCTCCTTTTCAAGAATTGCTCTTTAAGTAGTTATAACGATGGTAAGTTTTGTATTGTAATATAGAGAAGGTAAGTTGTATTATAATTTCCGAAGTTGAGGTTGAATGGAGCTTTGTAATATCTTGTTAGACTTCAGTAGTTTATTGTGTATGTTTACAGTTTGAAGCTGTGCCGTGTGTCACGTGTAATATGTGAATACTTATTCTTATCCAGAACGTTTTTGAAGTAGGAGCCTTTTTTATGGAGCGGTGGGCATAGGAGCAGACGTATAGCCTGATGGTAAGCGATTACCGCCGCCCATAGATACCCGCAACACCAAAGGCGTCACAAGTGCGTTGCTGGCCTTTGGGGAAAGGGAAGGGGAATGGGGCAGAAGGGGTATCATAAGATATTATAGATATTTGCTCTGCCTTATGGAAAGCATCAACAGAATCCAAAAGTGGTGGTCCTTATACTCATTGCGAATTTAGAATGCAAAAATTACGATTATTTCTACTATGATTACTTTCATGCCAATCGCCTCGTGTTGTTAATATGATATGGCATTTAATTTGTGGTGACTTCCACATACAACGTAAAACAGAAAACACTACAGCACCATCTTCAGAAAATACGTCGAACTACGGAGTAACGAAGGAAACTAAGAACTACCAATCCTGAATCGCGCAAGAGAAGTTCTCGCGTCGATTAGCATATATACAACTTTCCAACACCAACCGTTGGACAGTGGCCCGCCAGGCATAATCACCTCGCCTGGTCAGAGGATCCTCCCTTTGTGTTGGAGCGATATGTAACACCCGTTCCTAAATAAAATTTTTGAGTACTTGATTTATTCTCAAATATTTTAGTTGTTACTTGAATAACGTTTCAATATCAACAAATATTAAATAAAAAATGTTAATTATTCTAGTGTTTATAACATCATAATAATAATAATTTGGTTGCAGTATGGTTGTTGAAACCTAGAAATAGAAAATTCATTTCTAACTTTATGTTATTTATTAGGTTCACCACTATTTCTTTACACTAAAATTATTTCAAAATGATCACAATACTGCATAACAAACATTTATAGATAAACACATCATGCTAATTTCGATTTAACTACCTTATATATATAAAACCATATACATATACTCGTATATGAAGGTACATTAAAAGGTACAGGTACAGGTAAATTAAAAGATGGGAGGACGATTTACCTAAAGGATGGAGAAGGACTGCTATGGACAGAGAGACGTGGAAAGAATTGGGGTAGGCCTATGTCGACAGACAACCTGACCAAAGTGGTTGCTAAGTATAAGTATGTAATTGGAAAAAGGTCAGCGAATAAAGGCTTTTATTATTATTATTATTATTCTCTTTATTATTTATATATACATATTAATTACATTTTTAAATACATAAAAAAAAACTTATACATATTTAAAAATATAAAAAATAGTAGACCACCGACTTCGGGTACAGGGACCAAGAAACCGGTGGTTAGGGCTCCAAAGAAAGGAACCTCCTGACAATACGAGCCGTGTCAAGAAGGACTGCCTTCTGCATCAGACCCTTGATCCAACCATCTAACGTGAGCCTCTTGAGGTGTTGGTCGAGGCTCTTGGCTATCAATCCGTGAACAGACACAACTATCGGAACAATGATCACCGAATCTACATCCCACATATCGACAATCTCGTGAGATAAATCCAAATATTTCAATTGTTTTTCTTTTTCAACTTTCACGAGATTCTCGTCATGAGGAACGGCGATGTCGACAATCATTGCGCAGCGCTCTAATCGATCTATTAGCACAATATCAGGCTTATTGGCAACAATAGTCCTGTCCTGTTATTATTATTATATGAAGGTACAATTAAAAGAAAAACAAAATAATTTTCAAATATTTTTTGTTTTCACTATGTTATCTAGTTGGACAGCTTCACTGGATTTGTGCCGGCAACCAATGCGCGCGCGCAATCTTTGACAGACCAGAACAGTCTGGACTGGTTATCGACGCCGACCGCACGTTTGCTTACCTAAGCCATATATACCGCTTATATATTGTTAACGTAGTACTTATATACTGCTTTCATACTTAGTAACGTCTTGTGCTATTCTCGAACTATCTATCTTCTTGCTTGAATGTTTATTGTGCAGTGCTTGTGCCTATTTTCTACCTACTGTACCTCCTGTTTTTTTCTTTTGTACTGAACAAATAATACATTATATTAGTGAGCTTAACCTTTCCATTTACTTCTCATACACGAGACGCATAGTCACAACTCTAGTACCTGCAGAACTAACGACTGTCAACGAATATATTAATTTTTAACGATTCCTAGCGACGCTGCTATTGTTGGAGAACTTTCACATTCATAGTCCATGCTAAGTTTTTTATTCTTTACTTCCTGACGTTTCGATGGAACACTTCTTGTGACGTGTTTTATTCTTTTCTGTTGTAATAACTTTAGTTTTTGTAGATCACAAAATACTTCCCACGCAGAATATCATATTTTTAAGGGAAGTCAATATTACAGGAAATTTAATTAAGGCCTTTTTAAATTTTGATAGCTAAGTGTTCCAAAAATCAAGTTATATGGTAAGTTATTGTTATTTTTAAAACCATTAAACGAAGAATTCTTACGGAAAGATTAACAAGTGTTTTAGGATATAATTTCATTCAAACCTCCACAAAACCGGTGTGAAACAGCGCCTGCGCTGTATTTCACCGAGTGAGGGAGGATACCGGAGGCCCTTAATCCAACCCTTCCCCTCATCCCCCTTTCCATCCCCCAAGGCCGGCAACGCCCTTGTGTTGCGGGTGTCCATAGGCGGTGGTAATCGCTTATCATCAGGGGATACGCTTGCTCGTTTGCCCCCTATTCCATAAAAAAGAAAAAGCGAAACAATATTTTATATCAATCGGACAAGATTGATAAATATTCTTTAAAAAATCTTCCTCGTAGAAGTTTTCCTTTTTTTATCAATTATCTTACCTTATAAATTTGTAGAGAGTCTGATTGGCATTGTTAAAAATAACTCTACCACTCATATAACTATATTTTTAAAATGTTGCCATAAATAGCTTATTTTCGATATTTACTGTACACGTACGAATATTTTTTTTTTATATCATTAACAGAGGCTCCGACGTTTGCCAACACGTCAATGTAAGAGAGAGACTGCTGTAAAACTTTTAAAATTGTTGCGTATATATATATATATATATATATATATATAGCTAATAACTGGCTGACCTTATGAAATAAGGGGTGTGCTCCGCTAGGAGTTCTCATACTCTAAAACACATGCCTACTACACCATATCTGCTCATAGTCCAATCAGACGGATAGTAGGATTTATAAAAAAAAAAATGATTTTTGAAAAGAATGCGCATAAACAGAAGTTACAATAAATGCAAGGGAATAATTTTCAAAGTTTTTAAATCTAATAAGTGATAATTAGGATAGGAAAATGTATTATTCACCTGCTATGGCTTCAAAGTTCACTTAAATGTAATAAAACAAGATATTCAAAACGGTCGAAATTAAACCGCCTGAAGTTCTCAAGTAATAGATTACTGTTCAACCCAGGGGTGTACCGTTATTAATATTACAATAACCGTATGTACGTACACGTTGTTGTATAATATAAATTAATGAATATCCACTATCTTATAGAGTTAGGCAATTCCCGGCGGTACCGATCGCGTAACTTCAATGTATTAGGTTCTGTAATATAAAAACAAGGCTCACCTGTCTCATCTATGTCACCCAAATTTAATATCATAAGAAATATAGTTGCAATATTTGAGTCAGTACAAGCAATCAATGTCTCCAGTTGGCTACTGGCCAAAGTAAATGGCGTGGTATGTCTATGAAGTTGGTGAATTCATTATTGAAGATACAAATCTTTATATATAGTCCCGCTTGCTTAGTATGAGGGACGAAATATTTTTATATTATAGGAGGTGGAATTGAACCTGGTGACTTGGTATAGTAAGTTTCCAAAAGGAGTATTTAGTATCATAAAATTAATTTAAAAAATACTAAAATTGTCCAATTATGGTAACGGACGCCGCATCCACCATACAATCTGTAGAGAGACCTTCTTCAAGTGCATATAAAATGAATGAAGGTTGGTCGTCAGTTTCTTAAACTCCTCCATGTCATTGACCAGGCAGAACGGTTGTTCAAGGGAGGTGATACCAATCCACCATAGGACATTTCGCACGCATGATTTTTTCCTACGTCCAGCGCGCCTCTTCCTCTCCACCACACCTATAATTACTAATAGTAGCAACACATATCTTACGTGGCTAAGCACCTGGCTAATATATATTTAAATATGTGCGTTTTGACGGTTTGCATCAATTTTCTAGGTATGTAAGCACGCTGGTGCACAATGTCGTTCTTGACCTTTCAACTAATGACTGAAGCATAGTACGGTAGCGCCTCATTTGTCGCCGTATGTCTGTCCATCTATCTGTTCGTCTGTCACCAAACTGTATTTATATATACATGTGTCTGTTGAAATTTTCACGGATGTATTTTTGTGGCCGCTGTAACAAAAATAATAAAAAACGGGATTAAATAAATGTTTATGGGGGCTCCCATACAACAAACTTGATTTTCTTATCGTTTTTTTTCTCAAAGTTTGTGAACTGTAACATTCTGCTTACAATTTAACCTAGTATTTTTAGTTGGATTAAAATCTATCGAAGTGAACCATCAAATTGTGTGTAAAGGCTCGCATCTCAAGCGCTGATTGGTTGAACAGCAAATATCCCGTACTGTTATATTTGCTTGTTAATTCGTTTGTTGCCGAATGGAAAGCATTTTTTGAATGTAAATTGATTTCATGTTGAAATAATATAAATTAAGGATTAGTTAAATAAAAGTATTGTACCAGTAAAATTACTGCGATGATATCTTCCACCACGTTTCTGTTTTCGGCGAACTTTGCTATGGATTTCTGTTACGAATGGGGGTCACATACTCTCAAGATTAAAAGTGTACATTATATATGTATACCTTCCTCTTATATAACACTATTTATTGCTGCAAAGACGGCTGGCAGGAGCTGGATGTGGGAAGCCATGGACTGAACTAAGTGGCGAGCAATTGGAGAGGCTTATGTCCAGCAGTGGACTGCGATAGGCTAATGATGATGATTGCTTCAAATTGTATTAAAATCTGTTGAGTAGTTTAAAAGATTTAAGCGAACACAGCAGAAGCAACGTCTTTTTATACTATGGAAAGATGATAATTTCTAAATTATTTTGTTTTGTGTTGATCGTATCAAACATACGAGATTATAATATTATTATGTACCTATAAAAAAATTCACTGACAAAGGACAAAGGAGGATGATACCATTTTCTTTTAACTGAATATCCTGCCTTAGACGCCTGTGGTATGAAATGCAATTCCATTCATGAATTTCCCAAGAGAATATTTTACTCGGTGTTCGGGAGCTTAACGTTTTTTTACAAATATATTAGAAACATGTAGACAATTAGGTTTTTGTAATAGATTTTTATATTATAATACATATAACTTTCAGAATATAGTATAGTTAAAATAAAAAAAAAATATTTCAGACATTTTAACTCACAACGCCATCTAGTTCCAAACTAAGCAGACCTTACATTATCGGTACTAGACAACTGATATAAATACATATATATGTTTTTTTTTGTAAATACATACATATCATACATAGAAAACACCCAAACTCCGAAACAAACATTTGTAGATCATACAAAAATGTAATCCGACCCGGGTATCGAACCGGAGACCTCAAGAACAACAAGAAGAACTTAGGAAACAACTCTTTTCTTAGGAGGGGTCTATGTCCAGTAGTGGACTGTTAAAAGCTGATGTTATATATACGGATTAAATGTCTCTGCATAAAAGAATATTGTGATCGGATCATCGACCGCCGATCGGCAACGATCGGTCATGATCGGTGCCGGTGATGAGCGCATTTTAGTAGGGTAGTAGATTAATATAAATATCAATGACTACCCTCTCTAATTTATAATTGTGTATATCCCTGTTGAGTTCTGGAATGTTGTTTATATTGTTTTATATGTTGAAGAATTTGAGATTTAAATATGCCTTGGTGATGACACTGATGCACGGAAAAACTCGAATGAGTTTGTGGCATCTTACATGTAATTTAGTGTATACTTTATGATGTATCAATAAAATAAAAAAAAAATGGTGATGAAAGTTATATTATAAATTTACCCTTCCTTGGCAGTCGGATGAGAAGAAATGTTTGACTTACTTTATCTTGTAACTTTGAAAGAGCAATTCTTGTGTAAACATATTATTTATAATCCGAATCTCGAAAACGGCTCTAACGATTTTCATCAAATTTTACATGTAGGGTCTGGCGCCTTTCTCATGCAGCGGCCACAAAAACAAATGAGAACGCCATTTACCGAAGATACACTGAACTACGGAGTAACGTAGTGTATGAAGAAGCTACCAATCCTGCATCGCGCAATAGAAATTCTCGCGCCGATTAACATATATTCAACTTCCCAACATCGACCGTTGGGCAGTGGCCCGCGAGGCATTATCACCTCGCCTGGTCGGAGGATGGGCCCTTAGTGTTAGAGGGACATGTAACCCGATCCTCCCAGGGTATTCGGCGGCTATAAATCGATCTAGTTAGGATCTTTTTTAGAAAATTTAGGAAAAAAATACCGGGCAAAGGTCGGTTATCCAAGTTTAATAATACGTACTTACAACATAACGTAATGTATGACATATTTTGGTGCTTTAAAACCTTTAGACGTATCTCCACGTGGTAAGCGATTACCGCCGCCTATGGACACCCGCAACACCAGAGGGATCACAAGTGAATTGCCAGTCCTTAAGGGACGGGGAGGGGGATGGGGGGAGTGTTTTGGGTATGGGCCTCCGGTATCCTCACTCACTCGGTAAAACACAGCGCAAGTGCTGTTTCACACTAGCTTTGTGTGAGGCCGTGGTATCACTCCGGTTGAGCCAGCCCATTCGTGCTGAAGATCGGCTCTTCTACGGTAAATAATGTTACTAAGAATTTTAGTATATAAGAATTTGAAATATAAATCATTAGCTTTTACCTGCGGCTTCGCTATCAGTTATCGCGGTAAAAAATAGTTTTTACTCAAAAACCATGTACCTCTGTACTAAATTTCATTGTATTGGTGCAGCGGTCTAACCGTGAAAGCATAGCAGACGGGCAAGCAGAGAGATAGTCAGAGTGACTTTCGAATTCGCAATATCAGTATGAATTATAATACAGGTATAGCTACACTGAATACGTATAGCACAACGGAACGTACCAAATATTATTTCCAGTACTCGCAGCCAATACCAGTTCCGTCACGTTAGTCGAAATATCCAAGAAATATAAGTCATGCACGTCTCACGAACATTCGTCGTCCAGTATCGTGAGTAGCACACATAACGGGTGGATTGGACAGGACTGAATATAACATGAGGAGCGAATAAGCCCCGACCTCGAGAATAAGCCCCTGGGGTATATTTTGGCATGTTCCGAAGTTTATGTACTTGGAATAGGAAGTGCCGTGCTTATTATTGTATAATTATTTATTTTACCGTGGGAGAGCCACGTTTCGGCACGAATGGGCCGGCTCAACCGAAGTGATACCACGGCCTTATGGAAAACCCGTGTGAAACAGTGCTTGCCCTGTGTTTCACCAGGTGAATGAATATACTGAAGGGCCCATACCCCAATATTTTCAATCAGGTTTTTCATCCAAACGTTTATTAAATTAATAAGTAAAGTAAGTACCTAAAAATAGAAATTGTATAAAAGGTTAAGGTGACTTTCAAGTAAGATACCTTAATGTTATACTGTATCATTATATTAATATTATTTTTATGTAGTAAAACGAAAGTGATCGTTAACAAATATTAAGAAACCTACATACAATTTTTTTTATGGAACATTTGGGCTAACGAGCAGATGTATCGCCTGATGGTAAGCGATTACCGCCGCCCATGGACACCCGTAACACCAAATGCGTCACAAGTGCGTTACCGGCCTTGGGGGTTGGCGAGGGGGATGAGGGGAAGGGTTGGACTATGGGCCTCCGGTATCCTCACTCACTCGGAGAAACACGGCGCAGGCGCTGTTTCACACCGGTTTTCTGTGAGGCCGTGGTATCACTCCGGTCGAGCCGACCCATGCATGCCGAAGCGTGGCTCTCCCACGGTGAAAGTTTTCGTTTTAGAGAGTAAAATTTCCAAGAATCTTTATTCTCTGAAACGATATCTATGGTGGAATAATAATTGGGTGATTAAATTATAAAATGGTATAACATTCAAATCGGCTTATTATTTCACCAAGTAGGCATATGTATTAAACTGCTATCATGTTTATAATACTGTTGCTTCATGTTTAAACACGCGCACACCGCCCCGTTCCTATTAATTAGATATTACACGCTAATTACCCAGTAATTGCTAGTAGTACATTCACGTGGTGTGGTGTAAAATCATAATGTATGTATTTGATATATCTTACTTGAAAACTATTCACTTCATATGTGTAAGTATCACAAAATATGACTGTTATATTTTCTGGCTGTAACCTTACACTACGCTCTCAAGAATGAAGCGGTTCAACTTTTAACAGATTCGTAGGGAATGAGGATAAAGCAAAACAGTAAAAAATAGCTAAACGGTGGCGGTCTTTAAGTATAAGCCCAAATGGGCCTACGCATTATGCTGTTATGACACATAATGAGTTTATGTGTGTGTGAAATTGTGAATGTTTTGTTATAATTGGTATGTATGAGTTCGTATTGAAATGTGATTGTTACAAGTTGTTACAAACATAACCAAGAACCACTGCAAGGAAACTGACTTTCTGGAAACTGGAACTGGAAATTGATCCACCCTTTTGAGAGCTTGAATGACATAGACATACAGTAATCGACGTCAAACTTATAACACCCTTCTTTTTGGATCGGGAGTTAATAAAACAGGGATCATCATTCTACGTATACCGTAGAATGATGATCCCTGTTGTTAAAATAAAATTTCCAAATTTGCTTTCCGGCATAATATTAACCGCAAATTCCAAACCTTCCCCAACGACCGAAATAAATACAAATAGAGTATCTATTTCACAATTGCACAAGAAAAATATTCACAGCCAACAAAAGCAAGATTAGAGTCGGCGATATTATACACAATTGCAATATTTGAGATCCACATTGTCCCAGGGACCCGCCCAACGAAAACATTCCTTAATTAAATAAGCTCCGTCAGGTGGAGGCTTGTACAATAAAATCTAATATACCAGATAGGAATTCCTTTATTTATACCCAAGAAAAACTGTTTCCAAGGCCATGTCCAAATTGTTCAACAAATCAAAGCTGAAAGAATTTTTTTACCCTCATTAATTTCCTTCCAAAGTGTTTTACAATTAATTTTGTTGTGACTCTCTTTGTCCTGAATTCTTGTTTGTTTATCGTAACATAAATTATAATATAAGGGGTTTTTTACACATTTATTATAAACTTCGAGAGTTTTATAAGTTATTTATAGGTATATGTTTATGTGTGTGTTATGTGACAAAAAGGTTCATGTGTTCATGGGAAAACATTACGCGAGTGGTAATGTATATATCACTCAACTATTTATGACTAAAAAATGGCGGTACCGATTTGGCTCAAAATTGGCGGGTAGGTAGCTAGGCTAGGTAGTAGAACCAGGAGATAGACATAGGATACTTTTTACAAAGTATTTTTTTCTTTGCACCGCCGCACTAACCGTAATATGAGTGAAAAAATATGTTTCGAACAATATGTTTATGTAATGATGAATAGTTTATCAATTGTGAGTGCTTAATATCGCCAAACCGTTAGATGATATCTAATCAATTAGGAAAATAATTATTTTAGTAGGACTAAATCAAATTTCTCATGACTAAGAAAAAGGCAAGCTTTTTTTCTATCACAAAATCTGTTTTGAAAATAATATATAATAGATTTAAGGCTCTTGAGAAAGACAGTAATAAGCGAAGTTGTGGGAATATTTTCGGAAGCATATGATATATATATTGCTATATGTAATTAATCCATATTAAAAAATTGAAATATAGTATAATATATCTGTAACTTAAGAAATAAAATTGATAAAATTCATTGAAAATGTTACAAAACGATGTCCGAAATCCTTGACCTACATCTTGTTTTATTACCAACGTATACTTAGTTATAAACCTAAATTTATTTGTTTATGTGCATGAACACTATATCGTGCACGTATCAATTAATAAAGGCCTATTTGGAAAAATTGTGTACGTAATAACTAACCTCGTACGCTACACGAGCACGAAATAAACGAGCATAAAAATGTAAAAAGTTAACACTTGAAATTGAGAAATAATTGTAGGTATGATTTGGTTTAGGAGTGAATAATTGAATATTTTTTTCAAACTATGGTGTGACGTAGATTTTTTATTTAATATTCAAACTTAATTAACTAAGCTAAAATGAAAAAAAAATCTTAACATCACAGTTTCTTTATGCCTTTATGCGTCATGATTTAAATTTATTATATCTTTTATTTAGTAACTTAATGTTATAGCAACGCATCTTTCATTGTTGTATAACATTTTTAATAAGTTATTTAATCTAAATATCTGAACATCATATTGGCTATGCCTAGTTTTAGCTTAATATTCAGGTAGATTTGATTTAAGATGTGTGGAATCGACTATCCTTGACAGTCACCACAAATAGAAAAGTACCTATCTGCGTCGATCTGACATTAATTTACAAAAAAATCTTTGTCGAAAATCAATTTGATTTAATATAGAATGCAACAGATTCTCAGACGTACAATGCATACAAATAACTTCTAACTTTTGAGACTTTCATCAAAGAAAACTATTCCCCGTCAAGATTACAAAGCAACATTTTAAATTCTGTAAAAGGTTTCATCTCAGAATAGCGATTGAAATCTGTTCACTTTAAGGCGACTAGTGCCCATTGACTACAAAACGGTGACAACCGTTGTCACAGCGTTCGAAATAGCGAGGTTAAATAGAAAGCAATCAACGTCTTTCGTTCTTTTAGGATTACTGTCATTTTGAATGTTTATCTCGGGATGTAAGTTTTTTTGTACAAAAACTATTTTTTAACACTTTCTGAATTTTTTTTTTATTTAGTGACTCTATTCTTAAAATGAAATGATCGAATAAGTTCAATCTAGAATTTGTATTGCAATACTGACTTGGCTCCCTAATAAAAAATAAACATTACTAGGTTTTAGAATTTAGATGCTTACAAATGCATCTTAATTATTTCAACCAACTAGATGGATCTATTTCATACTTTACCGACTACGAAGAAGTCAAAAGGTAGTATAATTGCAATAGGGGGAAAACAAGCACACGTATCGCCTTATGGTAAACGATTACTGCCGCCCATGGACACCCGCAACACCAGGGAGTCACAAGTGCATTACAGGTCTTTGGATGGGGGAGGGGTTGGGGTATGGGCCTCCGGTGTCCTCACTCACTCGGTGAAATACAGCGCAAACGCTGTTTTTTACTGGTTTTTCGTGAGGGCGTGGTGTCACTCTAGTCGAGCCGGCCCATTCGTGACGAAGGTTGGTTGTTCCACAGTAGCACCTAATCTACCGAACAGATTTAAATGATTTAAATAAAGGAGGTATCAATAGATTTGTTACATACCCGGGTACCTGGCCCGAGTGACGTACCCTATATATTGTTATTTAACTAAAAATTTGGTTTCTCTCATTAGAACCGATAATACTCTTGTAGCATGTAGTATTTATTAAATCATCAATATACTATTTTAAAACAGCTTATGATAAATTAATAATAATAAATAATAATTATTTCAGACATTTTAACACACAACGCCATCTAGTCCCAAACTAAGCAGAGCTTATACTATGGGTACTAGACAACTGATATTAATACTTACATACTTTTTTTTGTAAATACATACATATTATACATAGAAAACACCCAAACTCCGAAACAAATATTTACAGATCATACAAACATTTGGTCCGACTCAGGAATCGAACCCGAGACCTCTAGCACAGCAGTCGCATTCGCTACCACTGCACCACAGAGGCAGTCAAAATGTTAGACATTTCAACATTCATATTAGTTAGCAACCTTGTAAGAAATTCTTAAAAGCTTATGTAGGAAAAACTAAAGCTACCTTGAAAATTGAAATAAATCTCAAAGATAAAAGTGTACAGCTCGTTTGTTTAAATTAAATTAGATAGCATATAAAATCTTTTGTATATGTTAGTACCTTATTTCCAAAGCTACGTTGCGTTGGTACAATAGTACTCTGGTTCTGAATAATACATTTTTACTTTGCGTCCAATTGTTGAGTGGGGTGGCTTGGAATACTCCTAATTCACTTGCTCCATCGTGCAAAATGGTAGGAGTCACGCAATATTTTTTTCTTATAAATTCAGTTTCCAGATCAATGTTTTTTTAATCGGAGATGGTTTTATTGTGCTGAAATTTTAATCAACGTTATACCTTCTGATTTAACTGATTTTGCGATGAAATTGCTTGTACTTTTTAATTACTAATGATACAACGAAATAGATTGACACTGTTTCAAATTGACATTATGTGCATTGACCCATCTCATTTTTCAAGCTATGCTTCAAAATGAATTTGATCTACTAAATAAACGATCAGGCAACGCAGGCCTAGTGTTAAATGCGAGCAAGGTCAAAACGAATGTATGCTAGCCTTAGTCTAAATAAAGGTACCTAAATTAAAAACACATTCTGATAAATGTTTGCATAGCAACTAATATAAATCTAATATAATCCTGTATGTAAAACTAGTTGATAAACAAACATACCTAAGCCCAACTATTGAAAATCGCCTCAATTGGAGGGATCATATAAATGAAATAAGTGCTAAATTAAGAGGTGTACTGAAAAATTTTTCCATTTTACATATACTTAATTCTTTATATATCTGCGGTTGAATCAACTATATTCTTTGAACTAGCTACGGTAGGACATTCAAACTCAGCAATGTGAGTTTTAATGTCAATGTTATGTATACTTGAAGTGTATATTTGATCAATATCAAATATACACTTCAAGTGCGTATTCGAAAATCATTGTTACAAAGAACATTAAAGTCAAGTACGACCATAACTACTATAAGCTATTTGATTTTTGTAAAATCATACCCATACATACAAAATTTATTATTGTCAGAAATGTTTGTTTACTATAGACTCTTAAGAACTAAAATAATTGATGACAATGAAAGTAAGATACGTAGCGTTACAAACTCTAAGTAATTACTTCCAAAATATAACAATCTACGGTAAAACAATACAATACATAATTTCACACCTTATTAATCAGCTGCCAATATCTCTAAAAGCACAATAGCTAAGAAAGCAATACTTCTTAATATAACAAAAACAAAACCATTAAAAGTTTTACACCCTAAAAAAGATTATAAAAATATTAAATACTGACTTATTTATATATACATGTAACAGCTTGTATTGCAGCAATTTTTATTGTTTTGTTCTGTTCTGTTTTAGTTTTCTAATCGTTCCCTCACATAGTTATTCTATTTTAGAAAAAGTGGTTAGTGTGGACAGCGAGCGTCTTAAGCGCGAATGTGTTCGATGCGGGTTTTGTTTGGCATCTACCCATGATATGCGTTTAATACAAACGCATATCATGGGTAGATGCGGGTAGATGTGACTTTGTTATTTATTTATTGTCATCAATAACCTTGATGCACTGTAAATCTTCAAAAAGATTGTGATTGCATCGATTGTTCGCAATTTTGTAGCTCTCTTAATAAATGCATATATATCTGTGCCTCACATGATTTCTCGTAAAAATATTTTTAGAACTGTCCTCTTCAAACACATATTCCGTTTCTTCGACCAAGCATTAGTATGAAGGCCTTTCAATATTTATAATACATAAGCGTGTAATACAATACTGAGTACAACTAGGGACTTGTTTGGAAAGTTGATCAGATTTCCTCATCGCATTTACTTTTGTTTTTTCTCTGAGTTGACTAAGGTGACCTTATATTTCATACATGTTTTTATGTTTCCCATCAGAAACATTGAGGTCTTACACAATTTGTTATCGTCTTTATTATCACCAGATTAGCTATCTGACTGACTACTGCAATAGCATAATATATTTACTAAACGATCTCCACCTCAAAATAAAAATAAACTGTATACTAAACCGTACTTTATTGTTATATTTGATTGGTTATTGTAAGCAGTAAATTTATGTAGTAATCATAACAGAGACCTTCGGCCCTCTAATAACCTTCTTCTTCCTTGTCCCTCCTATACGTCTGAGTTCGTCGGCTCATCCTTTTTTGTGCAGTCCGTTCTTCTTTGGAATGAGCTTCCGCTCGAGGTCAGGATGGCCACCAACGTTTTTACATTTCAAACAAAAGTAAAGCGGTATTTATTAAATCCGCTCGCAGAATCAACCAATTTATAAATGACATCTCATTCTAGTTATGGTATTTATTTGTGTATGTATGTAATTATTTAAATTTTAATAAGAGTATGTATATGCATCTATGTACTATGTGTATTTTATGGTAAAATTATATATGTATGTGTATTGAATACTTTACAAATAAACCTAATTGCACCTACTTCCTATTTTCTCTTCATCAACTAAAGGCTGACTGGTAGAGAATGCCTTAGGCATTAAGTCCGCCAATGTACGTTAAGTGCATGATGTATAATAAATAAATAAATAAATAAATTTACCTTGTTTAAATGCAGGAATAAGTACCCAAAAACTTTCGGCACTATTACAAGCACTATGATTACGGAAGAATTTATCAAGTGAATTTTTTTTCGGAATAAACATGGTAGTTTAAATCACTATAGTAGTGTATATCATGTATAATTAGTGTAGTTGTGGTACAGCCATGTCGATTTCCAGAGAAACAGGTTGGCTAAATAGGCACGGTACTACCCTCTCACAGAAGAAGAATCTAAACGCATTCTTGTTGACGTGTTTTGTTGCTGAGTGCGAGCTCAGAGGCCTGGTGATGCAGAAGCAACTCAGTAGGCTGCCTTAGTGTGGGTGCCATGCCGCATTGCACTGCTTTCATCGTGACCACTACTTTTAGATTCTGCTCTGCTATCCACCAGGCAGAGTAAAGTTACTTTAGGAGGTTCATATGAAAAAGACACAAATTGTTTTAATGAACTTCCAATTCGTTTATACCTGTTAGTTATATTTAAGCTTTAATTTTGCATATTATCAACATCGTATAAACTCAATCCAGGTAGCGTGACAGCTCCTATTCTTTAATTACCAAGCTATGAGATATGGTTTACGGTCGCATGCCAAGTTATGACTTTAGATTTACCAAATATTCACTATCACTTGCAGTAAAACTGTTATTATAGAGCCCTTGTTAATTTGAATAATCATGTGTTTAATATTTATTAAGTTGCGTAACAACCTACATATTATGTTAGATTGATAAATTAATAATTGCGTAAAACTCTTGATAGAAATGGTTTCAGTATTAGTTACATACAGTCTAGGTAATCATTCTGAATAATTTTTCAAACTTTATTACAGTAATGGATAAACAATAGGAAATATGCATAAAATGTTTATTTGTCTTGAATATTTTTTTCTAGATTCTTTATTGTCTTTAAAATGTACTTAAATTATTTAAAAGTGAAATTAGGGGAGGGAAATTCAAACTTACAAAACATTTACTATTTTTTCGTCGAAGCGAAATGTGACGTCAATAGTCACGTCATCGAAATTATTGGAGTCGAAATTCAAACTAGTAAGGTTTCTCAGAAAAATTACATTCTTCCATGATTTTTTTAACAATAAAAATTGTTAATTAGTATTAAATAACTGAAACATTGAATAATAAACAAACACAAAGTGACAATACGCAAAATGACGGGGTTTGAATAGTTCAAATTTAGTCAGTGCTTTAAATTTCACGTTGAAAATTAGTTTGACCATTTTCAAGCCTATCTATGAGCATATTTTTTTCTAGAATATAGAGATGTAAATGATCAAATTAAGAAATAAAAAAGAACATGCATATTCCCTATTGTCATCGCAAAGTGTCGAATAATTTAGCCTGCTATTAATTCACGCATCATGAATTTTACAAAGTTAGATCTGCGGTGTAGTGTTGTGATTCTAAAACACTTTTTAAAATACTTCTGAATTTTGTACAACTACAAATACAATCTTAAGCTGTTGATGATAATTGACTAATTAAAAAACAATTAAAGGCTTGTATCAAAGAGATCTTTGGCTATGTTTATGAAACGGCTGCATCTTGAAATAGTCAATTTTAAGACCTAGCCACGAAATGTACATTACAAAGTTTGCGACCTAAAACTTTTTACACTTCACTATTACGATAGTACTAAAATAGATAAACAACAGACTAAAACACATTTGCTACTTATTTCAAACAACTACAAAAAATCAGTAGAAAGATGTTTAAGGATAAACACATGTAAGTGCTCGCATTCTTAGAGATAGAAGAAAAAACTATTTTCAGTTCTTTACAATATTTCAAACTATACTTTTTTTTTTAAATTTAGTTTTTTTTACAGTATCCATCATCCCAAATTGCGTTAGTGACAGGAGTGTTATTATTTTAATTGTTAGCCGTTGACGTGTAATATACTGTTCTATGTTGCAAGTGATTTTTATACAAGGCTTTTTTTTGTTACCTGCCTAGAGTGTTTACAAAAAAACTGTTTCATGAATAATATTCGTTTGTAGCGCCTATTGGATAAGCTCTGGATACTAAGGCGGATAAAATGTGATCAGACAAACGATGTTGATAGCGCACATGCATGTTCTGAAGGTCGTGGCTTGAGTACATATATTGAGGACATTTTAACACACAACGCCATCTAGTCTCAAACTAAGCAGAGCTTGTACTATGGGTACTGGACAATTGATATTAATACATACATACTTTTTTTTGGTAAATGCATACATATTATACCCACACCCAAACTCCGAACAAATATTTGCAGATCATACATTCACTTGGTCTGACTCAGGAATCGAAACCGAGACCTCATGCACAGCAGTCGCATACGTTATCACTGCGCCACCAAGGCAGTTAAATAGTTATATGATAGTTTTCGTTAGGAGCACACGTTTCACGGGCATTCTCCAACCATGAGTGAACATCAAGTGGAGACCGCCGATGCGTAACATATTAATATTCAGTTTTTGGGGGAGACGGACTTAAAACAGTAAAAAATTTTACGTTTACGAAATCAGTTCGGAAGTGACTGAGCAGGACTGTTGTGTTTAAATGGGATAAAGCGTTCAAGGATAGCTGCAAAGCCGTCGAGAATGAGCCGCATGATCGTCGGTCCCGAACCAACATCACACCAGACAACATTCACCTCGTAGAACAACTCATTTTGGAAGACCGTACGATGAATGTTCGAGGCACTTCGACTGAAATCGGCATCAGTGTTGGTAGTGTAGAGTCCATCATCCAGGAACTCCTTCAATATCGCAAAATTCGCAAAACGCTGTTATGGGTTCTTAAACTGTTAAGCTTTGAGCCAAAATTTACCGCGCGTCTCACGCTTAATACAATATCGGAATTGGAACCCACTACAGCCTGAATTTATCACCCTGCGACTACTAAATGTTTGGACCACTGAAAGAAATGCGAAGGTTAAAGATTCAACACCGACGACGAGGTAGAGGAGTTCGTGCGCACATGGTTGTCAAGCTCAAGGAATTATTCGATACCGCCATCAAATAGTTTGCGGAAAGGTGGACTAAATGATAAACTACATAATAAATAAAATAAATAATAAACTCACTAGTTACGCATTTTGTCCACCTAGAAAAACTTTAAATTTTAAAAAATAATTTCGATGGTAAATAAACATTTCAGAGCATTTGTCTCGATCATACTTGAACCGCCCTTGTAGTTTAAAACATAAGGCTTGGTAAGTAGTGCCATAGGTATGTTATTTAATTATTTGGTTCTATTAAATTTATTTTCACATTAGTTCTTCTATAAAGACATGCCCCTATTGTGTAATATATCTTAAGCATGCACAGTTAACCAAACAAAGTCGATTGTTGTTATTCATGTGTAACGCTAGCAAACAAGTTAATTAACACAAATCAAAGTGTTGTACGGTCGTTTGAGGAAGGAAACGTTGCCATAGTTTTGGTTGTTTGCGCCTGTTTAAGAAAATTTTATGAACAATGTTCTTCGGGTTTATTGTATCAGGTTGTTTTATATGCATATATTTACATACTAAAAATACACCTACATATAATAATTCAGGGGAATACTCTATATTAATTAAATTTATTCTCGATAAAGTTATTTACAACATTACGATACCTTCGTTATCTCGACTCGTTGGTCTAGCGGTTGGAGTATGCGACTGCTTAATTAAGAAGTCTTGGGTTCGAATCGTGGGTTGGTCCAAAAAGTACAATTGAGTGTTTCTAATTATAGAAATGCTTAATAACAGCTCAGAAATTAGAAGGTGGGGTCTTAAGCCCCGTGCCTCGGTGAGCACGTAAAGCCGTCGGTCCTGCGCCTGATCAATCCCAGGCCATGAGTGGGGGATAAGTAGAGCACATCTGTTTGCACATACATTTTTTCTAATATCTTCTGCGTAGTTAGCTGGTCTCTGTTGAAACTAGACGCCGTGATCAAAATCGATTAGGAGAACAGCATAACCCGACGTTTCAAATGGAGTTTACCACTCGTGGGCATGGGTAGACTAGTGGGGGCTTAGCCACCCCTTCGTGACGCTGTGACTATCCGCATTTGGTCAAGTTGATTTTTTGAAAGGTCGGTACTTCTACACACTACACTTACGATTTCTGCACACTTTGTCACGTCCTTACGGCGAGGATTGCATGCGGAAGTATGTGTAAAAGTCATGAAAGTTTAAAAACAGTTAAATTTAATTTGATTCAATATCAATATAAGTATATTTTTTAATTTAAGGTACATGTTAAGAACGAAATTCTGCTAAGAATTCTGTTATAGGAAAAGCATCCCAGAAGTAATGTATTTTATATCTGCAACATTTTCCAAGAACAGTTTTACCTTAAGTTCACACTAAAATAGAAGTCAAAGGCCATGAAGCAAACCTTATTAGAACCATTACAAAGGTTACAAAGGTTCTGACCTTTTTGAGCCTAAAAATGTCATAAACTTAGGCCTTTAGCATTTGTTGATGCTTGCCTTATTTTAGCATCTGTATCTATATATTTATACTTTTTGACTGACAGACTGACTGACATCAGTCATCGCAACCCAAGTATTACGTGATTTCAAAGTTCTATCGAAAGACTGTAACAGGACTTTTTAGGGTTCCAACCACCCGTTACGATATCCACAAATGTTCATATAGCCACCAGGACAGACGTTTTACCTTACTTTCTGAGGCACGGTGGTGTCTCATAGTGTTCAGAATTTTCGATAATCAATAGACTGACCTGGCTAGATTTGTTTGACTTCGTATATAAACTAATCGGTTACCACTTAGCCACGAACCTCTCTTTCATCAGAGAGGTTCGTGGCTAATATAATCTGTCTGTTCAAATATAAATGTATCCCACAAAAAATACATTTATATTTTTAGAGAGTAGATTTTCGTAGGTACCCACTGTAAATGTCGAGGAGCTGAGTCGATAAATTAGGCCATTTGCGGTTACGCCCGGGCAGCGTGTTTCGGTCCTCGTGTCCGGGTCTCTAATTAATTATCCACATGCCCGATCCGCTGCGTATTACTTAATCAACCATCAGGATGTTAACTATCCGAATTGATTGGCGACTTTCACTTGTTCATTTCGTTGAGTGTGTGTTTATTGGTTTGTACATGTTTGCTTTGTGTGTGATTGGTGTCGTTCAGCGGTGCGTTCAACGAGAACTGTTGACTCCTATTTCAATGGTGGTGTCTGGAATCACTGTGTTGTACAAAGGTTTGATTGAATTTGACTAGTTGTTTATTACATTGATCAGATAAAATGGTTTTTTTCTTCAATGTAGAGTAGTTTAGATTTGGGTGAGATACAAAAAGTTGATGCAAAACAAAATTTGTGCCATATAGCAGTAGCTATGACTACTTTATTTTAATGATAATTGAATCTTCAATTGAACTATTTCAATATCGATATTACTGAGTTTTGGAAACTAATTTAATGCGTCTATATTATTTATTTTGTTCATTTCAGTTAATTGTCAAGAAATGGTAAGTGTCGAATAGAACTAAGTTGATTTTTGCCTATTTCTGACAAAACCACTTTAATAAACTCTTTTAACATTTCAGAGTAATAATTGACATTGAGTTATTTAGCTGCGATATATTTGTGAAATAGAATTGATACTATTAATGAAAATATTATATGGATTATTTGTTCACCGAAACTGAAATACAATAAAATAGAATTTGGACCGTGGGAAAGCCATGCTTCGGTACGAATGAGCTGCTCGGCTAGAGCGATACCACGTCCTCATAACAAAACCGCTGTGAAACAGCGCTTGCGCTGTGTTACACCAAGTGATTGAGGATACCGGAGACTCATAACCTTACCCCTCCCTCTATATTTGCTGATCATACAAACTTTTGGTCCTACCCAGGAATCGAAGCTCAGAGCTCAAGCACAGCCGGATAGGATACGCTACCACCGCACCACCTTATAAGTCACAATACTTCATACAAGATTTCAACACACCAGTCATCAGAAAGAAAGATGAAACTGGTATGATATACGATTAAAAAAAACTCTTTCAAAGAAGTTCGATCCGTTGTTCAAAATCTTATTCACTTTATAACATTTCTAATGTTTCCTCCAGTCAAAAAGCTCTCTTAAAAGTCCCAATGTTCCCTTAAAAGTTGCGAACCGCAGTTTTGTTTGTTGTTTGATAAATTGGGTAAACTTTTGTCCTAATCCAATTAGAATTGTTTTTTCCTAAACATTTACACACAACTCGGAGGTCAACCTGGTTCTTCCGATAACTTCTTTACGTTTGTCTTTAATCACGAATTCCATTATTTATTTAATACTATCTGAGCCACGCGGTTGTTGTTACACCTTTACAATACCAAACGCGGGTAACTCCGCGGGCAAAGCTAATAAAAAAAGTAGCCGAAGTTACTATAGTCCCTTCGAAATTGTATCAGTCGTTCCAGGGATTAATCGGAATAAATAGACAGACTGTTTGGAAGTAGCATTAATTTAGTTGGTCGATCGATCGATAGATGGCGTATCTCACAATTTCTGAATCGCGATATAGTTTGGTTCACAAGGCGGCTTAAATAGACCCAACATTTATTTTTTACCAAGCTTTCAAGGCACATGTGTTGGGTTCTATATTCGTGTTAAATTTATAGTATAGTGCGATACGGTGTTTTTATGGAAATCACCCCAAGTGATGCGACAGTGGTGTCAAAGTGCGTCCTGCGTACATAGACGAAACTTTTAAAAATGATTTTTCATGTAAGTACCGAAGATACTTTCATAGTTGTTAGTGAAAAGCTGTTAATTTGATATTACAAACTTATGCTTCGATTTGATTTATTTGTATAGACACGACTGTTAAAAATTTTGTAGAAAATATATGATTGGATACGTAGAACTAGAACGCGAGAACTTTGTTGCAGATATGAAGAATAAAGCAATCCGAGAAATTGGACTCATACTATACAGGAGATGTTACAACACCTGCAAAAAGTATTATGTTACCTCATCAACCAATGTAATCCAAGTAATTTTACAACTTATTATATTAGTTTAGATATATTTTCTGATTGCTAACCAAGAAGGAATCACATCTAACAACCCATTGACCATCGAAATTCTTGATCCGTATTCTCGGGCAAGTAAATACTCAGTATTGTTCCTGGCGTAGGGGTAATTAATTGTGTTTTCGAGACCACCACGTGTGCAGGGTCGCCAATGTTCTTATTTATCGGATCCAATTCCTAGCCATTATACCGACAGCTTGCTTATTAAGTCTGCTCACGACATAGACGAATGGAACGGATTGTATTTAAATGTTCTTTAATGATTGCTGATGTTTACTACGATTGGACCCTGGATTGAATTGTTTTGAAGATTTTGTTGGTAGATCAAATCGATTACAAATATTAGGATAGTTATGTAACTGCAGTTGTATGTATATAATCTAAGCGTATTTATATATGGATATTATTGAAGATGATAATTACTTGTGAGCTTATGTCTGTATGTAGCATGTGTAGGCAGAGCCAGATTAAACATTTTATTCATGGCAGAGCCACGCTTCGGCATGAATGGGCTGGCTCGACCGGAGTGATACCATGACCTTACAGGAAACCAGCTTGAAACAGCGCTTGTGCTGTGTTTTACCGAGTGAGTGAGGATACCGGAGGTCCATACCCCAATATAGTGAACTGGTCCGTTAGTACTCTATTGAAAAGAACTTTATGGTGTACCTCTTTATATAATATTGATGTGTTGTCAACGTGATTTGTTTGATGACATTATAAACTAGCTACTCTTCGTGGTGTTACCCGCGATAAAACAATAACCGTGTATAACGCCGGGGAAGCAAAGCTAGTCTGAAAAAATGTAGTTAAACTACAACTTAAATAAACAAACATATTAATTGGAAGAAACATGCAGCCAAAAATTGAAAAAAAAGATATTTGGTATATGTAACATGTACGAATATACATACATATGCATTTAGAAAAAAGTGGGTATTTAATTTGTACAGATAATATTCCCAATATGTAATGAGGATTGAGGCTGATAATTAGTACAACTGGATCCTGAGCCTTTTTTGTGTTTTAGTACCAATTATGAACAAATGTGTTAAAAAGATTTCTGGGGTACTTGGGCCCCTGTCCTAACATCTTTTACTGAAAAAGCACATTAACTCTTTTTAAACGATTTATCTGCTTTGGCATTAAAAGCGAGTTTGTCAAACGATTGTGATTTCCTTTCAGTCGTCGTAAACAATTTTTTTTTACTAAGAAAAACACAACTCTACCTATTTCCTGGAATTCATTTCTAAGCTTCTTACGATAGGTGCATCAAACTTATTATAGGGAAGGCACCTCGATCAATTTCTAAAGCTTCTCTCGTACTCCGAATCACCTACTAAGAAGCCATTTTTTCAAATAGCCTCTCAATCCCACACTGAGAAACGTGGTGAATTTATCTCGCAAAATCTAAGCCATTGAGCGTCAAAGAGCCATTGTGCCTTAACTGATTACAACAGGTAATAGATGTGGGAACATCGTACAATGGGATGTTCGTCGCTCCGACGAATGGGATCTGAAGGGTTTGTTGAACGATTTTAGAGATTGTTGAAATTGACTTGATAGTTAAGTAAGACGAGATAATTAGATGTATAGAGTTTATATGGAAACAATGACATGGGTGTATTATGGTAATCCAAGAATAACGTCAACGATTAGGTGTGCCATTAAATTAATTTAGACTAACCGGATGGTAATACCTTCATAGAGTAATACTTAATATGTTCAGTGTGAAACCAGGTCGGTATGGCTAAGAAAAGCATAGACTTGGCTGTTGTGAAAGGCTTAATTTTTATTTATTTCAAAGTTGGAAAAAGATAAATATATACCTAAGATGTGTTATTAAAATAGAGTCCTATGGTGTACCTGCATTAGTACGAAGTGTCATACTCCTGGTACCGTATGAAAGTAATACAATTTCATCATAGTGCACGACTAGAAACTACTTTGAACCGTCAGTGGTGGTTCAAATTCGAAAGAAACGCACGCGTTGATATGGTGTCAAGACCGATGAAAAATAATTTAGATTTCGATGCTCGTGAAAACATAATAATTATATTCACGGGAAATAACGCAATCACTTATTTAAAGATAATACATACCTCTGATTTGCCTGACCTTTCGACCAGGTTGCATTGACCGTGGTCACAGGCTGACTCAGCCGGCAAATAAATGGTCGCGTTAATTCCCTTGTTAATAATTATTACATTGTTAAACGCAGTTCGTGAAGACAGTTTGAAATCGAATAATAGATTGATATACCGGTTATTAACTGAACCCGCTCTTAAACCAGATAAACGTAATTTAATAAAAAGTGTAAACAATAGAAATTGTGTCAGATGTTACGAAAAACTTTGAACCTATTTAACAAGTCGCCAAGCTGATAGATAAGTAAAAAAAATACCGAATGTGTGAAATGTAAAAAACACTCCTGTTTAAGGTTGTTCAATTGAAAACATGGATAAATGTAGTTTTTCTGTTTCTCTTACATTCAAACGTAATAAAACTATCGATATTTTCATTGTTCATCCCTATAGTATACACAAAACTTTCCTTATTTACTGCGGCACTGGGTGCATAACACCTTGTATTTTATTATCACTATAATGTTTAAACAAAACAAACTGTTGATAAATGTTTTTAGGTTTCATGTAAATAATTTCATTATAGTTAATATTCAAAGCGATACATATTTTTACATGAAGCCAAAAAAAGGATTTAAGTGTGTTAATCGTTACAGAGTCCAATACGTCCTGGCTGGCCACAATGTTAGTTTTATGATGAGGTGAATAGGAATGAATGCAGGAATAGAGAAAATAACTTACTACTGCCGCAGGGAACTTGTTAAATGTATCAATAGTGACTTCCACCATTTCGTGCAGTGTCTGTCTGTTATTTCAGGGTAATCTCTGGAACCGCTGAATTGATTTTGATTGGAGTTTCACTGGCAAATAGACAATATTTTTTTTGAAAAAAATAATATGTAAAAATATTTTAGAATAAAATTAAAACCAATGAAATAGTGAAATAGCAAAGGTTAGAAGATTTCGATAAGCATAATTCAAAATAACTTTGTCTCTCTTCAAAGGGTTATTCAAATTTCATTTAAACATACGAAATATTCCCAAATCGTCTACATCGTTGACATGAAAAGGAAGGGCTGTCCTTTACCGTCTAGCAACTATTTAAGATTTTTTCTATAGTTTTCTTGTCACATAGTTCGAAGTCGAGGTCGTATTTGGGTGCTACGGTATTTTAGGTCGAATGAATAAGGGGCTATTTTGTAATATATTTAATTTTGAAGGTATTAGAAGGTAGAGATTTTTATACCTTTCATAGTATCTAAAGGGTTTAAATGCATATCATCATGTATCAAATGTGTATTTAAATAATGAAATAACTTTATTGATAGTATTAATATTATTGAGTTCAAAAGTGACTCTGTCTGTCTGTTGGGCTTTCATATCTAATCCATTAAACTGATTTCATTGAAATTTGTCATGAATGTTCTTCCTTGAGGAAGGACATAGGTTACTGTTTATTGTGATAACCAATAACCTACATACACGGGCAAATCCGCGGGCAAAATCTGGTACTTTTGTAAATTCGAAGTTATTACTTAGACTTCATCTATGTTTCTTTAGAATAAAAAAATAGGTTATCAACCTTATATAGAATATAGGTCATGTAGCCACAAGCTTTTAACTGCGAAAGTTAATTTTAGTTTAATAGCCAAAAGGTTGTTTTTACAGGAAAGGAAAATTGCTTTCCTCCTCCATCCATTATATGCTCTCCATATGATCTATAAATTTAATAAAATCAAGTACTCTGCGAACTGGGCGTATTTGATTTTATTTAATTTATACAATTTTTACCTTTATCGTCCCTGCAGTAGATAATGTACTAAATAAAACAAAACTAATCATATCTTGAATCTATGCTGTTTGATATTAACAGTAACTCAGAAAAAACACTTAACACTACAATAGATAATTCACTGTATAATTAAATAGCAGACAGCAAGCTGGTTTTCGTGAAAATGCATATTTACGCGAATGTCGATCTAATTCTACTGGAATATCTATAAGAAAGTAGGTTTAAGGTAAATAAGGTCATGGTTCAAATTTTTCGATAGAACATATATAATATTTATATTGCTCCGTCAGTACATTAACCGAAATATTGAAGAAACAAATAACGTATAACTGGCCAAATCTATAGCTCCAGTGAAATTCAAATATTACCCAAATTGGTAACACCTGAATGAATTTAACGGATCCCGTATTTGGGCGTGTTCACACAATGTACCTATATACCCTATAAACGTAGTGTTATTGATGGACACGGCAAAGAGTTGAATTTTCTGTGAAATATTTATAAGTGGCAGCCATTCTTACAAAGCAGAATAAAACAATGTTATAAAATAAAGAGAATTGTTTGTGTGCATTTTTAAGCAACGCATAGGAGTGAGCAGAATATGCCTCAATTAAAATTTGTTTGCAGTACCTCGTGCAGAGAACTTAATTTTCAAAAAATATGCGGTATAAAGTTAAAAAACAATATTTGCAACTGGAAATTTGAAGCGCCTTTAAATATGTTGAAATGTACGTATACTCCCATATTTCGATTTTTTAATGTTTTGGCTGCCAAAATAACTCTGTCCTGCCTGATGAAAAGTATGAGCAGAATCCAAGACTATTGGTCACCATCCTCAATGTGAATAAGGACAATGCAGCATGCTGACCAACACTATGGTAGCCTGTTGAGATGTTATTTCACGCCCGCATGTAGGACCCGGGATCATAGTCGGAAGGAAAGACGTGCGCAGGTAATGAGTTCCAAATTTTGAACGCTCAGCACAAAAAGGAAGAACCGAAGCGATGAGTACGAGAACGTATGTCTTCCACTTTAAAGCGGTGACGTCCAAGACCGGCTTGTGTTGTTCTGTAGAGGGAGTGAGAGGGGGGGACCAGATGGAAAAGCTCTTCAGAACACTCTCCACGGTAAAGACGATAGAAGACTGCCAAGGACGCGATTTCTCTACGAAATTGCTGAAGGTCAAAGGACTGGGTGACTTTGGGACTATCCACAATGCAGATTGCTCGCTGCTGCATCCTTCCAAAAGCATCAAACAGATACTGTGGGGCACCATCGCAGAGATGAGAACAGAACTCCATGCACGACCAAACCTCGAACTTGTAAAGAAGACACAGATACCCGGGCGAAAAGATCAGTCTCACCTTATTTAAAACACCTAGCTTCCGGGAGGCTGCTTTAGTGACACTCTCTACGTGTTCGCATACGTTGAAATTTCGGCAGATTTCCATGCCCAGAATAGCAAGCCTACCTTGTAATGGCATTTGAGTGCTCTGAAAAGTGGGAAGGGGAAGGTATGGAGACTTTTTGGCATAGAACGTGGCCATCTGTGTTTTCTTGGCGTTAAACTCGACCAGATTCTCATTGCCCTTTTTTTTTCTCTTGCCGAAACCCCCCTCGGATTCCACCTTCTGGTGGCGTGTTGGACTCAAACCGACTAAAATCGCACGCCATCGCGGATACTAGGAGCCGGGGAACCAGGTACACCCTAGGAAGGAAAACCCTGGAACCCCGACGTACCTCGGGCCACCTACGGTTTCTAGATGGCCCCCTCCTGTGTGAAAACCCCGATCTTTCCATTGCTGCCCCAAAAGGTAAGGCGCGAGAACCGCGAAACACGCGCACCCCGCACCTGAGCCTGCTTCTGCTGGGGCGACAGATGGCCTCATCTGTCACCCCCCAGGCTTGCGCGTATGGAGGACGGATATCATTTTGTGATCTCCGGCGCCCGAGTCATCTGCAGTACCGGTCCCGTTCCCGAGCCTGGCGGACCGGCTAAACCTCACTCGGTCCCGCTCCGCCGCCTCCTTTACAAGCATAACTTGCTCGCAGAAAGAAACTCGACAACTCAGGTGCACAGTTCTAAAAGAATCACTGCTGGGACAGTGGACTGTCGGATCCACTGAATTCCCGGACGTCGAGTGACCGAAGCTCCACACGGACATCACTCATCCGAATGCGAATATCTTGCACTGTAGTGTCGCAGGACGAGATGTTAGGTGGGGGCATGTCACGATCATCGATTCAGGATTTAGACGCGAAGAAATCAACAAGCAGTTTTGCTTTTTCCTGCGGCTGATGGGCAAGTGATCCGTCAGGATATTTCAGCGGTGGTAGTGACAGAAGTTGGACTGCACGGCTTTGGCCAATCGCCAGAACGCGCCGCAATGCGCTGGGCATCCGCTCTGATGTAAGCCTTCTTGCATACCCTAGTGGCTTTGTTAAACGCTGCTTTAAGTCGATCAACATCGGTGTTTTTTATTATACAATGAAAGTTTATAATATAATAAGGTAATAAAAATCAAAAACATAGAGAGTAAATTTTTAACCAAGTGATTTTGAAATATCTAGTTACTGAAACTTTACAAACAGATTAAGAGTAACTTATTTGTAGATCCCAATAACATGAAGTATTGCCGTGTGAGTATTGACCCCACGTCAGTCAGCGCAATAGGAAGTGGCGTGGTGTATGCTTTAACCACTATGCCACATTTTTTTTGGGGGCAGCGATCAACATTTTTTTTTCTGGAATGGCTTGTAACTTAAACCCTAACTAATCATGAAATACTGTTTTCAAATATTTTTAAATATTCGTATTCAAAAATGCAATAATCATTAGATTAAATTATTAAATTTTAACATAGTATAAAACAAAGTCGCTACCTCTGTCTTTTCGCTTAAATCTTTTATTCGATATAGTAATATAATTCAAGAGGATGGCTAATATGTACAGTTTTGCAACATAAATTGCGGACAACATCGCAGGGCGTAGCTAGTATATTATATAGCCAAAGAGTCTCAGACATAATTAAGCACTTCGTTTTTTAGAACATACATAAAATTCAGATTAAGCAACTCTACTAATACAGAATATCGATACTCTGGAAATAATAAAGCGTCTATAAAATAATAAAAAAATAAATTGATGAAATAATGACAGAAACGCTTTCCTGATAAGCCTTAACAGTAAATAAAGATTGCAATTTTATTTGTTGCATAAGTTCCGTTAATTTTAGTAACAAAAAGCCAAATAACCCATCACATTTCTAACAAGTGCATACCCTACACAAAAACAGCCAATCCAGAGTATAGGAATCCACAATCACCTGTCTTAATCACGCGACTTCTGATTCCATTAGCCTCGAAGGTAGCCATTAACTCACAAAGGGATTGATCATTTATTACGTAGTATAGCTTATCATATACGGTATGAATGTTTTCTGAACTAAATATATTAATTGTAAATAGTTTATATGGATAATTTTGTGAATTGAGTGAGGTTGAGAATAATGTAACGGTTATTTAATATTAGGGCACTGTTCAGTTACAGTGGTTACGGAATGGATAAGTAGCCGTTTCGTCGTGGAATGTCTTAAAACCAAACCCAATGCGGAGAGAAGTTGCTCCAAGCAGTTGACAATTGCTTTTCTGCTTACTTTGGATGATATTACCGCAAAAAGCAGCAAGAAAGTAAACTAAATACAAACTTTCTGACTATCGTGGTGTGTGTTAGTGGCCTCAAAGAGAAGCCTATGTCCAGTAGTGGACAACAAAAGGTTTATTTGTACTCGAATAACGAATGTTGGCAGTTGGGGAAATTCGATAAAGTACATTCTTGAAACAAACATTATTAAATTATTTAAATAATGTATTAAAGGCAGATTAATGTATATAGGCAAAATGACCTGTCAAGTAACTTAACCATCAACTGACTTCCTTACTTGACATGATCTAACCCATAATTTACTAGCACTTTATCTACCAATTATGCTTATTTGAAGATTGTGAAACGCCAATGATGATTTTATTTGTCAGTTAAGTGGCAAGTAGCTTATTTGGAACACGGAATTTATTTATTAAGTAGTTTAAGGTACTTTTTGCAAATTTTGCATATTAAATAGTTAACATTGGAATATTTGTAAATTGTGTCGGTATTGTTATTCTGCAAAATGCAGAAATACTTAAATGTATGCGTTTATGTTGTTTCAACTTACTGTATAAATATTATTAGTAAAATTAATTTACTTCTTTAGCAAATCTGAAGAGTAATATTTCAACGATAAAATGTTTTGATTAAAACAGTGTAGAGTATTCGTTATGTCGATATATTCAGCTGTAACAGTCCCCAACCCGCACTTGGCCAGCGTCCCCACGCTGGCCAAGTACGGGTTGGGGACGTATGGCCTTAACCCTCTCCTGAGAGGAGACCCGAGCCCAGCAGTGGGACCTTTATGGGTTGTTGATTGATTGATATGACTTTTTTTAAGAGCAGTCACGTATGTGTTTCCCATATATTTTTGAACACAACTGCCACCAATTGACATCATACTGTAGATAAATTATCCGTACTTTCTCACGCAATTCAAACACTGATTACGCACACATGTTAAACTTTGAACAGTTACGAAGATAAATTAAGGCTATTAGTATCGGCAACGATGTATAGACTTGTGTACTTAAAGTGTTTCTGACCTTGCAAGACTTAACGTAGCCCCATAAATAATGTTATAGCATATCAATCACTCCTTATGTGTGCTCGTATGGGGAAACATACTGCTTTATTGCCGTAGCGATTATTCATTCTGGTTAAAATGCAGTGCACGGTAACTTTCATCTAAAAAGCTACGACCACTAGACAATATTAGAAGAGACGATAGAATAACGATTTCATAAACTGTTTTAGTGTTGCTTAAGTGAGCATGAGAGCGATGTATTAATCATCGTGCACGCTTTTAGTACCAAATTATAGGTGAATAATTATTTTGATTTCGTCATAGAAAGTCTCAAATAATGACATCAATAGCCTAGTGGCTCAAGTTGTATTTTAATGGAAAACTCTTGAAGTTTAATTAAAAAAGAAAAAAGGGTAGTGATATACTTCAGCTAAGGATAAAAATAAATTTAATAAATTGTCCGATTATCGGATAGCTAAATTAATTGATTTTGATATTTAATTAAATTCAAATGATTCAACAACAACAAAGGGGGTCTGTTCTACTTTAGAACAGTGACCGTTTAATCACGAAGGTAAGCTAATCTAATCTACATAGTCATAAATAAAGTTTATTTTAAGGAAACAGAATTTGTTGCATTTGCCAGTCATTATATAGGTAAGTTATAGGTTATAGAGAGCCACACTTCGGCATGCATGGGCCAGCTCGATCGGGGTGATATCACGGCCTCTCAGAAAACCGGTGTGAAACAACGCCTGCGCTGTATTTTACCGAGTAAGTGATACGATATCGGAGGCCCATAAACCAAACCTTTCCCTCATCTCCCTTGCCATCCCACAAGACTGACAACGCACTTATGACGCCTCTGGTGTTACGGGTGTCCATGGGCGGCGGAAATCGCTTACCATCAGGCGCTATGTCTGCTCGTTTGTCCTCTATTCCATAAAAAATTACACCAATATATATATATTAGGTACAGGATCATCGAAAGACTAGCGTTTATTTTATATCCATTATTAGATAAATATACACTTAAATAAAAAAAATTAAAACTAACTGCATTACTCTTGATACATTACTACTATTGTTACAGTCGGCTAGTGTAGGTCATTAAAATCTAAAAAATTTCACTCAAGGAGACGTGATTTGTGTAGCAGAGATCAAAGAACGACCTTCTACAAATAAAAAAGCGTAGCCCTGATAACATCGTAGCGAAGTAATTGCAACTTAAATAACTTACTCATTATTACATCGATGCCTGTAGAGTAGTTCTATGGATGAACCAAAAATAACGATATTAACTTGGTAACCCGAAACTCCTGACTAATATTGCCTCAAATACTACAACTGAAACAAAAGACTTATTTATCATTCTGCATTTTAAAAACGCTCTCTTTTAACAAAGTTTAACATCGCACTGACAGGTACCTGAATTAAGAAATCGTCTCAGAAACATCTCAAAGCTTTTAAAAGAACTCTCTAAAAACGTTATGGGGTAGACGGGGACGTACCCCAAAAATATTTTTGCGATTTTAATTTTAACACCTTGTAGACGTGGTAAATACACATATCCATCGAATTATGAGAGTAAATGAGGGAGTGAGTTCACTGGTGTTTGCTCATAAACTTTTGCTTTATAATATCTCTTGTATAGTTGGCTGTTATCCGTTAGGAGTGGTCGCCGAGGCCGAAATCAGCTATATAACACTTTATAGTCTTTTACGCTTTCAAAACGATATTATCTACAATATTGTGAATAAAAAAATACAGAAATCAATGAGTCAAAGACTTCGGTACGTTCTATTTGTAAATAATTATGTGCGGTTGAGTAATATTTGAATGATAGTATATTATATTTGTAAAGCATCAAATTAGCTTCTGTTTGTGAACAAATGTTGTATAAAATTAGGCTACGATGCACATTTGCAATTACTAGTCGGAACTTAAGTGAATAGATAATTGGCCTTTGTTTCGACAATTTGAAAACAACTGCAGGTATATTTATTTTATTTTAAAAAAATTCCAAATTAATTTTTTGTATTTTAGTATATTATATTATTAGATTTTATCCAGGTCTGGGCTAGATTATCATGGTAAATAGTAGTCTATATACTTTCTAAGGAATCAAAATTTCTCCATGTCAAATTTTATTAAATCCTTGCAGCGGTTGATCCGTAACAGCATAATGAAAAGACAGACAAACTGCACTGGACTATACGGTGGCTTAGGGGTTTAAGTGGTTCTGGGAGGGGTCCGAATGGCGTAAGAAAGCGGTTCCCGGATCTCTCCCGTCTCAGGCGCAGAGTGGTACACCGTGTGGTTTTAGTCGGTTCGATTCCGACACACCGCCCCGCCGCAAACCCCGGTGGGGGGAAGGCCCAACGGGGTTTCCACACGTAAAAAAAAAGAGAAAGAGGTTTAAGTGGTCGCCACTCAGGTCTCTACTGCGCTGTGTTGTGAGTTTAAATCCTAAAGACAAGACAAGACGTTCTTTGTGTCCATGCGACACAGGATTTATATTCATAATCCGGGACTTGTCATCAAAAAAGGACAAAGTTACTTTCGAATTTATAATATTAGTATAGATATTTTATGTCACAAAAATACCAAGCTACTCTAACGTGTACCAGTGTGTGCCAGAATAAACACTCGTTACTATTTGCGACAAAATCACGCCACAACATAAGCCTATAACGTCGAAATAACCAGTGCAATTCATTTTCATGAGTTCACCTCGAGTTGTGCGCGGCGGTACCATAATGGGACACTTAATAGCTTTCCTCGAGTATCCTATCACAACTTGTGCCATATAGAGACCGTCAAACCTCATCATTTATTTTGTTAGGTTTTGGAATTAGGAACACAGTTTAATGTTGACCACATTTTCTAAGCGTTTTATTATAATGTTTAGTAATGATAACAACTTGATAAATCTCGTACTTTCGTCTGATGCCAAATTAGGCAGAATCGTTACAGTAACTTGACTGATGATAAAAATACTAAGGCTTTTCTATTCAAATATAATATATGAATGATTTACCAGACAAAACAAATACTAATGTTTATTCTTGGTTGGGAATTAAATTGACAATCTTTGTTTTTAGCTTTTGGACAAAAGTGACTAATAACTACACAGTGCTTTAAAATAATAGATAGGTATTAGGTGCTTTAAGATAATAGGATACATAATTTATTTCTTTTCATCTCATCTGCTAGTGGTAGCATCGCGCTTCAAATCGTTAATCGTGACTAATGCCGATTTAGGACGACGATGGCTGGGTTTTTATGCCATCTGTATGGACAGGCCGGGTCAAAACTATACTCCTTTATTCAAAAGGCCAACCAAGATCCTATAGTGTAGTCGCACAATTTATTATTATAATCAATGTTCACGTTCTTGAAAAAAAAAGATAGCTGTGTGTTTTTTTTTCCGCACTTCTCCCCAGATCGAGTGTTAGAAAATGCCGGGCACTTCTAGCTGTAAAGTCCAAAGTATAAAAAAGCTGTAAAAAATTACTCACGAAATAAACATCATTTATCATCTCATCTCATCAAATTCATTTCATTGCGTTTCAAACTTGAAACATTAGAAAACCGTCCAGGATTTTGACACGTATTATTTTACACCAGAATTATTTAGATTTAAGGCTATTTCAGCCAATATGTAGTCAGGAAAAATCTACGAATTGTCACAAAGTACAAATTGGATTAATTTAGTGACATTTAATAATGATGCGCTAGTTAAAATAGTTTTATTATACTACATAATAGTATTATAAGTACTTTAACTCAGTTCTTTCTTGCACTTGCTTATCTTCCTCTTAATCCTTTCAGTGTAAGCCGCTACTATATTTGATAACAGCGGAAGCGCTGATGATTTCTCGTCATCTTTAACTCCCACCTCGGCACATAAGTCCACTCTGTAAATTCATCAATTTTTATTAGTTTGTTATAAAAAGACAACTCCCACACCAGGAATACATCTTGTGTCGTGGAAGTGATCGTGGATGACTTTTACAAATATTCCTATATAAAACGGGCATAATCTGTATCTGCATCGGCCATCTACGATTACACAGTATTATTTCATGTGGGATAGATTCTTCAACACTTAGTAAAAAGCGGCAAGGTGACCGTTTAAGCCACTATGCCATTCGTGTCATCCAGAAACTTTAGTTAAGCACTAACAGGCTGGCTCGATCGGGTGGTATTACCCCCTCAAAGAAGACTAACCTAAAATGGCAGCATACGCGCTGTCGTGCTTCGTAGGTGAGTGCGAAAACGGAGGCCCAATAATTCAAAAGCATATCAATAGGTCGCCATAGTGTAGGTTACCATGCTGCATTGTTTGCATTCGCAATGAATATAGTGATCATTACTCTTAGATTCTACTTAAGCTTTCGATCAGGAAAAAAGAGTCATTTTGGCAGGGCCATAAATAAAAAAAACTAGAAACAAATAAGATAACAACTTATATTATTATAGCATGTGCATATATATCTAAAAAGAAAGAGAATCGCTTCGCTCGAATACGCTACGTTATGCGTGTAACAAATTATTTTTTGTAGCTGTTCATTTAGCATTTAGGTAACCTATTATTCAGTATTCACCTGAATACAGACCTTGATCTCTTGTCCTTGGGCATCGCAGCTTCAGACGTCATGACTGATGCGGTATATAGATAGCCATTCCACTCCAAGTATTCTCTTACTAGTTCGTTAACAAGAAGCACTTCATTAGTCGGGGTGGGAGCCAATGTCACAGTTCCACCAGTCTGACGGTCCTGGAGGAGTTCTGTTACTTGTGCTCGCACCTGAGGGAATAAATACTATATGGTTATTTTATTTATTAAAGACCAACATTGTACCAAATAAGAATATATATAGACATACGGATGATGGTTTAAGCAATGATGTTGGTTTAAATTTATCTTACCGCCTCGGCGCTGCGTGTTGTCGATTTCGAGAAGGAACTTAATTTAAGGTAATCAACAAATATTTGTTACGAGTCTGATTATTCTTCACACGGACATCATTTGAATGAATATTTTTTAATGGCTTAAAAATCATCCGTGTAATGAAAGTAAAACTATATTCTAAAATGAATGATATTTGGACTGACTGTTTTTGTCAAATACGAGTACCTATTCATCTTTGTTCATTCATTAATTATTATTACTTTTGTCACGCGGTGTTATTTTATGTAGCCTCCTAAGCCACGGGATTTACTGCAATTCTAGTCGAATTGGTAAATCTCAAATTCGTACGATACTACCTTTCCTACTTAATTCATTACCCACAACAATTTATTTTATCTTCTTTCTTGTCCTGTCTGAAAACGACGATATTCTTTACAAAATTTTCTATTATCACCATCGTCATCAACAACCCGTAATGTCCCACTGCTGTGCTCGGGTCACCTCTCAGGAGAGGTTTAAGGCCATACGTCCTCACGCGGGCCGTGACCGTGTTTGGGACTGGCAAGATTACGCTGTGGCCATGCAAATTTTGTTATGTGTCAAATGTTATTAAGGTGTCCCTTTGGATAACAGTCGTGAAGCTTGGTTGGACCTTTGTCCAACCAAGCTTCACGACTGTTATCCTACTATGACAACTAGTTCCGACTACTTAATGTGACCCGAATCACGGAGACGCTCATGCCACCAGCGGTCACCCATCCAGGTTCTGACCACGCCGTGTTGCTTAACCTCGGTGATTGTTTCGAATCACTGAGTGCAACTGGGCTATAAACGCCTCTAAAAAAATATCCATATGATATGTCATTTATTCATTGTTGTGTTGAAAAAAACACGTAAAAGACTGAAAACATTTCATTTAAAATGCATCAATTATGCATCAGAAAAGCAAATTAAGGCATTGTATTATTAAAAATTTATTCAAAGAGTTTTCATTAAACGCTTATGGGATAACAACGGTGCATATTGTATTATGGCCGCGATATTATCCCAACCACAGCCATAGGTTACAAGTTGTTGGTCCATCGAGCGTGGATGCTGATAATATTAATAATGGGTTTCATACTATTAAATAATTGCATTTTAATTTGTTCATTTATAATTGACTCACTTTTTATAGACAGCTATCCTACAGATTAAAATTTAATAAATAATTATAAATTTATATTATTTTCTCTGTTTTAAGTTATGTAATTTTATCAGTGTTATTTAACACTGCTCAAATAAAATACTTTTAGACCATCACTTAAGACATATATAAAAAAAGAAATTTAGATGGTTTTGAATTGCATGAATATTTGATCGCTGTCGACGCTAAATAAAATTGTGCTAAGTTCAATAGCAAATATGAACTGTAATCTTCCATTTATATAAAAATGAAATCCCTATTTACCTTGGTCACGCCATCATGCGTTCACGACATCATCGGCTGAACAGTTTTCACTATATTTTTTTTGTTGTGTTTGTTATTGTCAGACGAAGGTTCTATTGAATGAAAAAAAATTAAAAATTGCTCATAATAAGAAAATTTAACAATACTTATTTATGAATTAGCTATCATAAATAAGTATAGGCCTAGTATAATATAGGCGCTCACAGCCCAGTTCACTAGGTGATTAGAAACAATCACCGAGGGTAATCAACCACGGCTCGGTTGGTACCTGGATGGGTGACCGCAGGTGGCATGTTACCATGAGCGTCTCCGTGATTCAGAGGTCACGTTAAACAGTCGGTCCCGGTTGTTTTCATACGATAACAGTCGTGAAGCTTAGTTGGAGGCCTTCGGGCGGCTTAAAAACATCCAACGGTAAGATTACTTAGCTACAACGTATTCTTGTCAGTCCCCAACCCGCACTTGGCCAACGTGGAGATGTATGGCCTTAGCCCTCTCCTGTGAGGAGACCCGAGTCCAGCAGTGGCTTGTTGATGATAAATAAATAAACAATAACCGCGCGAGTCAGATAGTTTCCTATAACTATACCAAATAAATTAAATTGGAGTGTCTGTTTGAAATATTAAAATAACCGCGTTTTGCTAGATGCATATGTATGAATACACGGTACATATACCAAAATAACTTTTTTTTTTCAATTTTTGTCTGTCTGTTTGTTTGTTCCAGTTAGTTCCTTAAATGGCTGAAATGATTTTGACTGGACTTTCACTGGTAGATAGCTGATGATATAAGGAGTAACTTAGGTTAATTTTTTGAACTACCTGCGGTCGTTATATGGCAAGGCTCAGATGGTTAATAAATAAAATAGGAGAGAACAAGCGCAGGTCACGCTGGACATAGGTATCCATTCGGTTGTAACTAGTACTGTACTGAAAATATTGTTTCAATTGAACTTCTGTATGGGTTGTCCCGTACAATCGCTTAAAATTTTAAAAGTCTTGAATATTCATTCTTTCGTGATGTAAATTCTTTATATTATATTATAAGGCACACAGAAGACTATCATATTTATGAAAAATGAGGAGAGATCTAAAATTATCACATCATCATCATCATCATCATCAGCCTATCGCAGTCCACTGCTGGACATATGCCTCTCCAATTTCACGCCATTTGGTTCGATTTTCAGCTTCTCGCATCCAGTTCCTGCCAGCCGTTTTCTGCAGATCATCACTCAACCTGGCCTGTGGACAGCCCACACTACGTTTTAAGTCACTTAGCATACAAATATTCTACTTAAGATTTGATCTTTTCAAAACCAACTAGAAAACATTAAGTATATGGCTGAATATAAACAAAACAGAGCTAAATTTTGAAGTACAACACTATATACTACTACTACTACCTAATATATTCTTATATCAATAATGCTGTCTTGATATTTACAGAGCATTATAGAGTACTAAAACTTATTGTCGGTACAAACTATGGCATTATTCTTTTTTATTCAGTCAGTTGGTAATAAAGAACACGACCTAACTAATTACCCACTCTTATCACCAAATAAACACGCACGTCCTTTGTAGTTTAAGAGGCTTGAAGTTGAGAAAAATGTTACACTCAGTAAAAATTCAGTATAATTTATATTTTGTACCTCTGCATTTATTTTATTTAGAAGACCGTTTTTCTTCAAGAGATCCTTTATGGCAGTCAGCAATTCTCTTTCTGATATTGATTTAGTTTCATTCATTGTGAGATATTGTTTGTAAAGAATATTTTTTGTGTATTATTTATGTTTTTGATATGAATGCATATGACGTATGACAAAATGACAGTCAAATTTTTTTATATAAATGTGAGGTATTGTGCCTGTAATTTGAACAAGGAGTATTATTTTTAAAGAAAGATCGCGCACTATATACTCGTATATACTTTTTATAGGAAGTTACATTCTGTGTCGCGGGGGACTTTACAAACATACATGTAACAATCACAAAAAAAACACCCACACTCATGACAACAATTTGTGGATCACACAAATTGTTAATTATATTTATCTAATCTTAATGTTAAAATCCATTTAAGCTCCCAAAATCGAGTAATTGATGTATAAATTGAGATAAAGCTATAATTGAGAAAAAGATCTAGCGTGTCGATTAGCTTCCAATATTAGTGGTCTACATTTATTCGAAGTTAAATCAACTTACGCTTTTTTCCAAGAAAATGTTTCACTCAAGGAAGCTCTTTAAGGTTTCTAATTCGCTTTATATTAATCCGCAATATAACAAAATGTTTTGAACATCCCCATAGAGGTCCGTAGAAGTAAACTAGCTGACCCGGCAAACGTTGTTATGCCACACATAAAAAAATCGTCAAAAAAATAGGTGTGGGTCACCCTTATTATTTAGGGGTATGAAAAATAAATGCTGGCGATTCTCAGACCTACCCGATATGCATACATTATTTTATAAAAATCAGTCCAGGAGTTTCGGAGGAGTTCGGTAATAACTAGGATGATGATGAACAAAAAAAAACTGATTCCAAAAAAAACTAAACTAAAACAGGACTACACGGGAAGTAAAAAAAAAATTCGAATTGAGAACCTCCTCCTTTTTTAATCTGGTTAAAAATTATGAATTGCAAAATATTCAGATATTTTCGTCCACTCGCAAAAATGATATTAAAGTGACTATGGACTTGAACGCATACGACACATCATTCAATTGTGTAGCGATTGCTTTTATCGTATTTTTACGTAGACCAGCCTGACTTTGATGTATGGTACAACGATGTCGGGTGGGTACTAGTGAGGTCTTGCTGCATTTAAAATTGCAGTAGCCGTAACAAATATAAGGGTTCACTATATTACTATAATTATTATACTGTTAATATAGTTTCAAATTAGGATTCTTTGTTCTAATCTACTTTGAAATGCAACAGTTGCCGAAATATTGTGTAAATTATATTGCGTATGAATTCATAAAAATACCAGTTAGTAAATAGGGATTGAAATAATATATTAAACAAAGTACAGCTGGTTATACAAAGTAGATAGAGACTTGAATCTATCAGTCGTGTCTATTGGAAGATGTATCAAATTTCCGACTTTTATTTAATGACTTCATCTTTAGTCAGTTACTTGAAATTCTTATTGTAATACTAGAAATGAAAGAGACATAAAGTATGTTAAAATCAAATGAAATCCATAAAATTTATTAAAATGATATTGAAAAAACACAAATAAAACTTAAGAACACGCGAACCGCAACGAACATTTCAATTTTGCATATGCATGACAGTCTGAGTTGCACAGATTAATAAGTGAGGGATACTCAATTAAAAAAAGCAACCAAACCTATATGCTGACTCCATGCATTACAGGGATAAGATGCGATGCAATTCCAAATTATAATCGGTTTTTGTGAAAATTTCTTCCAGAATGGTTCAGCCGTTCTGTACGTAGATATATGTACCTCGCAAAGCACGTAAGGCCGGTTGTGTCTGATAACCGCCCATTGGATTGTGAGAGTGAGGGAACAGAGAGTGCCCACACACTTGCTCACAATAATATCTTCTGCATAGTTGGCTGGTGTCCGTTGAGATTGGCCGGCGTGGCTGAAATTGGCGAGAATTTTAGAATATTAGTAAGATTTTAAATTCTAAAACACTTAGTAGCTCCGCCAGTTGTCGGTACACCGGTATATAAATAACAGCTTGCGGACGATTTTCAATATTTCATGACCGCGTTGCATCTATTGGGTGAAAGTGCATTGTGTTTTTGTCGATACAAATGTATTACCTGCTTTGTTATTCTGCTTCTTTGTTTAAGTTTCTAAAAAATTGGGTTTCACCAAAACAATTGTTACTCTTACGTTGATCAGTTATGTCATTTAAATTAGAAGAAAATTTTACCAATTTTAGTTACTTATGAGTCTGTAAAAATGACCTTAGTCTGCCTGATGGAAAGCATGAGCAGAATCCAAGAGTGGTGGCCAGCATACCCCTTGCACACTANATTTAAAATGTCGGCCTATTAAGGTGCTTCTGCATTATTCGGGCCCCAGTCTTGCATTCACCAAGGAAACACGACAGCAAAAAAGGTGACACATTTTAGGTTTGTCGTCTGTGAGAGGATTGTATCGCCCCGGTCAAGCTGGCTCGTTGTGCTGTATATCAGCGTGGCTCCACCACCTGTATTCATCGAAATGTCTTGCAAACACTTAAATATTTAGCCTTGGCAGAAAAATAAGTTTCTTTTGGTCGACAAACAATTTAATCATATTTTATTACATTCAATTATAATTCCTTTCATCTAATAAATCCTCATTCAGTAGGCTACAAGATATAATCGCATTCTTGCGTACCATCAATCATATGAGATGTACAGTTGACCAACACTTTGATAAATGGAAGCTTGGCCGCCTGCGTGCCGCTTAATTGCTTACTGACTGTTATTACCAGCTATTATTTACCCCATTAGGTTTTGTGGAAATAAGTTATTTATCTTATGAGGGTATATGAAAAAAAACTCGAACGCTTACAAGCCCTCTCAGTTTCAGAACTTGTGATTTGTTCTAATCTGTATTTTATCACTTTGTATCACTTTGGACCAGTCACATAATCTATATTCATACTAATATAATCAGTTCGAAAGAAGTTCTCTTTCTCTCTCTCTCTGTTTGTCTGTTACGGCTAATCCACTGCACCGATTTAGATGAAATTCATCATGGATTTACTTTAATTTATGTGGATGGACATAGGCTATATTTTACCGCGATAACCGATATAAACACCACGTTCAAAAACAATTTTATTTTATAATAAAATAATTTGATGTTTTAATGTTTTAAATACAAGGTCTATGCATAAAAGCTAACGTGAACTAAACTTGAACATTCGACGGACAAAAATTAGGTTCTGACGTCAGCAGAGAACGTCAAAGGAAAATCTAGTAATCTAGTAAATATATGTTTATGTTCAACTTTAGATATGAAACGATAGCATATTTTTATAGTTTATAGTGTCCTGTTAGTTAGGATGTAAAAATGTAACAAAGAATTAGATTTCTTTTTTAAAAATTATGTCCTATTTTAGATGAAAAACTATTATTTAAAACCCTGTAAACAGAAACAGTCGGTCATTTAATTATATATTTACACAGATTACTAGCTTTTTAATGTTTGTATTGGTTTTAAAGCTTAATAGTTTCTAGTTAGATGAGTCTTTAAAAAAATTATTGGCCTCTATGCATGCATTCTTAAAATCAGGTAATATAAATACTTTGTAATATATATATTTTAATAGTACAAATAAATTAACTAGCAGTCTTGGTTTGTAATTTCAAATTAAAAGCTTTTTACTTAATGCATATAAAAGTATACGTAGAATTTTGACTAGCAGATAGGTGATGAAATGAAGAGTAACTTAGGCTAATTTTATTTGAGACTAGCTTGAGCATGATGTGTTACCCGCGGGTTTGTTTGTAAAATACAACAACAACGGCTGATAATATCGAGTGACGCAGCTAGTTTATTATAATATCATAAGTAGGCAACATTAAACATAATTAACAAAAAAATCTATAGTAAATAAAATCCAGACATCTCATAAAGCGAACCTGAGACAGTCACGAACCATATTACGAAATGAAATAACAGCTGCGAACACTTTCATGTTTAGTGTTAAAGTCGACGCTTAAACTTACACAAAAAGGTAGCTAGCGTTGAATTCTTTAACAGATTCAAAAGGAACGTCTTTTCATAACAGCATCATTCACTGGCGATCCTTTGAGCCAACCCACTGAGATATGAAAGATTGAACTCTTTGTGAAGCGTAACATTTGTCAAAAATGGGTAAAAGTTGCAAATACGAAATAGTCATACTTGTACTACTATTTAGTACCACTATTATTATATATTCTTCTGTTACTTTCACAAACGGAATAATGTTACTCCCACCCCCCTTCTCGTTCTGGGAGAAAACGGTGTATAAGAGCGTCAACGCAATTATGAGAGTTGAGTTATAAGCTGAACCAATAGTCTGTGTGGCCTGCTCCATCCATAAAATATTTGTTTATTGACAAGTTGCGGCCGAAGTTTTATTTTCTTTTTGCATGATCTTATTTTTTTAATACAAAACTAGACCTATTTATTCCTTATAACTGCAAATATTAGCCAGAGAATAAAAGACAACAATTTCAAAAACATATTTTGATGCAAGTACCGTAAATACTTCCATATACATTTAGTGAAAATTTTTACTTACAAACAGAACCTTCACTTTTATTTATTTCTATACATAATAATAATTCACGTTTTCTCAATAAGACTAAGTGAAAATTAAATTCTTTGTTATAGACTTTCAAACATAGTTATGTTATACATAAGTTATTGCGCTATCTGTTTTCGTAAGATTGCCAAACTTCAATACATTTTAAAATAGTAAAAAATACTATATCCACACTAATGTTACGAATTCGATAGTACTCTGTTATATTTTACGATTTCACGGCTAAAACGCTGTATAGATTTCAATTATATTTGACATGGAGATACTTTGGTTCTTGAGGAAATATATAGTCTACTCTTTTCCGCGATAATCGACATACACGTGGATGGATCCGCGGGCAAAAGCTAGTTCTATATAAAATATTGAAAAACGTTTGTTAGAGAATCATCTGCGAAGTATTTTTAACTTAAAAAAAAAATAGGTTTTTCCCGCTTTAAGCGTTAATAGAAGTAATGGTTTAGACGTGAAAACATAACAGACAGACAGCGTCACTTTCCATATAAAAATATTAGCATGAAAATAAAAAATAAAGTTTAATTTTCAATACAAACAAAATAAAATTAAAAAAATACTTTCCACAAGAATTTCTCTGTCGAGATTGCAATTCCTACCTGTTTTCAGTTTAAAAGATAAATGTCTTTTTCTTAATCTTGTCTGCATTCATCATTCATTTTACACTGAAACATTTGAACAATTACAAAGTCCATTCGCCTTTATGACTATACCCTAATTTTTTTTTGACACTACATGAAACATAATAGTAATAGAACTTATATTGTCGACCTTTTCTGGATTTTTTTGGGAAAATTAGCTGGAAATGAATTCTAGCTAGATCGATTTACTGCCCCGAATACTAAATTTCATGGAAATCGTTGGAGCCGTTTACGAGATTCAAATTATAAATACAAGATATTTTTGTTTAAAGGTATTAGATATATCCATTCAAAGTATGATAAAAGTATAATGGTAGTGCTATGAACTTCCACTACTCAACGACATACCTCTAGCCAAGTTGTATTCCACAAACGTAAATTTTAATAGGAAACTAATGAATTTCTGGGAGTTACGTCTCTCAACGCTAAGTTGCATTGCCAAAATCAAAATATTAACCAATACTACTACAGTATAGAGGCGTTAGAGATTTTAGAATTAATAACTTGGCTGGGGAGTTTGTTCTGCCATTTTATACGGTCTCAGTAAGAGTGCACTTTTTAAGTTTAGTGTCATTTTTATTGTGCAAGTGGCAATTTTGAAATTTTAAAGCTGAAACATATGTTTATCCTAATTTTTTAAAATAGAGCGCTTCACTAGAGGGCAACGTGTCAGATTTGTAAAAACTTAGCATAAAAATTATGAAAGTTATGCTGAGACGTCCGCAAATAGCGATTAAGAAAGTACACCTTTTTCCTTTTTAGTTTTGTGAAATGTCGTGTTTATGCAAATTAGGCAGAAACAATTCCTAAGGCAGAAAAAATCCGAGATCCAACGTGTCATTGATAACATACAGCCACATCCAGAATAAACCGTGAAAAATTTCATGAAAAGAAAAATTACTTCTCATCAGAGCCGAGGGTCATATGAAGGATATTTTGTTACATACTTAACGGCCGGAACGTGTCTTCTTTGTAATCATATAAAATCACAACTCTCTCAAAAAAGGAGTTTTTATTTTAAAATAAAAAAGTGCACTTTTACACCTTTCGGACACTCTTCAACATCGTAGTAATATAACTGTGGAGGAACGGGTAATATATTCCTCCAACACAAAGGTAAGATCCTCCAACCAGGCGAGGTGATCATTCCTGGCGGGCCACTGCCCAACGGTTGATGTTGGGAAGTTGTATATATCTTAATCGGCGCGAGAACTTCTATTGCGCGATAAAGGATTGGTAGTTTCTTAGTTTTCTTCGTTGCTCCGTAGTTCGATGTTTCCTCGGTAGATGGCGCTGTCATATATTTTTATGTTGACGCTGTATGTGGAAGTCGCCATATATAGTATACAGCGGCAACAAAAACATATAATAACGCAATCTACCGAAGATACACTGAACTACGGAATAACGTAGTGTACGAAGAAGCTATCAATCCTGCATCGCGCAATAAATGTTCTCGCGTTGATTAACATATATACAACTTCCCAACATCAACCGTTGGGCAGTGGCCCGCCAGGCATGATCACCTCGCCTGGTCGGAGGATCCTCCCCTTAAGTTGGAGGAACATGTGACCCGTTCCTCTACATAACTAATATTTGATTGCAATCACAGCATTAGACAACCGTCGATTAGTTACAATAGTGGGCTAGTTAACAGATTTTTAAAATTAGCTAAAACTTAATAACACATAGAATGCATTGTTGAAGCAGAATTTATTTTCCTGAAAAAACACAACTTAAAATCCTCAGGATTTGCTACATCTGGGATCAGTTGTCTAACCTCATGAATTTAAAGGTTACAACTCTGATACATGTAAGCATTTACAATTTAATAAGCACATCTTTTAACCGAAGAGAATTTAAATATTGTTCTTAAATCCTTTAAGATGTTAAATATTCTACACAAGTCTGTCTCACACATTCCAGTGTATAGTTAACAAATACCTGATGCTACATGGGGTATACAATGGCGTTGCACAGAGAGTCGAACTTAACCGAAGTATTCCGAACGGAGGTTTTTAAACTTGAAACGCTAACCGATGCAGGAGCGCAGTTTGCCGCCGACAGCTTTATCGTGCGGACGCGTCGGTGGGTTCGTAATATACGTTCGTACGTTTATGTTAGTGGTGATCGAGTGTTACTTGAATTTTGTTGTGTATAATATGATGACATGAGTTGTGATTTTGGAAGACCTTAGGACTTGAAACGGTGAGTAATCATAATGAAATAAAAATTGTGATGTTATTTCTTTCGTTAATGTAATGTGCAAAGTGATTTAAAAGTTTGCCTTTTTTATTTGAATACGAATTTTAATATATATTACAAAAATAATGACCAAAACTTAGTATCGTATGTTAATAATAGTTACACAAAATAAGGGTCTAATAGAAATAGCCTTATTAAATATTAATCTGAAGTAAACCTACTCTCATGTGGTGATGTTGTAATATGTACAAAATTAATTTGGAAAATTAAATTAAGCTCGGTGAATCCGCACCGCAAATGTGTGCTGAAGAATATCTCGTAGAAGTTCCCTTATCACGGCGCTACGTAGTGTTACAGCCTCCACGGAGTGCTACAAATTAATTTAGTTTAATTATTTTCAACCATTTCAAGTTTAATTATTACAGATACTGCTTTAAGTAATGCAGTGTATAATACCGATCACTCAACTATGAGCTTAAATGTATTATATTGTATAAGAAGGGAAGAAGTTATAATAAGATTAATGTAATACTATGTTTTTTGGTCATAGTCATATAAAAAAATCTCTAAATAAAAAGTACCAATTACTATCGGTAATTGGTACTTTTTATTTAGAGATTTTTTTTCCTTTTTAAAGGTTTAAAAATAAAAATCGATAATTCAATTGCTAAATTATATTAAAGTAGCATATCATTATTGAAACCTCTTTAATAATGTATAGTTTTAAACAAATATGCTATTCTTAGTAATTGAAATGGGAAACTGCTATGAAAGATTTAACGTTACTGTCCTTTTTTAAACTTTTATTTCTGGTTGTATGTTTGATAAAGATTTTTTAAATTTTAACTGGATTTCATTGCTCGATATATTCAAAAATTGTGGGCGTTGGAGTTATGACTTTTTAAAATTGTATTGCGTATATATTTAATGAAACAATTAGATACTTGACTAAGATGTGACACAAATCAATTGTATAACATGTTTTAAAAGGTATAAATATATTTAACTTAATAACCGGTATTTTTATTGCTAAATTTTCTAAAAATGGATCCTAACTAGATCGATTTATTGCCTCCAAAACCCCCTAAATTATAAACATGCTAAATTTATTGAAAGAGTTGGAGTTGTTTCCGTGATTCAGATTATAAATATAGTAAACGACCCTTGCCTATTTCGTTTGGGCGTTCACCGCTTTTCTTCGACTTGATTTACAAATATAATCTTTTTTAACTGATTTTTTTATTCAACTATAATAAAACATGGAACAAGTAACTCCTGAACATTACTTTCCAACAAGCTATAGACATGTACATAAATGCATAAGTAACTTATTACACTTTTAATTTTCGCGCTGAGAATTAAAAAAAGAATATATTGCACACAACAATACTAGGAAACTAGCCGACCCGTGTCCGCTTCGTTGGACGTAAAGCACCCGCTTTTTTCGTCTTGATTTAGAAATACTATTGTTTTTAAATTGAATGTTTTTTTCAATTATAATTCAAAAATAAATCATATCACTCCTGAAAAGTGTCGCTTTCTGTTTAGTGAAAGAATTTTCAGGATTTGATCAGTACTTCCGAAGATTACCCCCTACAACCATATAAACAAAGTTAGAAACTTTACCAATTTATAATATTAATATAGGTATGTCTCGAAACTATCAAAAGAATAGAACATGGATGAATAGTTGGGTTGACTTATCACGACCAAAACCCTCTGCATACTAAATTTCATGAAAATTGTTGCAGCCATTTCCGGGATTCAGTTTATATATATATATACAAAAATTACACATTTAACAGTATTAGATGAAGTAGCTTTCTTAGAAGTTAGGTAAGGGGACATCTAATACATAAGTGTCCCATTCTTTTCTCATAGTGTCTAATTACGACCAATTTCCTCTAATCAACATTTATGGGTTACCATAAATGTTGATTATGGGGTATTAGATTTCCCGTAGAATATGTTCTACAAATACATAACCATCACATTTTCCCCCTGGCTGAATGTATTTGTATAGGCTGAAATTATCACAATAAAATTATACTGGCTTCGTATACATACTAATGTTTCATTTAGTTAGAGTAAAACTCATATGAAATGCCGTTAGTTACGTAGATCGTAAATACTTAGGAGATTATAGTATTCATATCTATAATTATATACATATAATCGAGTGGTTTATTTACTTTGGTTAAATGTTTTGTTATGTCCTCAGTTATTACGGGTTCGAATTGATAAAAATATATTAGCTTTGGATAGTCTATAATAATTATTTACACCTGAATTAACGCGATCACTTATTTAAAGGTGTTACGCACCTCTGATTCATGACTTCAGTGGGGCAAACTTGATCGAAACATCAGGTAAATCAGAGACATGTTATATCATTAAATAAGTGATTGCGTTAATTCCAGTGAAAATAATTATAATATCATGTGGTTGAAACGTCAGGTAAATCGGAGACATGTTATATCGTTAAATAAGTGATCGCGTTAATTCCAGTGAAAATAATTATAATATCATGAAATGCTAAAGTTTAAAAGTTTCAATATGAAGGAACTTGTATAAGAACTTAAGTGAAAATTGCATGTGATAAAACTTTATTTAGTTAATTTATCAATTATTAACTGAGTTGCACTGTTATAGTAATAAAACTAATTAGCTTGAATATAATTATTATTTTTACTAAACATTCTTGACTCAACGGTGAAAACTTCTACAAAGTGGTTTGATTTGAAGAATTCATTTTATATTGATAAGTATTTACTAAGAAGATTAGCCTTAAAGTACTTATTTTATAATACACTCATATGAAAGTTCGTAGAATGATTAGTAATAAATAAAACTGGCACAAATAATGTTTTATAAAGTTTTCGACTGATCTTGAAACATAAATAATGCCTGTACGATTTCTTTTAATAAATAAAAGGTAGCATTTACAACGTGAAAGAATGTACAAGTCGTAAATACGATAGTAAGGGGCCTTGAACACATACGTAGTTATTCAGACGATCCGAGAAAAGACGTTTATACCGACATTAAGCATTCCATATAGTTTTATTGGAAAACCCCTTTCAGGTTTTTGCGGTCACAAAACTTTTTGCTTTACATCGAATATAAAATTAAATAGTAGCACATTTGAGTTTTTATTGCTGAAAGTCTGTAGTGGAATAAATAAACTAGTTTATAATTTAGTACTGGCTATGAAGGAAATTCTATTTACTGTGCTCCACAAATAATAATCACTGCATATATCGAGTAGGAAATGGTTCTGGCTGTTATGGCAATAGACATATATAGGTTATGCTTCTTCGAGTTGTTTTGTGGCTTTCGTTTTATATGATATTGCGTGGGTTTGAACTATAGAATTTCGAAGTCAATTTCACTGAATTCTAAACTTAACTTATTATACATTGCGCTAATATTTAAGTTTAAATTTGATTCACAATTATTTTTTATTTAACAAATTGTCTTCATACATATTACGTAATAAGTTATTTCGCACATATTCATGTCAGTTATATCGTAACATTTTCTTCTTATTTGTTGGGAGTTAATTATTTATTTTTATTAATTATATACGATTTTATTCCCGCCCTCATTTCGGGGCAACCAGCTTTGTCGAAGTTATGACGTGTGACGTTTTTCATTAGAGGGTTAAGTGTCCGGAGACAGATATCTCACTGTCAGGTCTCCTTCGATTTTTTCATCGCAATTAAATAGCAAGTGTTCAAAGCAGTTTTTTATAAGCTTTAATGGTTTTTGTTCGATTCATTTAATGGATACAGTTATAGAGATTTTCATTCTAACTTTTTACAATTTTAACTGATGTTCTCTGCCTTACCCATCGTATCTAAAATAACGACTGAACAATCTTAGTAGGAATGTAACTCAGACAATAGTTGTTTTCTGTTTAATACAAATACCAGAAACGTTTGTATCGATGAGACGAATATTAATAAGCACCAGACAAAGAAATTTGAAATCGTTATATAAATTATATTCCACATTCATATGTTTTACTAAAATGTTATATTCTTTTTTGACGGAAACCATTTTGTACTGTGTTGTTTTTTCAGTTACTTGACGGTAAATATTTAAATTTATATTGTTTATAAAGGTCAAAAACAGTCATTACTCTCTATTATAAATACTACTACAAAAATAAATTAATTTGATAGTCCCTAATTCAATTAAGATCTCAAAAATACAGGAGATATTCCGGGAGTCTCTAAGCATTCGTTTTGTTTTCTTGGTTTGAAATCTTGAAATAATTTTTTAGGCTTTGCTAATTAATGCATTTGTATTTATTAATTCGATATTGTTAAAGTCGTTTGTTTTATAACTCCAGATAAATGAAAGTAACTAAAGCGGTGTTGGTGGGATATGTTTTAAATTAGTTTACTCTAGTCTTAAACTTTTGAAGAGCGTTTTCGTGAAAATTCGTGTAAGTTATTATAGAGACCGGCATGTAACTTGGCTAACGAATCTGGCTGGATTCGTTAGTGGAGCAGAAGTCATTATTTAGGTCCCTTTGATTGGTTGAAAGACGCGGGGACTGTAGTAGCAAGCGATATGAGCGTCAGTTGACTACACTTCGACTTTGCTTATTTTGATTAATTGCACTAAGTGTTCTTAATCAAAATAAGCAAAGTGAAAGTGTATACTGTAGTGTTATACGTGAACCTGCGTGAGCTTACCCCTACTACACCGAAATCTAGCCAAGTTACGTGCTGGTGCCTATGATTGCTTTGACGACTCGACTCAAAGAGCTCACAAAGTTTTTAGGGTTTTGACCTGTGTCTGCGTCTAGTATTCTGATTAGGGATTTATAAAGGTTCAATTAGTTCGAAGAGATATTAATCCTTGAATTAAAAATAATTGTATTATACATTATACGAATATTAGAAACATGGAAATTTGTAAAGATGTATGGATGTTTGAAATTCTTTGACGCAAACACTATTGAAGATATTTATTTTAAAGTTTACAGTAACATAGCTCATATATCAAAATAACATATATACGTATAATAATTTTACCGTGGTATCAGATATACACACAAATGGAGCTGTAGGCAAAAGCTGGTAGATATTTACTTTAATTTTCACTTAGATAAGGAACTAAAATTTTAGCACAGAAATATGTAAAGTCAATGACTTAGGTTTAAAATTTAATTAGGTATATTAACAACGTATCTCGATGTAACTAGAAGCTACTTTCAATTCATTTACAAGGCTTTGTTGGAAAAAGTTATGCATCAGGTGTTTAGAATCGCATGCTTCACGACTCGATTGTGAGTAATCGATTATTGTCGTGTTGGCTTCATCGGGGACTTCAAATGTTTTAACTTCTTTACTATGTGTAATGTTGTTTTGTGTTTGTTTTAACAACCGTGTGAGTTCACATATGCTGTTTGAACTTTATAATAACAAGAGTGATTCATTCGATATCGGCGACATAAATTCTATATTTAAACTAAAACAACAATAATGATTTTTTAGATAAGTCAAATGAGAAATTTTAATTATAGAGGTATATTTCATAAAAGATTTACGCTATACTTTTTTCATAGAATATAGGGCAAACAAGCAGACGCATCGCCTGATGGTAAGCGTCACCGTCGCCCAAAGATACCCAAAACACCACAGGCGTCACAAGTGCGCTGCCGGTCTTTTAAGAAGGAGTACACTCTTTTATTGACGGTTTGTAGGTTTTTTTTTAAGTTTAAGCTGCCAAAATGACTCAGCCCTGCCTGATGGAAAGCATGAACAGAATCCAAGAGTGGTGGTCAGCATCCTCAATGCGAAAAAGAACAATGCAGAATGGTGACCCACACTATGCGGCCTGGTGAAATGCTTTTGCACGCCCCGCTTAAAGGACCCGGGATCATAGTGGGAAGGAAACACGTGCGCTGGTAGTGAGTTCCAGGCTTTGACCGTCCGGCACAGGAAGGAAGCACCGAAGCGATGAGTACGAGAACGTATGTCTTCCATTTTAAGGCGGAGGCTTCCAAGTGTGCTGCACCATCGCAAAGGTGAGAACAGTACTCCACGCACGAGCGAACCTAGGTCTTGTAAAGAAGACACAGATGCTCGAGCGAGAAGAACCGTCTCACCCGGTTCAAAACACCTAGCTTACGTAAGGCCGTACGTATTCGCGTGGGTTGAGGTCTCGGCAGATATCCATGCCCAGGATAGGGAGCCTATCTTGTAATGGCATTTGAGTGCACTGAAAAATGGGAAGAGGAAGGAATGGAGACTTTTTGGCTGAGAACGCGCACACTTGTGTTTTCTTGGCGTTGAACTTGACCAGATTCTTACAGCCCCATTGAAAAATGCGGCACAGAACATGGTCAAGTTGAGTGACAAGTTCTTGTCGTCTTCCTTCAACATCTGCTGGTTTGTCAGAGGGCTGTCCAAAATATTTTCCATGAACTGTGATGTCATCTGCATAACAATTAATGTTGCCAAGGGCTAACGTGTCTTGATATGCAGAAGGAACAGTGTAGGTGACAGGACGGAGCCTTGAAGTACTCCGGCGTTAATCCGCTGATACTCAGAGGCTGCACCGTCGCAAAGAACTCTGATGCGGCGGTGGTGCAGAATCGCGGCAGTCCAATTGCAGAGTCTGGGGGGCAAACCGAAAGCCGGTAGCTTGGACAGAAGCGAACGGTTCCAAACCCTATCAAAAGCCTTGGCCATGTCAAGGCTGATGGCCAAGGATTCCCTATGCCTGTCAATAGCCTCACCCCAAAGGTGTGTGACGTACGCTTAAAGATCAACCGTAGACCGGTTCGGTCTGAAACCATATTGGCGATCATTTAATAGGGAGTGATCTTCCAGGTAATGGACCAGTTGTTTGTTTATTATCCGCTCAAACACCTTACAGATGACGGAGTTGACGGCTATCGGACGCTAGTTGGCAGTTTCGGAGCGATCGCCTTTTTTGGGAATGGGTTGAATATTCGCCTCTCTCCAAGCCTCCGGAACAGCTCCCGAGGAATACGACTGGCGATACAGGCCCGTCAATACCGGGGACAACTCTGGTGCACAGTTCTTAAGAACCACCGCTGGGATACCGTCGGGTCCACTGGCTTTCCGGACGTCGAGTGACAGAAGCTCCGCACGGATATCACTCATCCGGAAGCGAACATAGTAGTGTCGCAGGACGGGATGGTAGTTGGGGGTATGCCGCGGTCATCGATTCGGGAGTTAGCCGCAAAGAGATCAACAAGCAGTTTCGCTTTCTCCCGCGGCTGGTGGGCAAGTGATCCGTCAGGATATTTCAGCGGTGGTAGCGAGGGATTACAGAAGTTGGACTACACGGCTTTAGCCAATCGCCAGAATTTTCGGGTACCCGTAGGGTATGCAACGAGTTCTTGACCAAGCCTCGCAATGCGCTGGGCATCCGCTCTGATGTAAGCCTTCTTGCATTCCCTGGTGGCTTTGTTAACGCTGCTTTAAGTCGATCAATATCGGGGTAGCCGCGATCGCGGCCCCTGGTCCAAGCGCGGTAGGCCGATTGCTTTCACGCAACAGCATGGGTACATTCGCGACCGAACCAAGGCCGGGTCGTTGCGCTAGCAACCTCACTGTACGGAATATAGTATTCCATTCCGACAGTGATCTCGTCAGTCACGGCGGCCGCACTGTGCGATAGGTATTTATCTTTAAAGCAGCGTTGAGCCCACGGAACGGATGCAAAGTAATCCCGCATTCCATCCCAGTCTGCCGACGAGTAGTGCCATAAACGTCTTTTTGCTGACACTCGTCGTGGAGGGGCAGTAAGCGGCACCGTGGTGGAAACCAGGCAGTGATCGGAGGATACCAGAGGGGCGAGCACCGATACACTGTACTGCGCTGGATGACTCGTCATCAGTAGGTCCAGCAAGGAAGGCGCTTGCCAAGTTTTGTCTGGTATCCTGGTGGGCTGGAGTACCATCTGGGTGAGGTCATGCGTGAGAGCGAATGCGTGGACAGACCGACCCGCGTGGTCAGTTCTGGTAGATCCCAACCATGACTCATGGTCAGCGTTAAAGTCTCCTAGAAACACCAGTTCAGCGGTCGGAAACTGCTCCTGCGCTTTGTCCGCCGCCTGACTTAGATGCTCGAAGAGCTCGAGTTGTTTCGGAGTTTCCAGAGTGGGATCGGTATAGGCATACGTAGATTCGGCGCATAAAGCCAATATCTACGTGGAGCCAAAGGATGGGGAAGGATGGGTCCTCAAGGCAGCGTAATCGGCGACAACAAACATCCGCCCTAACGAAAAGACACAGCCAGCCTTCGCGAGGAAGCACTCCTCGAGCACGTAGCCAGGGTAGTGGAGATAAGTCGTGTCGGCAGGGCGGCGTATTTGTGTCTCCGTTAGGAATATCATGGCCGGCCGTGCCGTCTCAAGATGCTGGTGGACGGCGTTGAGGTTTGCATGAAGTCCACGGATGTTAGTGAACTCCACCTCAAAAAGCGAGTTGGTGGGAGAATGGAGTGCCGCTATTAAACGTTTGTGCCTTTTCCTTGCTGCCATGATTTAGTAAGATGGGGAAGGGAGTGGGAACGTAAAAGGCATGACAGTCATCGTGGTAGTGTAAAACTGAGACTCGGAATGCTGCATTGCCATACAACGGTGAGATATGACGGTGACCGAACCCTCGGACGGAAGGGCCCCCGTACCCTCACGGAAGTGGTCGCCTGGCCCCACCGTCCGATCACCAACCGGCACGACGAGCCACTCCGCAGATTATGCGTGACCTGATGGGGCAGCCTCCCAAGGTGGTTAACCGCGGTTGGACCCCTCTCTATGTCGCGGGCGGCCAGCGGCAAAACCGTTTCTACGGGTCTCCCTGGCCGACGGTTCGAACTTCGTCACCCTCTACAAGACTCTACGAGCATTCCACTGCTCACACACTTACCCTGATAACTGTCACCCCTGCATCATGGGCCACCGGTCTCACACTCACCAACGAAATACGACGGCATCAAAGCTATCATTTTAGGTTGGTCTTCTGTACGAGGGTAGTACCGCCCCGGTCGAGCCGGCCCGTTCGTGCTGAGATCAGCGTGGCTCTACTACCTACCAAATGATATAAATGGATATGTCATCTTTTTTTCTTTTTGTTTACTCAATCACTTTTTATATCAGATCATAACTCCTGATTGATGTTTGTTCTTCTCGATCAACCAAGACAGTCTTTGTTCTAGAGGAAATATTAGATTTGTAGCCTAGATAATCCATCACCACTTCAACTTGTTGTTGTGCACTACTTGTACAGTTCAATTATCTATATTTTTTATGAAGGTGGCAAATGAGAAGAAATAACACCTGATAAGCGTAAGCGGTTACCGCCGTCCATGAACACCGGCAATGCCCGAGGCGTCACAAGTGTGCTGCCAGCTTTTAGGAGATGGGGTGGTTGATGGGGTTGGTGTAAGAAAGCGGTTCCCAGATCTCTCCCGTCTCAGGCGTAGAGTGGCACACCGTGTGATTTTAGTCGGTTCGATTCCGATACATCGCCCCGCCGCAAATCCTGGTGGGGTGAAGGCCCGAGGGGGCTTCCACACGTCCAAAAAGGTGGCCTCCGGTATTCTTATTCACTCGGTGAAATATAGCGCAAGCACTGTTTCACACTGGTTTTATGAGAGGCCGTAATATCAGTTGGGAATCTTTGACATTCCTCTTTTGATGGATCATATTTTAGTCAGTTGTATATATTTAATATTGTATAAAACATACAAAAGGATGAGTGTTTAAGTATGTGATCAAAAAATATAAAATATATACTTTAGTTTATCAATATTTATAATACAAAGTTATACCTTTATCTAACATGAAACATTCTTTACTATGTTTTATCCATCAAAGTTACTTTAGGAATTTTCTTTGTAACATATTTTGGTGGTTCTAATACCGTTCGTTAGCAGTGGATTATACACAAGAAAAAAATCGGATTTAATTTTTTTGGGATTCACTGGTTCTTTTTACAGTTAAAAAACATGTAGATCTTTGTTTTCCATTTCTATTGTATTATTTTCCTGTTTCTCTACCCTTGTATTAAAATTTACTTTGTTCACTTTTTTCTTTAGAACATAACAAAATAGCGCTGTAAAATCGGGTAATTAACGATTTATTTAGTCGTTCGTCGTTTACACACACAAACACACTCACACATGCACACGTTCACACAAAAACACGAAAACACTACAGTTAATGTAATCTAGTATTTAAATTTTACTAAAAATTTGCAATTTTCCATGTATACATATGTATCTCTTGTTAATTTTATGGAACATAGCAGCAGATTGTTATTAAAACAGGCTATTTAAGTAGCCTAGCTAGAACTTCTGTGACTATTATGTAAAGGTTATGTTTTACGAAATGAAAATTATTATTATTACTTTTGTTTTTTCGTAGGGATAAAAACTGCTGCTACTTTGAACTAAATATACCAAACTATGAACACATGTGTGGCCTATTATAGTTATCCACAGTAGGTTTATAAGGTGGATGAACAATATGAAAATACTAAATAATTATGCGTAATGTTGAAATTTTATTTTCAGGCTTTGAAGGGGTATGTCCTAGATTTTTAATTACTGGACGAGCTTTATCTTTTATTCATACATACGTATACAATATTAACCAATATATATATGATTTGTGAATACTAAAACAGTGGTTGGTTCCATTGCCATACATGAAATATAGTTGTGTCACAAGCACCTATTCACAATAGGGGCAACAGACAGCCCTCTGAACAGAAGGTACGAAAGAAAAAAATGCCGCAGCACTTTCTCACAGAATGTGGAGATGTGGCAGAGCAACGCTTAGACATTCTCCAATCAACATCTCTATCGCAATCATGTAGTCATGTAGTGACCCACGAACAACGGCCCAATCAATAGGCTATGTACGGAAATAGCTTGGCAAAAACAAATACACAATACGTCATGGGCATGACCATTTGGTTTGTACTTGGGTGTAAATTAATTAATATCAGTTATCAGCAGTCTCATTAAAAGTACCGGCTATATTTACTAATGATTATACCGTTTGCGAGATGTCCAATAAAATTATAATTATAATGATCATGAATGAGAAATTGATACAATTCCGTAACAGGTGTTAGATACATAAGATCGTGCATCAACAAGACAAGCAATCACATACCACGTCCTTTGCACTCTGGTGAAAACGCCAAGTAATTCAAAGGTATATAACTGCAAGGTTTGACTGCCTTGGTGGCGTGCATAAAACCGTGCTTTATTTAGGTCTCGGGTTTGAATCCCAGGTACCAAATATTTGTATGATCTATAAATATTTGTTTTAGAGTTTGGGTGTTTTGTATTTAGAATACAGTATATATGTATGTTGTCTACATATATACTGTAGTATGTTGTCTGGTAACCATAATACAAACTCTGCTTAGTTTTGGACTAGATGGCGTCGTATGTTAAATGTCCAAAAATATTTATTTATTAATTATTAATGTTAGCGCCTTAATACGTACGTATATTCTATGTAATAAATATATAACAATCAATTAAAAATATGATACACCTGAATTTAAATGATGGTTCAAGGGAGTGACAAGCACGTGACGAGGGTCGATCAACCATTGTGAAAGGGGCTGTCGATTGACATCCACGTTACAAATAATTTCATACTTGCAATTTTTTATTATGTTACATCTGTTGATCTTGATTGAAATGTTTTGTAATAAACTTGTGAACCCGTGCAACTTTGTATTATCTCCTAAAACGAATATTTTTTTCTGGTTGTGGTGACACATTTCATTGATTAACCGAGGGAGAGCCATCCTTCGGCATGGGTGCATGCATGGGTCGGCTCGACCGGAGGATACCACGGCCTCACAGAAAACCGGTGTGAAACAGCGCCTGCGCTGTGTTTCATCGAGTGGGTGAGGATACTGGAGGCCCATAATCCAACCCTTCCCCTCATACCCCTCCCCATCCCCCAAGACCGGCAACCCACTTGTAACGTCTCTGGTGTTGCGGGTGTCCATTGGCGGCGGTAACCGCTTACCATATATCATACCATATACCACATATAGGCGATACGTCTGTTCGTTTGCCCCCTAGAACATAAAAAAAGCTCCGCTCTTATTGGTCTAAGCGTGATATGTTATAGTTACAACACTAAAGGAAGTAGTGAAATAGGTTCAACCATTCCAAGACCTGGCCAAGAGATATAGGGAAATTTATGAACACATGTTTATATAATTGTTGAGCACTTTATAAAGTAAAGATTTCAAAATAGAATTTTGAGTTTTAGTTAGCAAATAATTATTAAAACATGAATACATAGAAAAAAACGTAATTGCCTAATGAGTCACAAAGAGGATATTCACAAACATTTTAGATACACAAATCACGTAAAAGAATACAAACTACTTAACGAATACAGTTATACATAGTAACTAATAATAATAACTATAGAAACATAAATCAAAGGGAAAACAAAACAGAAATCCCCCACAAAAATAACCATCTCTTACAACTTCAGTCGTTTGCCAAAACTTGGCCCAATTATTTCGCGACTAAAGCGTATCTCTAAGAGGGCGTCTAATGATTTTAGAAGCAAGAGTTTTGCATCAACTTCCTAAATTACTTTAGCTGTTTTCATCCTAATCGTTTAAAAAGGGATTTTTTTTTTAATTAGCAAAATATTATTCGATTTCTCCATTAATATGATGTAGCTGTTTGCTTGTCGACAGATAGCATATTGAATGTGACGTCAGATAAATATGAATATAGGTAATTGATTAGAATAGTTTAAATGTTAGTCAGCTTAAGTATTAATTTATAAACTAATTGACACGGCAAACCGCCATATTCATTTTTACGAAATTTTCTGAATTAACGAAAATCTTATTTTTTAATAAGCTCATGTTGACTTGCCGCAGGGCCACAGGATATACGACTAAGCAGGCTAAGGAAATATTACACCTCCGGTTTCTATTATTTTCTAAACAAACCTTGCCTGACAAAAACAAGTTCGGGCTGATTCCTACCGCCTCTTTCCGACATCGTCTTTCGTGACAGAAATTTCATCCCCATCATTTTGATGGTTGGCAGTCCGGAACTGTGCGCTTTTCAAGGAACTTTCTGCCTCGTACAATAAACCTGTGAAATGAATTGTAGCCTGCGGTATTCCCGGACCAATACGACCTACAAACCTTCAAGAAAAGAGCGTACTCCCTCTTAAAAGGCCGGCAACGGACTTGTAACGCCTCTGGTGTTGTGGGTGTCCATGGGTAGCGGTAATCGCTTACCATCAGGCGATACGTCTGCTAGTTTGCGTCCAATATTATAAAAAAAACAAACAAAATTTGATGCAGTCGATCGAAAGTTATGCGTGTACATACATTTTTGTAATTCATTTTTATTTATTAATTATTTTATATCCAATTACTGATACTCATCGATGTCTACTGTCAATCCAAAATTTAGTTATAGCCTGTATCATAAGCAGCTAAAGGATTAGGCTTTAAGAATTAGTTTTAATAAGATCCATACACAATACCAATAAGTATTGATACCATCACCCATTCACTACCATTAGGGTGTCCCAAGAAAATCAAGGTATTTTTTTGCCAACTCATACCCTCCAATTATATTTTAATGGTATTAAAATACTTTTAATTAATGTACTTAAAACAATGGCAACTCATGCCATTCATTGGAATATCAATATATGCTTGTCTTTTCGCATCGAGTGAACGTATTGAATTGTTTGTTATTACGTGCTCTTTTATTAGTATATTCATTTTCGTTGAGTCAAGATCGGAATAATATAATTTCAAAAAAGTGACATTTTGATAGTGGATGCAAAATAAACTACCTTTCTTTGGATTCGTATTGTTGGTAGTTCTGTACTACGAGTTCGTGTGATGAAACTATGTATCAATAAAGTCAACTCTATTTGCAAACGCATTAATTATTGAGAGAAGGTTCGTATACCGACTAAAACGTCACGTTCCTTATTTACTGCTACTAGCTACTTCGATTAGAGTTTGTTACAAACTTGAACAATTTCTTCGACATTGCACATGACAGTGCGGTTCATTTGATAAAGAAAACTAAAGGAAGGACTCTTATTGCAGCGCTAGAGAGAGCATGTTTGATCTGATTACTTAGCTGGACCAAAAGTTGGACGACAAAGAGGATACACCGAGAAACAGAAACGTCTGGCTGCTTATTATGGATCTCGAACTGTTTCGTTAGGATCGTAATAATTCATTTTCTGATTTTGAAACAACAGAGAAGTTTAAGAATACAATGTGGCCGTTAATAACCGAAAACACAGGGTTCGATCCTACTAAAACTATATTAAAGCACTTTTTATCACTCCCAAGTTCGAACAGTTCTAAATATGTATCAGTTCAATATAAACGCATACTAAATTTATTATTGAAGCTACTATTGAAGCACTAATAGCTAACAACACGACGTATTTGCAATAAGAACATTCATTCTAAGGATTAGTACCATGAAACGTCATTCAGTAAAAAATGTAGACCAAGAAACGAAATTAAAAATAGACTTTTAAAGAAAACACACACTTTATAGGCTAAGAAGCATTCTATGCTAAGAAGGCCTTTATAGTTTATTTTAAAAGTGATTAATGGTTTGTTTTTTCTTCTAAAACGTTAGACCCTGTACGAAGTTTTCTATAGCGATGACTGTTGTTGTTTCGACTGACTGCGACAATCCTATTAAATGGTCTAATATGTTGCTCTTCAACAAGTTACAAAATAGGTTATGACCCAGACCCAGCCAAGATTTTTATTTAAAAATGAAAACTGTTCAAGAGGGACATAAGTAATATTTTGTTTACTATGTTGCGTATAGGTACATAGGTGGTATGCCCTGATAGTAAAAAATAACATCTAATAATAATTATTCACAAATATCGGTATGATACAAGCAAAACAGCGTTTATTTGCTTTATAAAAATAAATTTACAAAACATCTTGCACAGTCTTCATTAATTACTATACACAAAACAAGAAAGTTTTGGCAGTAGCTTAGCTAGTATAAGCTATTTATTTAACTAGAGATGCTTACTTACCAAATAACCAGACGAGAAGCTAAACTAAATTTGAAACTAAAGTTACGAGTCCTATAATGGTGGTTCCTTTGAAAGCTACCGTATTACTTTATTAGTATTAACGAAAATTAATTAATCAAATTTTAAATCGGATCAATTTATTTCAATTAACATTGAAAGAAGTTCAAGGTTCGGGTTTGATTGAAAATCAGAAGCTTTATTTTCAAAACTTTGATGTATGACAGTTTAAAATTTCAAAATAGAAGTCAATTGATCTTAGACCAATAAAATGTCTTTAATTGGATTGATTACTATGTTGGTCCATTGGTAGCGTATGTGACTGTTGTGCATCAGGTTTGTGTTACGCGTCGGACCGAATGTTTGTATGATTTGCAAATATTTGCTACATACTTGTTGTTTGGGTGCTTTTTATATATGAAATGTATGTATTTATAAAACAAAGAATATAAGTCTTCTTTTAGTCACTCTAGCTTTTACTAAACAAGCTCTAGTACTGCACATAAAGTAAGGAAATGGAAATAATATTGACGATCTCGGGTTCTAGAAGTATAAAAGTTTGGGAGTCGAAAGAGTGAGAGTACTAATATATAGTAGAGTAATAATAATAACTATATCTAGGAACATTTTCTGGATGTCCTGAAAGTCGTGACATTATTAATGTGATATTATCATACTTAGTACAAAATGTAGACGCTGTAGTTGTCGGTCCGCTTAGATCTTTTAAACTACGTCTTTGTTGGATTTACTTTCAACCCATACAGGGAGTATGGGTTGAAGGTAAATTAAAAAAGTAAAGGTAGTAGGAAGGTAGGAAGAAAATTATCGATCTGTGATGGAGTTGATAAAATCTACGAAAAGTAATGGAGATAGCACGCCGCCCTGAGAAACACCTGCAAGAGTAGTACACCAAGAGGAATAATTATTTTCAACATAACAACGCTTCTAACGACCATACAGATAGCTACAAAACCAGTCAATTGCTATTGGAGATATGTTAAGAGAGCGCAATATTCTGAGCAAGATATCAAAATCAACAGTATTGAAGGCGTTGCTGAAACGAGCAATACAAGTATCGTCAACTTTGCTTCCTCCATGCTGAATCTGATGTCCTCCGTAACATTCAGGAGTGCAGTGGTAGTACTGGGGCCGGGACGAAAACCAGATTGGAGAGGATTTAGGAGGCATTTTCGTGAGAGAAATGAGCTGAGCTGCGTGTAGATAAGACGTTTAAGCACTTTAGAGAAAAATGTGAGAATGGATATTGAACGGTAGTCTGAAAGGGAAGAAGGTTTACAGTTTTTAGGAAAGGATATGATTTGTGCCATTTGCCATGCAGGTGGAAAAACGCTTTTGGATACAGAATAATTCAGGATATGGCACATCCCAGGTAGAATTTTATCAAGGATAGGAAGTACCATATAACGGCTGATATTGTTAGTTGCTACAGCATTAGATGTTATGGATATAACGCTCCTCTTGACATGACTAGCAGTAAATTGGCTAAAAGTTAACGCAACACTGTTAGAAGTTGGAAAAGATAAAAGATAAATTAGTGTAGTAGTTTTAATAGTCCCCCCAAAATTGAAGGAAGCAGAAAAATAAGTGTGATTTAATGCAGTTTTCAGCAATAGATATAATGATTAAAGAGGAAGGTTTGTGTATATAATACATTTATAGTATAGTAGGGGAATACGAAAATGTTAAAACATTTCTTTGGGTAGCCGGATCGGGTTGATAGTATAAGATAAATAAGTTTTGGTGAATTTATCGAAAGAAAAGAAAAAGAAATAGGTGCTTATAGCATAAATTACTTCTACTCTTAAACTTCTATTCAACATCATATTCACGATGTATTTGACTGTAGATTTTATACATTTAATATATGTGAATAATAATAGAAATAGATAAAGCAGTAATTCCTTGCTGTCATTTTTTTTATTATTTCATCAACAACCCATAATGTCCTATTGGTGGGCTAAGGTCTCCTCTCAGGAGAGGGTTAAGGCCATACGTCCCCATGCTGGCCAAGTGCGGGTTGTGGACTGGCAAGACAACGTTGTGGCTACGGAATCTTACCGTTGGATGTTTTTAAGCCGCCCGAAGGCCTCCAACTAAGCTTCACGACTGTTATCGTATGAAAACAACCAGGACCGACTGTTTAACGTGACCTCTGAATCACGGAGACGCTCATGGTAACATGCTACCAACGGTCATCCATCCAGGTAGTAACCGCGCCGTCTTTGCTTGCCCTAGCTGATTGTTTCTAATCACCAAGTGCAACTGGGCTATGAGCGCCTTATTTATTATTTAACAGGGTCAAAATTAACATACGTATCCCCTGACGGTAAGCGACTACCGCCACCCATGGACCCCCGCATCCACAAACAAGAGCGTTGCCCGCCTTTGCAGGATGGGGAGGGGATTGTGGAGAGCGATAGGGGAAGGGGTTGGATTATGAGTCACCAGTATCTTAATTCGCTCGGTGAAACACAACGCAATCGCTGTTTCACGCTGGTTTTCTGGGAGGCCGTGGTATCACTCCGGTCGAGCCGGCCCATTCCTGTCAAAGCATGACTCTCCCACGGTAAAAAGTAATACCAGTATGCAAATAATATATTTTAGCTAGAGGCTACTTCGTCAGTCGGGCTTTACCAAATTTGTACTAAACATTTTCATCTAGCTCAAATTTAGTATTATTATACTACCCATAATATTATATCCATAACTTGGGATCAGTTTTATCACTTGTTGTAAAATGGCTTCGTCCAAATTGACGCTTACTATATTAGCGCAAGTTATCCGTGAAGACACTACAATTTCATAGATATAAGAAATAAACTGCAAGGAGTTAAAACGCTGAAGTATTTTACAATCTATTGAGATGCGTTGGATAGTGGACGAAGTAACAGTACACAATAATACATTGTTGTAGTAGAACTGGTAGTCATGGATTGTTCTTGATATATGGAGAAGTGTTTAGAAATTACTGATACGGTACAAATGTTTGCTGATTTAGTAAACAATAGATATGATTGTTCAGGAGAAGGATCGAGGGTTATGGCTTCTGTAAGGATAGGGCAATCATCAGCAGTAGATAGACTGACTAATTAAATATTATTATCAGAGTGATTATGAACTTCGTTCTTTGAACGATTCCGAAAAATCAAACAAATAATATAACCGAATTAAGAACATTTTCATTTTGTGAAGATAAAGAAAATAATTTAATTGTTAAGTATTAAAAAACTGTAAATATTTTAAGTTTTATTTTGCATTAAATTTTTCATTGGTATACTGCTGGAGGTTATACAAAATGGACACGTCTTGATTACAACTGCCTGTTAAGGCTGGGTCAAAAAATACCAAAAAGCAACGAAACGATCGTCTACTACGTATATAAAATACATATATATCCTTGAATTTCTAGAATTGATTGTTTTCAATAACTAGAACTAATCACAACAAATCTAAGTCATCTAACCAAATTTCAATAAAAAATCTGAAGAAAGAAACCTTATAAAATGTAGTCCCGACTTTGCTTTAACTTTTAAAATAATGCCGAATTACTTACATTTTTCTTAAGAAAATTTTTCTGTTCATCACAAATGTGGTTTAGGCAAATATCTATTTTGAGAGTCCCTATTACCGCTGTGTATTTATTCCTTAAAATATGTCTTCTAAAAGTAAAGTTGAGTATCGGGAAAAATGCGGGATAAATCTTGGGGCATAAAGTTTTCTCGTAAAAATATTAATTTTTCTATAACGCCTTGTATTTTTGTAGAACAATTTTCTTTCTATTGTAATTTTGAATAATGTTGATACGTAAATTGACAACCCCAGAATATTAAACGAGGGGAATTACTGGATCAGAAATGATTTTATTTTCATGACTCTGCTATGCCTGATGGAAAGCATGCGCAGAATTTAAGAGTAGTGATCACTATAATCGTTACGAATGCAGGCATTGAAACAATTCAGCATGGTGATTAGCACTATTAAGATGCGTTTGCATCATTGAGCCTTCGCATTCATCATGATTGCACGAATTCACGTTATCATGATCAATGCTAGCTGATGCGAGCTAGCTGAAGCAAAATGATAGCTGATAATTATCAGCTATCATCTTAACGTGATCTTACTTTCTAATATTAAATATAATATAATATACAGTATAAAGAATAAAATTAGATATGAGATACTACAATATTAGAGAGACACTACAACGATAGTGTCTCATGACTGAATTTTAGTTTTACAAGTATTATATTACCGACGGTTTTCATTAGGCTCATGTACTTATCACTGCTCCACTTCTAAGGATTGTTGTAGTATAATGTTTTAGTAATGTTTAAATAAATGCTACAGCTTGAGTAAAAATAAACACATTCAAATCTGGCCGTTTAAGTAACTCGTTGATAGCCGGTTAAGAAGGTTAGAAACTTGACAAGAAAAATGATAAAAAGCATTATAAATACCTCGATTAAAATTTAGTATTAATACGCTCAATATTGTAAATTTTAGGCTAAAGGGTATAATAAAGGGTTAGACATTATCAACCTATAATTAGATATTTCAGCTTAACGGCCACTTTGGTAATAAGAGCTTCAAAGTAGGTTATATCCAAATTAAATTGTTAATACCCATAAAATAAATAGCATCAAAAATACACCGAAAGTAAATACTCTCGAAATTCAAAGTAATTCTTTTAAAAAATTGTTTTGAATATTAAGGTGAGGTATTCTTTTTATTGATAACTAACGACACGGGCCGACTTGGCACGGAAGTTTTTATAATTTTCGGGTTTTTCTTTACTATAAAATTGATATATTACATACAATTTTAAACCTTTCTTTTAAATCACTCCATCTTTTTTTTTATATGGAATAGGTTAGGCAAACGAGCAGACATATCGCCTGATGGTAAGCGATTACCGTCGCCCATATCCACCCACAACACCAGAGGCGTCACAAGTGCGTTGCCAACCTTAGGGGATGGGAAGGGGGATAAAGGGAAGGGTTGGATTATGGGCCTCCGGTATCCTCACTCACTGGGTGAAACACAGCGCAAGCGCTGTTTCACACCGGTTTTCTGTGAGGCTGTGGTATAACTCCGGTCGAGCCGGCCCATGCATGCCGAAGCGTGGCTCTCCCACTGTTGCTGAAAACTGCATTTCAATCCATCGAGTAGTTAAGATCTAAGGGAACAGACATCGGAAGCGAATTCTATGTTATACTATGGGAAGATAAAGGTTTTGCCAAAATAAGTGACATATTTAAGTCATGACAACTGTTATTTATATTCAAAAATAATTATTTAAAACAATTTAAGAGATTTAATTTACACTACTATTATATACTATATTTTTTAATAAATTACTTATATATCTGGAATCTCTCGTGATTAATTTAGTTAACTTGACAAAAATATTTGATTTCAATATTATTTTAAGATGGGCATCAAAGTTACTGACCGTGTCACGCCCGAAATTCAATTTGCATGAATCATCGTCCACCATAACTAGCTACAATCTACCAGCTTTTGATGGATGTGAACCGATCGAAACTTTATTATTGGACCGCATGGGACGTATATAAAACTTCGAGGATATTTTTTTAAAACTCGGTGTACGAAAATGTTGAAAGTTGGCACCGAAATGACGGGAAGTGGCGTGGCAGACGAAAATTCTGAAATTATTTTAATGGATCAAAGTCGCTTTGCATAAAGCGTACTTTGGAAAAATATATGTTTTACATTTATTTCTTTTTTCTCCCTTCTATGTTATTACCATAATTTTTCCTTTGTATTAAGTTTAAACTGCTTTTATTACATTCTACATTAATATATGTATTAAATGTAGGATGAGTGTCTATTGAAAATAATATATTGCTTAGAGGCATTCAATATTAAAACACGAATCATAGAATACACGGAATATACAGTACACTGTTAATTAAGTAGGTATACTTTTGTTGTCACCTTGGTAAGATTATATTTAGTGTGCACGATAGATCTTAAAGACAGTAGAGCCTTGCTGAATTCAGCACGCACGGCAATACTATCCTCGCACAGAAGATCACTTAAAATTAGAGCATTCATGCTGTTAGTAAAATTACAGTAATGATGCATATGCATCACTGCACCACGATGGTGTGGGTAACCACGCTGCATTATTGTGTTGTCTGTTTTTGCAATGGGTATGGCGACTACTATCAGGCAGAGTAGAGTTACTTTGGTAGGCCCATACATAAAAAAAAACAAAAAGTTAGTCCCAAATAAAACATGTCACCGTTGTGAAGGAACGGGTGTAACGTCTCTCCAATACACAGTGAGGATCCTCCGGCCAGGCAAGGTCATCATGCCTGGTAGACACCACCCAACGGCTGATGTTGGGAAGGTATAAACACTACTCTGTCAAGAAAGTACTGGGAAAGGATCACTAATACACAAAATGTTACTTATTCATTCAAATTTATTTTTCTGAAGGATCCCCTTGAGAGCATGCTCTGAAGTTGACCCTTCAGAGCATGCTCCTTCAGAAACAATACACTTACGCCAACAAATAATCCAATCATAAAAACAATTTTTTAACCGCTGTTTTCTTTTTTATGTCTTCTACTGTTTAAAAATGACTGTCACAAAGTGGTAACTTGAATTAAGGAAAAAGAAAACATTTGGCTGGAGCAATATCTGGTGAATTTGGCCGTTACTGGATGCAGTAACGGCCAAATTAAAAAATAACAACAAATACCATCGTATCGTATCTTATTGTCGATCGATCGTATCATATATATATATATTTGTTGTGTGTTTGATCAAAAATTCTTTCACAACGATGGCCTTGTGCGAAGGTGCATTAACGTCGTGCAAAATCCAAAAAATTACAATTTCCACAAATCTGGCCTTTATCGACGAATTTGCTGTCTTAAACGCCGTATAACGCTTAAATAATATTCTTTATTTACTGTTTGACTTTCCGGTAAGAATTGCAACTGCGCAACACCGCGAGATTCAAAGAAAACATTCTACATGACTTTGACTTTTGATCGATCGTGATTTTTTCCCTTTAGATTCAATTGGAAAGCGCCTCTCCGAAACTTGTTAACTATTTTGCACGTAAACTTACGTCTCGCCACCAGTAACAACGCGTTTCACGAATGTTGGGTAGGAATCGAGTCGTTCTAACATGTCCTCAGCGACACTCATTCGATTGAGTTTTTAGGTCAGTTCTTTTGAGACTAGCCAAGCGGCAACATATTTCATACCCAAGTGATATTATTTAAAATGGTACGGATCGTGAGATATAGAAAGTTTAGCAGCTATCTCTCTCAAAGTTATATGAGTTTTTCAGTCACTATTTCCTTCACTTTTGTGACGTTAACTTCAGTTGCAGCCGTTGATGGCCAACTAGAGCGATGCAAATCTTCTATCACATCTAGACCGCTTTTGAACGCTTTGTACTACTCATGAGCACGTGCTTCTGATAAAATTGATTCACCGTAAGCTTTGTGTAATATTTTTAGTGACTCCGAACACGAATTTCCATTGGCGATGAGATGCGACAAAAAAGTAACAAAAAATGAATTTCGAGCGAAACACAAATCATCCATTCCCGATAGTCTTGTACCATATTTTGAGTCAAAGCGACCATCTTGACGGTGAAATAATTCAGTCCATTTGACTCTTTTTGGACCTATTAATTATATTGATACTCAAATGTCAGTATATTGAGATTGGATATTGATCCGTGCGTTCGTTTTCATTTACTACACAATAACGTTTTTATGCTTTTCAATAATAGTTTCCGAATGAAAGTTCGAGTAAACATAATAAATAAAGGAAATCGGAACAAAGCCAAGTAATACGCAAATAGATACAACAAATATCTTTTTAGTCGATTGGGTATATTAATGTTTTTATATAAAATCGATTTTCATATCTGATTTTCATACTTATAAAAATAATATTTTGTTCGTTTATTGCTGAAAAAGTCAGTGTGTGCCTCACTTTGATCACTAGAAAGATATTTTTATTGGTTAATGTTACTCTAATAAAAATTATGGTGTAAACACTGGCACAGTTGTAAATACAGATAGTATTTAGGGTTCCAAAGGGTAAAACGGGATCCTATTATTAAGACTTTACTGTCCTTCCATCCGTCTGTCACCAGGCTGTATCTCAAGAATCGTGACAGTTAAACAGTTGAGAATTTCAGAGATGATGTATTTCTGTTGCCGCCATAACAATAAATACTAAAAAACAGAATAAAATTTAATCCCATACAACTTTTTTTTTCTGATTTTTGAACACAGGTGACTTTTAAAATGTTGATAATGGTACGGAACCCTTCCTTCGTGAGTTCGACTTGCACTTGGCAATTTTTTTATAGAGCAGGAATACTAAAATATTGAATGTAGTGGCAAAATTATATATTACGTTATACTTATAAGAAGGATGTATGGAACCAATATTACAATACTAATCCATTATTTCGGAACGCCGTACAAAAATTATGTTACAAGGGAGAAAAATCGCAGATCACTATTACCTGACCTTCACCGGTACTTAGGTAGACAGCTTACAGAGACGGCATAGTGCTGAAAGTAATTCTTTTATGCCCTATATCTTTCTAAAAAGGTCTCCTGGTGGTTCAAATGACCCATCAATTTTCGATGCGTGCCCGTAGTCTACGTGAAAGTTACGTCGCTAATACTACACATGTCATAAAAATGTAGTCACACCAGAAATAAGATGCTTATGTAAAAGGTTTCCATTATGTTTCCATTAGATTATGGACATTACTTACCGAATAGGTAACTTCGCGCTCATTACTGAGTATTTTTACTTACGTTACTACATTAGTTACAAATTTTAGTGACAAAAAACTACCATTAAGATCATTCCTAATCCTTTATGTATAAATTTTAAAATTTTATTGTTCATAAGTTTACCCCCAATTTGCAGTTCACTTTTTCTGTTCACTTTTCCTTCATTAATTTAATGTTATACTTCTGCAGTCGTGGTCAAACTTTGGCTAATAAACATCGTTTTTATTCTGACTATGATAACTTATGATGATTTGGGCAAGATGGCTGGTAGGAGTTGGATGCGACAAGCCGATGATCGAACAAAGTGGCGTGCAATTGGAGAGGCCTATCTCCAGTAGTAAACTATGGTAGGCAGATTATAAATTAATCCGCATACATCATAACGGGTCTTAAAGTTCAAAAGAACTTCATACGTTAACAACTTTCTGAATGTACGGCTCGACTGGAGTATGTATTATTCCTTCTCACATTTGCTATTTCGCATTTCGTTAGTTAGTGAGAGATTGGAGGCCCAATTATGCGGAAACATCTTAATAGTGCCAAAGTGTGGGTCACCATGCTGCATTGTTGCATTGTCTGTACTTGCAATATGGAACCTCTACTCTTGGATTCTGCTCATGCTTTCCATCAGCCAGAGTAGAATCACTTTGGCAGGCATATACATATAATATGTATATAAATATGTGTAAAAACAAGCCTTTAACCGTGATTTTTACCTACCGTTTTACAAACTCGTTTTATTGAACAGATCTATCCAAAATGTCTTCATCGAACATCGATCGTTTCAATATTTTCTTTGATTTTATTTAGCAACTGAGTTTTCATTTATTTGTCATTAATGAGAATTGAACTCTGTATTAATTGAAGACGTACAATCAATTTGTAGGAATCCATGGTCATCGGTTTGAATCCCCCGCGACCCAAAATTGGGTTTTATTCTAATGAATGAAAGGATTTCTACAAGGAAGACTACACGGTTGGCCTAATGGTTTCAGTGGTCGCCACACCGCTTCCTAATGCGCCAAGTGTTGTGGGTTCAAATCCTACATGAGACAACACTTTGTGTGATACATAAATTGTTGTTCTAAGTCTGGGTGTACTTCGTGTCCGTTTCATGTATGTTTGTAAAGATCCCCGTGACACAAAAATATATATTCCTAATGCAGGAGTAGTCTATTTGAAAAAAAAAAATTCAAGAAATTTGATTAAAAAATACCAGTTATATTTTCACTTACGAAATAAATGAATTCGTATGTTCGAAATCAAACTAATCTTGAGAACAGGAGCCGCGAAGTGAATATCGATGTACGGTTCGATTAAAACATTAATCGATTCTATCGAAATTCCATCACGAAACGTAGCACGTGAATTCCATTATAAAACTTGTAACCGGTTTACATTGAATCGTGTTTCGAGTATATGAGAATCCGGAAAGTTTCAAGATCATCAATAACGCTACATGAGTCTGTTACTACTCTATTTTAGTATTAGTGTAGTTGATTCTCTACAAACGTAGATAGTTCAGTCAAAAATAAGAATTGGATATTGCATATTAATACAGAATTTGTTCTAAGCATTTGACAAGAATTAATAATTGATTTCTGAGAATAGTTTGTGTCATATCTTGAATTTTGTTGTTGTAAGTAATGTAATTTATAGGCGACCATTAGGTCGCCTATAAATTTTGAAGTCATGATGCTTTACGTCTTATTGTATTGTAAACATGGAGAACGGGTTTGAGGCTTCTGCATAGTTCTTATTTATGGATCTTTCTGTTTTTTTAAAGGAACCCATTGAATTTCCGATTAATACCAACCTAAAACGCATAATATTATAACACAGAATATAAAACAAAAGAAACTGCAAATAAATGTGCTTAAGTATCATACTTTGAAAGGTAAAATGGGTATTTTTGAAGCTATTTTGTATGAACGACTATCCAGAATTGGTAGTGTGCCCGAATAGCGATAGACCGGCTATTCAGCGTTTCATATAGACGGGAACTGCAGACCATAGAACATGATCTATTGTAAAACAGAAATAGTTATCGCTATCATACCTATCGTTATTCTAAAACTAGTATCGCTGTAGGCGTGATTATAATCGTATCTGTATAATACTGAATATAAGTACCTACTGAATACTTTATGGAATGTATTTTGTTTCATGTTTTCTAAGAAACGTCTAGGCTTCTAAACACAATAACATTTTTAAGAATATTGGTTATTTTTAAATAGCCCTGTTACATTTTTCTAAGAGTTCTAATTCAAAGGACATTATTAAATTATGATAAAGAGCTTTGTCTATTTTTATTCCAATACGGTGAACCTATAAATGAGAGTAATAGTTTTCTTTCTATGCATGCTTGTATGTTTCACCGTACTTCTGTACTGTATTTTTTTTTTCGGAGATCTTCCTCCGGATACTACCGACTGGTGGCATGTCGGACTCGAAGCGACTAAAACCACAAGCCTCTTCTTGTACCAGGAGCCGGGGAACCAGGTGTACCCTCGAAAGGAAATTCCTGGAACCACGAAGTACCACTGGCCACCATATTCGTAGATGGCCCCCCACTGAGCAGGAACCCTGACATTCCTTTGCTAAAAGAAGCGCTTGCGCCTCCACCCCGGCCTGCTTCTGCTAGGATGACAGATGAGCTCTTCTGCCACCCCCAGGCTTGCGCTCATGGAGGACGGAGATCGTTCTGCGACCGCCGGCGTCTAACTCGTCTGCGGCACCGAGCCCGATTCGTGATATCAGCCCGGGTTGTATAGGCTATACAAATTTTATCAAAAGTTTTCACGAAGTTAGGTTACAGTTTTTTGAATTGTTTCTTGTTATATTTTTACAACAGGTTATGTATGTAAAGACCTACGGTACCCACCCATGATAGGCATATAACAATATCAGGTCAGGTCACCTGCCTGCTTGTTTTCACTCACCGTTCTAATACAAAAAATCATGTATGAAGGGCGACCTTTTTCGGCAATCTTTTGTAGATAACTTTAAGGCTATCTGGAATTATTATAATATCAGTATTATTTATTATATAGGAACACATTAAAAACTAACTTTTGACAGCGAGTTCTTTAAAGATATAAAATAAAATATAAATAAATATTTTTCGGACATTTAACATACAACGCCATCTAGTCCCAAGCTAAGCAGAGCTTATGTTATGGGTAATAGACAACTAATGTTAACATATATTATATACGTATTTTTGTAAATACCTACTTATTATACATAGAAAACACCCAAACTCCGAAATAAATATTAACACATGATCCGACCCGGGAATCGAACCCGATACCTCAAGCACAGCAGTCACATACGCTACCACTGCACCACCGAAGCAGTCAATATGAAACTTTTATTTATGAACTGATTGAAATAAAACAAGCAATGTTAAGGAGCAAACCGCAACGCATTAGTGCTAACCATATTTAAATTGGTTTAGTAGATTCTGTGATTAGCTTGCACACACGTGCAGTTTTCTTACTATCACATAATTGAAAGCTCTTCTTGAGTGATTCTTTCATACGACATTACAACACTATACGAATCTGGTAGTAGAAATAGAAGTGTAACGATGTTTTCTATCTATGATCTAATATTATTATGTATATTTGATTGATCTTCATAATATTATGTAAACTTTCTGAAATAAAGTTCGTACTCGTACGTGCCACCAGTGAACTGATCGTTTTACGATCAAAAGGGTTGTTTGTCTATCAATAATGTGTCGTACGATCTGTAAATTTATGTAAATATTTGCATATGTTATAGCGTGGCTTACCACAACTGCGTACGTGCTAAGATCGAATTCTAAAGTTTAGGAAACTAAAATAATCTTGAGTGTTTGTTAATAAGACTTTTGTTACTGTTCTTACAAACTGTATTTTTTAAATATTTTGTGTTATCTAACTACCTATGAAAATTCTTTTTTACCCGACTGCGAAAGAAGGAGGGTTATGTTTATACTCGACTACGAAAGAAGGTGGGTTATCTTTCACCCGACTGCAAAAGAAGGAGGGCTATGTTTTTCGAGTGTATGTGTGTATGTATATATATTTCGTTGGAGCGCCCTAGAGCCTAAGCGGCTTGTTGTATCAAATGTGATTGGTGTCAATAGATTCTTCTTAGTCGTGAGACTAACTATGGGTACCTCAAAATTAAAAAAAAACAATATCAAACATTTTTGAATCCAATAAGTAATGTAGAAAAAATAATAAAGCGCACGATACGAGTATATAGATACATATATTTTACACTATAGTAAAGATTTTAGCATGCATTGAAAATTTTTGTAGTTAAGTACTAGTAAATGATAATATTATCAATATCGAGGTTTTATTATACACAAAAATAAAATAAACCTCACTAGCCAATACAATTTATAAAACTAAATGAATTATATCTTATATCTTTAAGGAGTATATTATTATTTCATAATAAAAACCTCTAAATGCATAAAGGTATATAAAAAACATAACCCTCCTTCTTTCGCAGTCGGTAAAAAGAAACATATTTTAGAAAGTAAGATAAACAATCTGGCAGAATATGACTTAAAACCTTGACTTTTACTTTGAATCTTGGTTGCTTGACTTCAGAAGTATTTTTAACCTAACGAACATGGCAGCTAAAGAGAAAATCGTATTTATGCTGACCGAACTTCGTCGAAGTGGGGCTAGATTTGGCTAAACGCCACCAACAAGCACTTTTTTCAACTCCCTGAAACTTATAATACTATTTAATTTCTTCCTGAAATATTAAGAACGGAAGCCATTAAGTTAAAATTTTATCAGAATAGCGTAACAAAATATTTTTTCTCGATAAAAGTTTTTTACTGAACTTCAGGTAACAGTGAAAACTCCTAAAATAATCACTGGTTTGGATTAAATGATTCAATTAGAAATTTCCTTGTTGTAATAAAGTTAGAACATTTATTTTATTTATCACACTAGGTTTACACTGTCACTTAGCTACGGCGCATAATGGTTGTAGAAAATAGATAAAAACCATCTTTAAAACATATTGTTACGCGTGTAGTAAAGATCTATATAAGTAATCAAAACCTTATTATATTCTTCAATACATATCAAGTTAGAATATGAATGTCACCGCATTACACCAACCAGCGCCATTTATATCATCTGTCAGGGTTGATCATTTTCAATACTTAATCCCCAAACTTATCAGATAATTTTAAGCATTATTTATCATAATTTTTCTAATGATTATTCATATAAATTTTTATTTGACAACACAGAATTGTGGAACATTAAAGACTTATAACGTCAGAAGTACCATTGTATAAAAATAATACAAACGTAATTAACAGTATTTCTAAGTGCCGCCAGAAGCTAACAAGTGGAAGACGCTAGGATATTAATATTATTTCAAATAAGTCAACTACTTACTTGATTATTAAATTATACGTTTAAAATATAGGTAAGGTTGAAATCATTACTATAACAATGTATTGTGTTAAAATTTATTAAAAACTAGTGCAAAAAGTTTTGAGTTTGTGTAGTGCACATAAACCGAATTAAGGCTGGCTATCTTTAAGTAACGCTAACTCTGAATGTGTTCTCATTAGGTTTCAGACGAGAGTATTTGGGAAAGCGATTTTGGGCTATTTACAATACTGGCTCTTCCTACCGAAAAATTTAAAGTCTCCAGTTTGTGTTCTTTCTCTTCGTTTCTAGTTCATATGTTTGGAAAAGCTAAAAGCGGACGATTTATCTTATCATATGCCATAAAGATGCGAAGAGGCATGTAAAGTACAGTACTTAGATGTCACGGCGGAATGGCAGCAAGAGTTTAATACTTTTTATGAGTAATTTTAACAATATTTTAAGTTTTCTAAGTGCTTATATGATTATATGTTGTCGATGCATGTTATATTTATGGAAAATAATGAACTATTGAATCAACGTAAGTAAAAATCCAAACTGTATTTTTTGAGATTGATATTGAAAATATTATGCTTGTCAATGCCAGTAGTAAAATGTCATTTTTTATCAATGGCGGTGTAGGAAGAACAACAGATGTCAACACGGAATTTGTTATTGGTACACTTTCAATCCCTAGTCTTATTACTTTGTATATACTACCCTATTTTGCAATGTATGATTGACAGCTATAGTCTCAAAGCCCCTGATCAAATTTCGATGGTTCTAAAATTACGTAGCCGACTGTGTCTATCTGCCTTTCGAATCTTGCTTCAAAGTAACTAAGCAGCAACGTGTCATAAATAGCAAGAAGGTGAGTTATTTATAAATCTTTAAGGATTTACCATAGATAAGTAGATTTATCATCCTCTTGAAAACTTTTTCTCCTATACTTTCAAATTTACCATACGTCTTTAAGACATAGTGTGTGCTAAAAGTATTTAAATAAAATAAATAAATATTTTCGGACATTTTAACACACAACGCCATCTAGTCCCAAACCAAGGAGAGCTTGTACTATGGGTACTAAACAATTGATATTAATACATATATTCCTTTTTTTTTGTAAATACATACATAATATACATAGAAAACACCCAATCTCTAAAACAAATATTTGCAGATCGTATAAACATTTGGTCCGACTTAGGAATCGAACGCAAAACCTCTATTATATACTATTGCACCACCGAGGCCGACAGTAATATAACAAATTTAGAAATGTGCTGGAGCGTATTTCTTTTCATTTTAACTTTTTTTTCGTTGGTTTAACTAACAAAGACGCACCATATTATACAATGCGTGAGTTTATTTCATTCCAAAAAGTCTTATGCAAGTATATTTATATACCATAAAAATATTATATTTACTAGCACATAAAAACGTGCATATAATTTACCTACATTCTAAATAAATGGTTATTTAAATAAAACATATTTTAAACAAGAGTACTTCCATTTTACATGAAAACGAAATACAAAATGTGTAGAAAAAATGTTTACTATGTTTGCATACCGTTTGTTCGCAATATTTATATGATAAGCAGGGGTCAGTGTAATTGTAAATAAACTGATGTGTAGGTGAAAAAAGTTAATTCTATGAAAACGTATGGGCAGTGTAACGTACAGTTTTAATATATTATAAGTAGAACTTAGTTACTAGTCGTGGTACCCACCAGTGCTTATAAAAGCAAGTATTTGAGCCAATACCGTTCATTTGCTCCTGAGTCGTCAAATAGTAAGGTGGTTGGTACCTTCGCTATTTGGCAGAAGTTCGTTCCATATTTTAGTGGTTTCTTATGATTTAGGGATTCTTGTTTTGAATATTGTGTTGAATATTAACGGTTGTTTTTGATTGCTCGATTTATAATAATTATCTGATAGAATCATTGGTAAAATGGTTCTTTTTTAAGGGCGTCAAGTCTCCTGTTCCTAACAATATATTATACAATTCATCCAACACACTAACAGCCTCATCGCGAGAACTTCTATTGCACGATATAGGATTGGTAGTTTCTTAGTTTCCTTCGTTACTTTGTAGTTCGACGTATCTTTAGTAGATTGCGCTATAGTGTGTTTCTGTCATTGCGTTGCATGTGAAAGTCACACAAATTATTTTCATGCTTTCCATCAGGTTGATACAGAAAAAAGTTAGCCAATCCTAGCCAAGTGATTATTTTAAATGGATAACCATCCTTAACATGTAGATCCCTCCAGAACTTAATTCTTTAGGTTATTGGCCCCGGTTGCCATACGAACATCCACAGCAGTATATTGACTGCACGGCTTACTCAAAGGTTTAAGTAGACACCACGCCGTTTTCTAATACGATAAGTGTTGTGGGCGCAAATCCTACATAACACAACACTTTGTGTGATTCACAAATTGTTGTTCTAATCTAGGTGTTTTTGTGTCCCTTTTATGTATGTTTCTGAAGTCCATCGCTACAATAGATGTATATTCCGAACGCAAGAGTTTTATTTTTTAAATAAAGAAAGAAAAAAGTCATTATCGGTAGTTGGAGGTATAATACTTTTCACGAAACTTCGATATAACCTCGTATTTGGGTGCCAGTCGAAATTCAGCCATATCGTAGTAGACTTACAGGTGACCTACATCTAGTTTGGGGAAAAGACTCGGAGCAAAATCATAATAATATTATGAGTACGTTTTTTTTTCAGTTATCATATGTATAAAACTTCTTTCTGATTGAAAAAATTGAAAGGTATCCTTTGCCTTTATTGAAATTCGTTATATGAACCTGTAATATTTTTCTAACAAAGGCTCGTTTTTACTTTTATCATAACTAATACCCGGCCTTTTTATGGTAATAAGCCTTTTCTAGAAATTATTCAGTATACGAGTATAGAAGATACAATTTAAAAAAATGTACTCCTAAAACAAAATATCTAAATCAGTTTTATTAAACAGATATAATCAAATCCTCACAAACTGATAGTTGAAGGGAAAATTGAAGGTAAGCGCAGTAGAGGTAGAAGGCAAACGCCGTGGTCCAAAATATTAGAGACTGATTAGATGTGGAAAACACAGATGCACTAATTCGCATGATCAAGACAGGGAGACCTGCAGAGATGTGGACACCGACCTCCATAATGGAGATGGTACTTGAAGAAGGAGAATAAAAGCCTTACTCACATATTTCACACAAAATAGGCTGAGCTATGATATCAGTGATGTTAATCCTGTTGTTTATACAATAGGTTTAAATTTAAATTTGAAACTTCCAGCGTTGGAAATTACATCTCGCTAGTTTAGCTAACATGAAAATTATTTAATAAAGTAACTTAAAATCATGTTTAACGACATTCGAGTAAAACATTTTGAACAAGGAAGTATGAAGAGGTTACGTTTAATATTAAGCTTGGATCGGGTCATGATTGAAAGGTACTTCCAATGCTTTGAGTGTTGGACTTTTTAGGTTAAGTTGTGTGAGAAAAATGTGAAATGAAAAATAATGGAATGCTTTATAAAATTTGTGTTGTAGTATAATATTAGTGTAAGAGTGGGTAAAGTAATAAGAACATCAAGGATGGGTTAGTTCAGAAAGTGCTTGTGTGTGAAGTGCGCAAATACAGCTATACGACATGACCTGGGCGAGATCAGGCACATGGTCGACGTCTTTAGATACTTTATTGCATAAATATTGTTGTGTTCGATACTAAAATTTAACCTGAATGAGGCTAATGCTGATACAAGTGACGTAATCAAAAATATTGATCCAGTAATGGAAAGAAATCATTATTACTATAAAATTAGACAATATAAAAGCATCTTGGAATTCACAGGCCACGAAATGCAAGGCCAAAGTATTTTGACTCCGCTCTTCGCATTTTACTGCTCAACAAGCCTTTTAACAAAAGATTTTACTCCACAAAGGCTTTCAAAAACCGCTTACCTTTCCGCTACTTTACTTACATTGTAGTATAAAACAAAAAAAAATGTTCAACACTTTATCCCGTAAAGAGCTTTAAGCAGTTAGAACATACTTTATTATAGAAAAAAACTTCAAAAATGAGGTTTCCCTCGCAAACGTCCATCCGGCAGTAGAATTCAATTTCCGGTGTAAAAGTCCAGAATGGACCGGCGAATAAATCGGTAAGCCGCGTATTGACCGAAGCCTTTTACATAAGATTAGTAGAAAAGGGTACGGGAATGTAGGAGTATGACCGATGTTTGCATTACCAACTCTAAGTGTGTCTTTGTTAAATTTAAAATATTACGTTTTCGGGGTTTCTAAGAACATATTTCTAAATTCAATTTTATTTTGTGATTAATATCAACCAGTTTTATTCATTCACTGGAAATCAAGGCAGAGCGATGTGTTTTTATTGAATATCCGATAAAAAAAGAAAATTACTGTCGTACCAACAGCTGGTTTTCCTTGTGTATTTCGCATAAGCCTTTTCCAACAGAACTGTAGTTATGTAGCTATAAGGAGAGCTTGTATAGTAATAATAAGTGTCCTCATATGCCTCGCAATAATGCCTCCAATTAAAGGCTTCAATCTTATATACTAACAGGACATTGGGGACATAAAACCTGTGGTTAAATATAGGATATATGCGAAGAAAGTTGTGTCATATAATACTGATCTTTGTAGCGTTTAAAATTCACAACCAAGCGCACTAGAGTAATCATGAGTTATGGAGAACGATTTACATATTTACGTTCTGAGTTTTAAAAAAAATCATACAGACGCTACGCAGTACCGTCTGTGACCTACTTCCCATCAAACTACTGTACAAGTATGCGTAAAGACTTTAAAAATAAAGTCTTATGCGCTAACCATAACGCCAAACTTTAAGAATATTTCAGAAGAGTTTGTAGCTTATAGTCTAATATGCTTAATTTTTCAAAGACCTGGTATCTTTAATTTTTGTTAAAGATAATTCTTATTTTTACTTTACATTATATTTATATACCAATAAACTAAAACGTTAAAACAAAACAAACAAACGTGAACACGTATCATTTAATGTGACACCGCGTGGCGCTCGCAATTTTAAACACACGAACATTAATTTACACTAATTAGAATAATTCTTCGGCCCTTTCCATAGCCACATACAGCCGAGTGAAATTAAAACGGGTGCATTGTACACTTATGGCGTCGAATCTGGGAAATATAATTTACGGCAGGAAACACGTTCCGCTGACGAAGCCTTTTAATGAATAGAAATGTAATTGTGCACTACATTGCATGTGAAACGATCTTTGTATTTCACACGCCATTACATAGCTATTAACACGTGCCTGTAGTACTGTCGTCTAAAGCTTATGATATACATTTTAATGTATATAATTATTATATTTGAAGAAAAGGCTAGAGAAATGGTTAAGAATACTATTAATTAATGCGTTTGTTGTAGGTTTAAACACAGATACATTTTTATTCATTTTAAAAGTACAGGGTATTAGTCATATTGTTTCATAAATACATTTCCTAGTCTGTGCATTTTGAATTTCATAATCTCTTTAGAACTCTTGGTCAAGTAACTACGAAATATAAATAAAAGCCATAAAAACATATCAAGCTGATTTCACATCGGTACCGATTGATTTCTATGAAATGAATAAAACCAATTTTTCAGGTAAAGCTAATAATATACTTCTACTTAAAAGAACTAAGCTTAAACAAAGAAAACAAATAATATGTAAATAAAGCTTAGTTAGGTATAGTTAGGTGTCTAAAATCTGGTTCACGTAGATTATCGCACCTCGTAGATATAACTGAAGTAAATGTGTTGAACAAGTTGACAGCAATGATCACATATAACAGCGGAGCTTTACTCGCGGGTGACATGCGAAGGTACAACGATTTAAATGAAATACGAGGCGCACCCGTGAAGGCTTACTATTCTTTACTACTACTTCAAAAAAAATTAAAAAATTTGGTTGCATTGTATTGTCACATTAGAACTTAGTTACTCATAAATCACTTTTCATTTACTATTTGGCTAGGTAAACTGCATGTGCTTTGTTTTAAAACGATGGCTAAACGAAAAAAATCAGTTAAATGTTTTGTATAAATTTTTAATTTTATTTTTCATGTTATTAGGGTCATTGAAACCTAAAATAAAAATTCTAACTTACAAATTTAAGCTACAATATGTTTGAATCATATTATAATAAGCAAATCCAAATAATCAATCATCATAGCAATAATAATACAGTTTAATTATCATAGCCTAACCATTACATTACATAATTTTTTACTTCATCATTTTCTATTTATTATTTACTAACAGTTCCTGGGAATACATTTCAAAAGGTGGGTCTAATAGATTAATTGCAATCGCTCATAACCAAAAGAATAAAATATAATCAATATTCTCAAAAAAACAATAAGGCCTTCTATCTTGTATAAAATGTCTCATCTATGCCGTAGAACAGAAAGCGGACACTACACATGTGTTTCTTGCTTAAATTATTTATCATAATAATATTATTATTAGTCCGGTTAGCAAGAGTCGGGAAGTCCCAAGTATGTAAGGATATTTGCGTCAGCGCACGGCCTTCTTGTTTTATGAAGATAAAAACTATTTTTGGGCTCCCTATCACCATACCTAGTTATGATAATATAGCATTTATTTAGGTACTAGTTTTTATAACATTTAAGGTAAATGTATATATTTTTTTTTTAATGACGACTCCTGCTTTATGAATATACATATTTGTGTCATGGGGATCTTTACAAACATACATGAAACGGATACAAAGTACACCCAGACTTAGAACAACAATTTATGGATCACACAAAGTATTGTCCCCTGTAGGATTTGAACCCACAACACTTAGCGCAGTAGGAAGCGGTGTGGCGACCACTGAAACCACTTGGCCAACCGTGTAGTCATTAAATAAAAATATTATTAAATCTTAACGCCATCGTAAAGATTTCTTTGTTTCACTTGACAGTTCGAAAGATACTTGTTTTAAGTCTATTGGTGGTTGAGATTATTTAACGCAATGTTATTTACATCCCTATCCAAGGGAAAAGAATTGCTGCTATTAACACATCCGGACTACTCCCAGTGCCTGCCCGCACTGATGCGGGTACCGTCTGCTGGTGAAAACTCTCGATTTAGGCAATGTACGGCACACACGTAACGTCGCCTCCTCGCTGGTGGCCACTAAAGCCGATGGAGGGAAAAATCTGTCCCGACCATCCGCGGCTACACTCAGGGCGAATTTGAAACAAACCTTTTTTTTACTTGTGGAATCCCCCTTCGGGCCTTCATCCCACCGGGGTTTGCGATGGGGCGGTGTGTCGGAATCGAACCGACTAAAACCTCACGGTGAGCCATTCTGCGCCTGAGACGGGAGGGATCCGGGAACCGCTTACGACATCCAGACCCCTCACAAGAATCTGAGGCCAACCCTGTACCAGCCCGTCTCGTTATTGTGATATAGTAGGCTCAAACCTCCTTTTTGGAGGAAAAGAAACACAAGTCCAATAGTGGTCTGTCATAGGTGGATGATAATGACGATGATATCATAAAACTATGAATATAGCAATAAGTAAATACTTATTGCTTCACATAAAACCTCCTCCAAAAATATCTCCGATTTTGGCACAAATGGTGCCAAAATCGAAGATAAGCTTTATTATGCCACCTACTCGTAGACACTCACTAACGATTGAAAGCCTCCTTGACATTTAACTTTAACGAAAGGGTAAAAAACAAATTGGCAAAGCAATATGTCAGCTGAATTCATATCAAATATGTTGTATGCGTTGTGTTCTCGATTGCCTCAAACAGTTTTATTACTTATTTATTAAATAGGGAAAACTTAGAAAATCTCTATATGTCTGTACCGCAAAACTAGTTTTTTGATTCGATTGAGGTATCGAGTCTCCGTATAATTATACTAACTATGAGTCAATAAAATAACAATTGTTTAGTTTACATGAGAATTAATAATAGTAAAATCACCAAATACCACGATGTGTAGGAGCTGAAATTGGCTTAAACCCTCTCCCCTATTCCATGGAAGGGGGGAAGCTCAGAGGTTGACAATGTCTACAATTCAAAACTTATTAGTTTTGAATTGTAGATAATACATAACAATAACATAAGCTGCGGCACCATCAAGTGATCTGTTTGTCTGTCAGTTACCTGTACTTTATAAAAATTAAAACAGTTTCAGTCTTATCACCAGTTTTTGGAAGATACCGATGATTAATTATTCAAATAAAACGATTTTCTTGATTTTTATATTAAAGAATAAATGGCTTTTCCTAATCATGTATTTAGATAATGGCTTTATAAATACGAATGCCACTCATAAAAGTTTTTATTAAAATTATTGGTTTTGCTTTGACAAATCTCCTCACCAGGTTAAACTAAGAAATACCACTCTTTTTTATACCAGAACCAATTATTTATTACCTATGAATAAAAAATATGAAATATGGCCTGTCCTTTATTGCAATATTTTCAAAGTATATCAAAACTTTTTACCCATGGTTTATTGGATAAGCAAATTTTGAAACATAACTTTCAAGGGTGTTTGAAATAATCTCGATTCGATCCTATTTTGCCTTGCTGTATACTTTTACTTCACATTTTTATTTAAGACTTCTACTCTTAAATAAGTAAGCCGAATACTTGTGATAACGAATAGAGCAGTTGTTAATAAAATCGTTAGTGCCCCATTCTCAATCCTAAAAACACTACCACCTAATTACAATTACGCTGCCATTGTTCATAAATAATATTAGTAGGCTAATTAAGCAGCCTAGTTTAATCATTACTAGCTTCTTCACTACTTCGATTAATTAGGTGGCTCCAAAATATGTAGGCGGAATTAATTGATGATTTTCTAACTAAAAGCATGTCAACCCTCGCTAGTAACATTACAAAATGAACTTTGCTTACTTCAGAAAGAAAAACGCATAAGTTTCGTAAACAGGTAATGAAACATAAAAAAAATAAAACCCGACTGCGTCAATATCAAATATTAAACATATAACTTACATACATATATATTCGTAATTACCTTTAAAAAATATTTATTTTGATACCACACTCGATGTATTTTGAAAACATTATTTGTTTCTGAAATTACTCTTTGGCTTCAAATATCTTTCATTATGTTTTATTTTAATTTTGAGGTGCACTGTGTCACTCTAACGATTAAGACGTATCTATTGACACCAACTACGTTAAAATATGACAAGCCGTTTAGGCTCTAGGGTGTGCCAAAAAATATGCGTACATACACTCGAAAAACATAACCCTTCTTCTTTTGCAGTCGGGTAATAAAAGAAACAAATCCCGTAATCTAATACAGAACCGCCACGCAGTTCTAGTAAAGTCAGCATTTAGTCGCACGTACAAAGCTAACAAAACCTCTTTCCGATTCTATATACAACCCGAAAGGCAACATCAAACTTGCTCGCACAAAAGCCTGCCAACGATAAAACACACAAAAAAAGCAACAATTCAGGCCGCCATTTACCACGAACACACTTCATATAACCCTCCCCTTGCCTACACGTGTTTTCCTAGTTTTATTTCTTATGGAACTTAAGCGAAATGCCAAGTCGCTGTCACGTTTCGGGTTACGGCCACGGTATCGCGACAATTCCAAATATATTTCGGCGTGTTAAAATTTTGACACAATCTTTGCGCCTGAAGCCCGGAAATTCGTGTTTAACATGTTAATATTGTAATGTGTTATTTATAGTGCACGTTCAATGGAAAAACCATTTATACTCGTTATTTGCATACTGATGTATGAATTAACGGGATTCGTAACCTTGCTTGTTAAAATGTAAATGGGTTTTATTGTGACACTCCTGTAGTGATTTGTGTGCAAAACAGTTTAAAATATTAATTTTGTTTTGTATTATTTTCTTTTTCCTTTTAATGTCATGTTTGCAGTAAATACATCAACGACTTTAAACAGTCCAAAACAGCATATGGGCCTTTCCTTAGAAAAGATGCTTTAATCAGTGTTATATACGACAGCCTATACCGGTTATAAAATTAAAAGTTCAGCGTGGGTTATGTTCAGTAGTAGAGAATAAAGATTGAATAACTTAGTATGGTCACGATACATCCAGATTAATTGATCTTCTGTCTCTTAGTTAGGTTAGAAAATATACGATATGTATATGAAAACAAAAATGTGATCAAGTTAGTTTGGAGATAAAATAATGATATCTATTTTTCTTTGATATTTTATAGAATTACCTAACCAAGGTATAACGACAGGCTTATTATACATTAAGAACCTGGGATCTTAACAATGAGCACTCAATCTCTCTCAATTCCTTTTGCTACAACAACAATAATTCAGAGTATTATCCCTTATAAGAAATATCAAATAAGAAAATGTTTATGAGAAAAATAATTCTCCCAACCAACGATTCATTACCGTTTCACTGATATGTCAATTCATTTCTGTGTATCTCCCATCGTTAGCAAGTTAATTTCATGAAATTTGATATGAAAAATATTACACATAACATTTGTCCCGGTTCGGTAAATGTTAGTAAATAAATAAATATTTCGGACATTTAACACACAACGCCATTTAGTTCCAAGCTAAGCAGAGCCTTAGTTATGGGTATTAGACAACTGATATAAATACATATTATTTACATATAAATTTGGTCAGACCAGGGAATCGAACCCGAGAACTCAAGCATAACAATCGATACGCTAGCACTGCGCCACCGAGGCATATAAATATTTATATTATTATTTCTTTCCAAAAAAAGGTACTAGAAACATATCCAGTGTGGGGGGATGTTTTGAAACGCACTTGAAATACATTTCGTTTAATCCATGATCATTGAGTATTATTGTGTAACACACAAATGGTAGTAACGAGGCATTTCTTAAATCACAAGTGTCTAGACCCTTCTCGTTTACCCCTGCTAAATTTAAATAACATCAAAAATAAAATCAGACAATTTTAAAAACATGGGTGCTTTTCTTTAACTATTAGATACCAAAACACAATATTCTATTTTGGTTTCATGCAGAGTTATTGATAACTACGATTTCATATTTGTACCGTGTATATGTACCGAATTCATATATGTACCGTGTAAACATACTTAGGCAGTAAGTAAAAAGCGGCTTACAAAAATACGCTCCAATTTTATTTATTTGCATGGGTAATTAAATATAAACTCGAAGAAAGAATTGTGAACTACAATTAAAAATATCTAATAATATAATATAAATTTAGAATTAAAAAAAAAGAGTACTTATTAAAAAAATAAAAGTCTAAAATAAACTCTCTTCTATGTCCTGCCCTTTACAAGTCATAAATGTCACTCACTTTTTTGCCTTCAAAAACTCAATATGTGATGAATAAAGAGAATGAAATCTCAGGGCTTTTTGCACAGATAAAATAAAACATTTTATTCAAATTTTCGACAGATTCCATTAAATTACTGAAGTATTATTTATTATTTTAGGTATTAATAATAAATACCAGTGTAAAAACTCAAGCTTAAAAAATATCGAGTTTTTTTTACAAGATATAAAAGAATGTTTTCCACGAGGCCTTTGTAAAGTCACGCGTAACATTTCTGTACATAAAATCCATCAGTAAATAATCCATCAGTAGGCCCTAATTTGGAGATACTTCCGTAGTTACACGTAACGAGGAAGAAAACACCTCCGCTTTATAGTGGCCTACTTTCCAAAATAAACGTTAAACGTAAAACAACAGATTTCTTCATAGTTTTGTTTTACTTAAAGTCTTTATTATCGGAGCTTAGCCATAATCTTGACTATGTGGCTTCATCATAGCCACTTTTATTTTACATAAGTCGTAAATATTCAGTATACAAATCATAAACAGTCTTAGCTGTATCTGTCAAAGAACTGGCTTGGATGTTACATCTTCCAACATCCATCAACTTATCATTAAGCAAGTGATCTCTAAGTTTTATTTTATTTAATCATCACAAAATTAGATATTTCAATAATATTTTAATCCTTTTATAACTGGTAAGTCTCTTTGTTTTTATATCTAATACTGAAACTAATGTCCATTACATCTAGCTGCATATTTTCAATTTAATTTCCATATAAATGACCTCCCTTAATAAAACCGTAGGGATGAACTGATTATAATCGAATTCAAATTCCAAGAAATTCCAAACCAAATATGAATTATAATCGCATCAAACCCATCGATAATATTATATCGTTTAAGCCACAGAATTCTTGCGAAACCATGAACTCTATAAAACAATTATTCAGTATTAGAATATCCAACATTAATGTAACTTTTATACGCGGTAATAATACATTAGAAAAAATAAAAGTAACGTAGGAGCACTAATATTACGTCTATTTGGCACCGAAATTGCTAAATTGCTACCGTAGCTATGACAAACAAAAGCTGGTATAAAAACGTGGAGGATAACAGTATGGGGATCGTGATAAAGGTTTTGTTGTGGTCGCGAATGCGTGAGCAATACGTAATACCGGTGCGGTCCAACTTGTTTGTCCATGTCCCTTTTCGACAAAGGTATTTTTACCATCGTGGCTATGTCTAGTTGGCGGTTAAAAAGTCATGTGTCTAGTTTTCTGATGGTTTCTTCTAAAGCGGGTCAAGCGGTCACGATTTGAGATAAAAATATGTTTTTTATTTGTGTGTAAAAGAACATTTTTGTTTATTACTAGTTGACCCTTGCAACTTTGTCTGTATTTCTTTTCAATCATGCTCAGCTTCCATTTGTCTAAGCACGATATTTATTTAGCTTTATCTTACCCACGCCAGAATAACACAAATTTTAAAAGAAAACATGATAATCTTGTAGACGGTTTTGGATTTCATCGTCAGCAACATACGACACGAGGACTATAGTCTAATTATAATAGATATTAAAAAAATAATAGATACTATAAGCAGCTGCGTCAGGTTAATCAAACTCTTTCTTCATTGGAAATTCTTATAATATTATCGATTCTTATAATATCGCCTCATTTGAAAGAAGATATTTTATTTAAGTAGACAAGAAATCAATTAGTGATTTCGCTGAATTCTAACTGGATTTAGTGTAATTAGTAATTAATCATCATTAACTTAAGAGCTACGCTCTTGTCGTCGACACAGCTTTATCCAGTTCTCCCTATCAAGAGTCGTTACCTTGACCTTATACGTCGCAACCGCTACTTTTTCTTTAATCTGGTTTATACGATTGTGTCTCGGTCTTCCTCTTCCTCTCTTACCGTCTATTTTTCCTTGTATGAAATTACATATAAAGTAATTACTCATCAAAAAAAATTTTGTTGTAGCGTAATGTTACATCATAAATGGCTAAAACAACTTGATTACGAAAAAACTGAAAATCTGCTTACATTTCAGACATAAATCGCATAAACTTTGAACACACACACACACACACACACACACACACACACGCTCACATAAACACACACGTAAACGCACACATGCATACAGCAAGACAATAAACAGACAGCATGACTGAAAACTGGCTCCCATGATACAGTCCTAGTTTGGGTTTCAGTATCAGTACATGTTTAATATGTTAAAATTATGTGTCAATAAAGTATTTTTAATTTTATTTTATAATATACATGGATTATATATGACTACAAATCAAATTATTGAAATCTGTATAAAATATGGCAAGAAAAGTAATAAAGAATGTAAAAAAATCTAAAACGGCTTTAAACTCGGTTCATTTGTTTTTATTGAATGCGATAACGAGAAAACACTTTATTTATTTTTTGTCTTTGACATAAATAACATTTCAAAAATCATTCACAATGTCAGAATGTAATCACTATGTATCACTCAGTGTGCGGTGAAAGTAAATAACCCAAGTCTTGAATGATTGTCAAATTACTAGTTTCTATTATGCCTATGCGATACCTCAACCGTGTGGTCTCTCCCACAAGAATTTAACGTAATATAATTATGTGCGGCTGTTCAGGGTTGTTGTGAGAAATTAAAGTGTAATATAAGGTATTTTGAAGAGCTATTTATAGAGAGATACGTTGGGTATTTGCTTTGGAAATATGTATTTTATTAATATAAATACTCTAAAATAGGAATTTATAAAAATAGTTGCGGAAGAGCTAGGCTTGATTGATTAAACTTCTACATAGGAAAGTAGTGCTGAGTAATGCATTTATTACTTTGCAAAATAATAAAGCACAAAGCTTTGGCTACTAGAAAACCGATATCAATTTTTATTTATGGAATAGTGAGTAATCGACCAGACGTTTCACCCGATGGTAAGCGATTACCGCTGTCAATGGACACCCGCAACACTGGGGTGTTACAAGTGCATTGCCGGCCTTTGGGTAAAGGATGATATACTTATTTTTGTAAATACATACAAATTATAGCACACTTAAACTAGAAAACAAATATTTGTAGATCATACAAACATTTGATCCGACCAAAGACCTTATACACAACAGTTGCAAACGCTACCACTGCGCTACAGAGGTAGTCACACGGAAAATAATATTATTGATAAACTACTTGATCTCAGTTCTCTATTAAGTACTTCGACCTCCTTGAAATTTTTGTAAGGAAGCATGTCTCTCTTTTTTCAATCATAATCAACTATATATATGAACCTGCCAAAGTGACTCTACTCAGCCTGATGGAGAGAATGGGTAGTATCCAAGAGGTAGGCACCATATTCATCACGATTGCAGATAGTGCACCATAGTGACTACGATAACCAAATGAGATCACCGTGGGAGAGCCACGCTTCGGCATGAATGGGCCGGCTCGACCGGAGTGATACCACGGCCTCACAGAAAACCGGTGTGAAACAGCGCTTACGCTGTGTTTCATCGAGTGAGTGAGGATACCGGAGGCCCATACCCCAATCCAACGCCCCCTATCCCCCTCACCATCCCCCTTCCCCCCAGGCCGCCATAGTGTGGGTCACCATGCTGCATTGTTCTTTTTCGCATTGAGGATGGTGACCACCACTCTTGGATTCTGCTCATGCTTTCCATCAGGCAGGGCAGAGTCATTTTGGCAGTTTAAATATAAAAAAAAAAAATGTGATGCTGCTGCATATTCGGCCTCTCGTCTCGCACTCACCAATGAAAGACATGAATTAATTCTGTCACTAGGTTGATGTTTTGTGAGAGGGCAGTACCATCCTAGCATGTCTCTACTGCCTTTTATATAATACTTCATTCGGTTGTTGACCTCATTACAATATTTTTATTATTCTTTCCAGATTAACGTCGTAGTGGCGATCACAGTGAAAATGCAAGTGACTTAATTGAAAGTGCCAGAATGAAGACCGCCAATTTGGTGTTGACACTTATATGTGTCATTTCACTTACCTGCACGCATGCCAAAACAGGTTTGTTAGTCACTACTATATGAATATAAAATGCCCCTATATTTTCCAACCGAATTGTATAAGTATCTATATGATGATTAATAGATATTATATGTTTGAGAGTTTTGAACTATATGTTTATTTATTTTTAACCAACTTGTAAGAATGCTTTATTATATACTAAAATAACTAATACGAAAATTGTATATTAAAATTCTTATTTACGACGGCCGAATTCGAACCGTTTTTAAAAGGCATTTTATTAAATACTTTAGTTTAAAATCCAAATACATCATAATACATATATTCTTATGAGTGAAATACGTATCTTTTAAACTTAGCTTTCAACTAAACACGTGTAACCTCGTAGGAGTACAGTCACAAGAACTTCATAATGTAAATAAAAAGGTACACGAAATTTCACCAAACTCCTTTAGAAGTCGAAATTTGGAAACAATTTTATTAAAACAGTACACATACAAATACTCTTGGAATCTCATTCAAGGAATGCAAAAATTCAAAATATATGTCTATAGTGATTTATATATGCATCGTACTTCTATGCCATCTAACGACGAAATATCGAACAATGGAATAACTCGTCACCCTGGATCGCACAATGAGAGTTTCGCGGTCGATTAGAATATATACAACTTCTTAGCAATAACAAATTGAAGAGTCATCTGGTAAGGTTTATGTTGGGATGATGTAACACCTGTTCATCTACACATATTTTAAATACAAAACTGTCCACTCTTAGTAATTGTTGGTTTTTATTTGAATATTCTAAAAGTTTCTTTCATACAGCCACCGATCCAATTTGCGGTACATCGTTTAAATTTTACGGGTTTTATGCAAAGAATCGATATTTCCAAATATGGTTTTACAAAGCTATAAAGAATATAAGCTCTAACAACTTTCAAGTAAACTAAAACCAAAAATAGCTTAGAAAGTAAGAACTAATATACACCGTGAAACTTTTATAAGCCTCTCTCAAACATTCAGTTTAAAATTAGCTTCCTAACTCAAATAATATATATTCTGCGCCGGTCAATGACTTGGAGCTATCACATGTCACCGAGGGTATCTTTCTATTAACCCGCCAACTTTAATTTACGATCCTTCACGGAAATTTACGGGGCGTAACGGAAATTGACGAATTTAACCCTTCTACCCTTATATCCTTTTGACCAAACAGCTAATAAAGCAGTTGTTAGTACAAAGATTCTGAAGGTTTAATTAAAAAAAAATAGCAAGCAATTACAATGGATTGCAATCATTCGGTGTTGGAATTGATGTTGACTTATTGACGTGCAATTTTCTGAGATTGATATTTGAATAAAGAAGCGAGTATGTTTCCGGTAGGTGTGTTTTATTGACAGTTTTTAAAGATGTTAAGAAACGTACCGTCAAAGTAACGTTCTTTAAAATTATTGATGACCTTTCCTCAATAATTATGAACTGTGACTAATTGGCAAAATGTTAGTACGCTGCGGACTTTTCGTTAACAGGCAAAATTTTATTAGAAAAGTATTTTTCTTTATAACCTAAATAATTTCTTTTGTTAATCTTAGAATTAGATCTGGATGCCCTAATGTCTGTAATATAGGAATTCTTACGTAATAGGGACGGCGACGATTGGATGCAAAAAGCAGCAGACCAAGCTCTGTGGTGTGCTTTAGAAGATTAATTTTATTCATCAATGACCAGGCCGATGATTATGATGATGGGGATAGAGTTGCCTGTCATATGGGATGGATGGGTAAAATATATTTGTAACTGCCTTATTGGTCTAGCGGTTGAAGTATGCGACTGCCAATCAAGAGGTCTCGGGTTCAAATCCCGGGTCGGGCTAAAAGTGTTATTGAATTTTTCTGATTATATAAATACTTAATATCAGCTCGTAGTTTGGAAGTTGGGGTCTGAACCCATGTGCAAGTAAAACTGTCGGTTTGGCACCTGATCTCCCCCTGATCGTGTCGGTTAACCGTCCAATCGGATTATGGGAGTGAGGAAATAGAAAGGGCACCTGTGTTTGCGCACACACTTGTGCACTATAATATCTCCTGCGTAGTTGGCTGGTCTCCGTTGAGACTTGACTCCGTGGCCGTAATCGGCTAGAAGAACATCATCATCATCAATATATATTCTTAATAGTATTTTCTTCTGAACTTTAAGCCAAAAAAGTTTTTCTTGGTGTTTGAAATCCTCATCGATGAATATGTATAATGCAAATATGTGCAACGGAAATCTATCTACAGTTAATGTATTTGAAGTTCTTGTGTAAATGCCATACACCTTAGAGAATTTGAGTTTGTACAATATCTGTTAACTGATCCTCTTCAAATATCCCATTACCAATTTACTTAGAGAGCACTAGAGGCGTTTAAATCAAAAGGATTTATGGACACAATCTAGAGCACTAAATTGAGTTCGTATTTTATATGAGACTAATATATTGTAAGTTTATACTGGAATTCTATTTAAGTATGACTTGAATCTGCAGTAGTAAATCAACATTACCTACATAAAGTATAGTTTTTTTTTTACATTCGTTCTAGTAACAATTATAGTAATTTCTATTTTTGACTTGTATATCAATAAGCAAATGTTCTAATTTCATTTCATTAAAATAAAAAGAAAAATAAATACAAAAGACGGTCAAACATTGTTATCATAATTTTGATGAGAGTGGAACATTTAAAACGTAGGTTAAGCATTTTAAATGTTCAAATCTCATCCAGATATTTTTTTTTGCCTTCAAATCCTTTTGACTTATATAAAATGCACTAATTGTCCTAGTTATAGTCGAACTTTTGAAAGCTCAAACATGTTCGTAATATTCAAGTTTATATTACTATAAATCATTAAGTCGTCAAGACAAGTCACTACAGCAGTCATAAACGAGGGAGTTACGGAAGCGAACTGCTTTTAACTTTTTATGAAAGTTATTTTTCTTAATTATGACTGACTCTCCCATTGTTAGATTGTTATTTCGAATGTATTTTTTGTAATTTAATTTATACCTCTTCTTCGGGTCATCTCTTATAATAAAAAAATCATTCCATGTTAAAATACGAATAAAGTTATACACTTGCTTTTATTGTATTTTTTTAAAATACAATAAATTTCTTAATCGATAAATAAATACAGTTTTCATCAAAATCAAATAGCTTTTACTTCAATTAAGATTTCAAATATTTTCTAAACGTAGCATTACTGGGTTAAGTTCCGTGGTGCCAAAATCATATTCCTATGGAGATGAACCAGCCAAAAACATCATAAGATACTCTCTCTTTACGTGTAAAAGGTACTGTTCCGAATAAAAGTATTAATACATAGAAGGGGTTGTTTATGCTTTGCATGTCGATTGGCCCACAGTTAATACTATATGGACATTTAATATTGAATTTGTACAGTCATTATCGTAGTTTAATTGTCGAGTGCGGTCATTAATGTAACTAGGTGATAGTTGCCACTAATTAACGCTCTAGTTAGTTGATTGCAGCTAATTCAGTATTTGTAACGATAATTACTTATAAAATTCTACTTTTCTGGTGTTATTAATTTGGATACCTGTGTTATTATATTATTCAGATACCACGGAGTCACAATAATACTAGTAAAAATAAATAATAAAAACTTTGTAAGGGTGTATGAATGTTTGTGACTCTTTCACAAAACACTACTGAATGGACTTAGGTGTAACTACAGTAATATAGTTTATGGGTGTATTAGAAAAACACGTAGGCTACTATTTACCACGATAACTCGCAACACACGAGCTGAGCTATTTTTTTAAATAAACACATGCTACTAGTATTCTTGTTAGCTTTTGTTGTTAACAGCTTCTCGTAAAAATTACTCTATTATATTACTATATCTCTTATATTACTCTCTCAAAATTAACTTTACTTACTTAACGACACCTAGAACTGTTTCGCACCAGATGTGCTTACATTCAAAGTTTGATCTACTTTCCATGATTAAAGCGACTCCACGGTGATTACAGTTTCAATCACTCAGACCATTCAATTATTCATCTAAACACATGAAAAAAATGTGTTAAGTATTATTTTCAAATGTTATCAAAGCAAAACATCTACATTACAATGTTTTAAAATCATTTTAAAACAAATCGTTGTCTTAAATTTTAAAGAGTAATAAAGATTATGTTGACTGTAAAGTCATTGAATAAAATGTAATAGCCTGTTGGGCAAATATTGGGCAAATTAAATGACAAATCGCATGCCCGTCTTTACAACCGCTTATTTCTAAATGATTAAGATTGAAAAGGACCGATTGGGTTAAAAAAATGGAAGGAAGTAAGATTTTGTGCACATTATAGTATTTAATATCCAACTCAGACGTCATAGCTAATGCTTTTAAAATCAACCGATTTTACTGTGGAGAGCCATGTTTCGGCACGAGTGGGCCAGCTCGACCGGAGTGATGCCATGGCCTCACTGAAAACCGGTGTGAAACAACGCTTGCGCTGTGTTTCACCGAATAAATGAGGATACCGGAGACCCAAACACCAAACCCTTCCTCCATCCATCAAAGGCAACGTACTTGTGATAGCTCTGGTGTTACAGATGTCCATGGGCAGCCGTTATTGCTTACCATCAGGCCATACGTCGGATCGCTTGCCCCCTATTCCATTAAAAAAATCAAAGAAAACGATAGTCCTTCAATTGAAATATTGTTACTTACATAGAGTTTTTCCATGGCCTTGCTAGATAGATAGCTTTTATATACGGAATATTAATCAAAGCGCCTAAACTGACAGCAACATATCAGCAACTAGATATCGATCAAGTTCAATAAAAAGGTATTGAATTTAGCGAACAATATCTAAATAATTTTTTGTATGTCTTTTGGTTACTTAGGTGTCGTGTGTAGACGTTTCTAATTCACCCGATTCTGGTACGTTCCTGTCTCATTAATTCTTTTTTAAAGAGATTTAATCAATACTCTGTGCAGCAACAAACGCTTTGTTTCTTTGAGCGCTCAAAGAAAATAGAACGTTTCGAAAATGATGCTGTTTATGAGAATCAGAAGTTTTTGGAAAATATTTCGTTGCTTCTTATAAATACTATGATCTAGGTTATGTTATTTTTATGTATATTTCGAAATATTAGATAAGGAGTATCCTTCAAAATTTTTAGCGATGGATTAGGGAAGTAAAATCTTTATTATAATTCATTGTGTGCATAAAACAATAAAAAAACATAAGAAAACGTGAGTAACAAAGTTTTAGACTTACGTTTACAACTAACAATTGGCGGTCTTATCACTCACAGCGATTTCTTCCGGAGAACCTTAAATGATTACGTACACTTGCTTCGTTTATACGTACATACATACATTATTTATAATGACATATAAGAATTCTTGACCAGGTATATATTAAATTAAATAACAGTATACAATAATATAAACCACTAGAGCAACACGCAATCAGAATCGTTACTCTGAATGCTAAGCTGGAGGTCGCAGATTCAACTCCCATGTTCATAATCACGTATTTTTTTCATCTGATCTATATAATACGTATGTAATTAGAAATCAGTTTGCTTATACCTGAGGTCTGCTCGCCTTAATAAAGGTTTTTTCTATGTTAGAACTAGACAGTCGTGTGTGAAATATATAATGTTTTTGTTTAAACAATTGATAAAATAATACAATTATAAACATAAACAAAGAAATCAATTCAAACTTGCTTAAAATATACTACAGCGGGTAGTCTCACACGAGTGATCCCTGTTAACACATCGAGATCAAAGCAGCCTACACGTTAAGCCGTCGATACCGATTGTAATAGGAACAGCTGCGACAGTCGTTGCTTCCAGTTTACGACTGGAGTTCTATTTATTAGATACTGTCACTTGCAGATCAAGGATAGCTGTTTTCTGTATATAACTGTTATACTTATATATATATCTTTTAAATACTGAGTAACGTAGGGATTTTATGCGCATAAACAAGTACTATGCAATTTTTAAGACTCATTAAAAAAATAATATTTTTTTCACCTCAGATAAAGTCCGTATACAACCTTTAATCTTCAAAAATATTATAAAGATTATAAAGTACAGGATATCATCGTGTTTGAGCACGAACATATGCCTTTGTCACACACTATAAACTAATAAAATAAATAAATATACAATTTAGCTTCAAACTAAGCAGAGGCTACACACAGGCATACACATGAAGGCATTTGCATACGCTACCACTGCCCCACGATGGCAGTTAAAATAAAGTACCTACTACCTTTTTGGTAAGATACATATACCAGATTTGCTCGTTTAAAGGTATAAAATATAAAATGAAATACAGCCTACGGTTTCTTTGGACCGATACAACCTTCAAATTTATAAAAATCATGTCCCATTAAAAACATGGCTCCGCCCTTGTAAGTTTTGAGTAGTCGGTAGCTGCATACGCTAACCGCTAGACCAACGAGGTAGTTGAAGCATGACCAACGTAAACACAAACCTAATACTAATAACACTAATATTAATAAAATATTACACACGTTATGAGTTAGATATAGAATTAATAAAACTCTCAAGGCCAAAGCTCTCTCAGTTTCTGATAAAGTTTAAGATAGTTACCTAACATAAAACACTATATGATAAAGGTTGCTGATATGTACATGGTTATCTGACATATAATTTGCCTCTATCTGAGATTTCAGATACCGAATTTTGAAAGACAGCTTACTTAAAACTGTCAGGGACTTTATCAGCAAGTGGGGAAACTAGGTCTTGGCGTGTTAAGTATATAAAAAAGAAAAGCTTTCAAGTATATGACAGAATTATCCTATGTTAGCCACAAATGTCACCGTTCAGTGTGTACTAAGGATCATTAAACTTAATAACATACAGCTGGGCTGGTTTACGTAATTATGTATCTATTATTAGCAGTAAAATAGAATTGAATGCCTTACATATCCGTGGAATTTTACTTACTAATCACGCGTTCAATTAAGAAAATTTTATTAATTTATAAACTAATCCTAACTTGCCATTCACTGTTTCTTATAGTAACTATTTATTATAAAGTAAAATATGCCATGATTATCATGAACATCTATGGCAATCGTTATTAAAAAGTCAGTGCCCTCATTTATACTGACCACTTTTATTTTTTTCACCCGTGGAAAAATCCCCACGGGCCGACACCCCCCCGGGGTTTGCGGCGGGGCGGTGTGTCAGAATCGAACCGACTAAAACCTCACGGTGTGCCACTCTGCGCCTGAGACGGGAGGGATCCGGGAACTGCTTGATTACGTCATTCAGACCCATCTCAGCGCCTGCCCGCACTGAAGCGGTCATCTTCAACTGGTAGACTCTCAATTTAGGCGATGTTCGACACACGCGTAACGTCGTCTTCTCGTGGCTAGCCTCTGAAGAGGATGGAGGGGAAAACCTGTCTCGACCATCCGCGGCCATACTCAGGGCGGCAGGGATATTCAGTTAAACCGATCGAACTAGTAGCCGAACCCAAATAATTTTAAAATAAGTAATAAGGCTGGGAAGAAATGGAAGATGGTATGGCTATTGTTGTCCAATAGTTTCAATCCTAAATTATGTGTTTCTTTATGTTTTGGATGAATCAAACAAAGAAAATTAAAAATCTCGAAAGGTTAATGTTATGGTTTAAGTCCATTTCATATCGACACACCATCACCACCATAACTAGATGACAACCTGATTTGCCACATAAAAAATATAAATTATTAGTTTAACCAAATAAATTATGCTCAAAATGAAATTTAGTACTTTTCATACGGATTAATCGTTAATTATGTATAAGGTTTATTCGAAAAAGAATATTGAAGTGTTTCCTCAATACAGCTCTCATCCGAGGTTGCATATGTGGCAGTTAATACAGATGGTGTAATAAATGAAGCATATTTTAATAATTAACAAAACTATTGTAGTGGTTGCGCAAAGTAGTAACTTTAGGATACAATTTGAATTAATATGTTTTTTACACACATAACAAGCGAAACAAAATCTCCTTTCTAAGAAAACGCCCAAGTCATATATATGACAATAAAAACCTATTATATAGTTTATAATCAGGGAAAACTATGATATACAACCATTCATTACATTATTATACCGTTTGTACATAGTCGTTAAGTTGTTATATCCTAAACGTAAAGTGTTTTAACAACACAACTGTTTGTAGGTGTACAATAAAGTTTATTCTATTCTACAATACAGGCAGTACATAATATATTCATATATATGTAGATGACATTTGTAGATCGCTCGTGTTATAACTTTTAATAGTTCACCTTTGAATGATTTTTATACATAATACTTTGAAGTAAATCACGCTTGTTTTGTGTTCTCACTTAAGCAATTTGCGAAGACAGCCTGTCCATCACGTTGGCACGGAGCACACGGTGCAAGTTATATACATCGCGTGTTGAACACGGTAATCGCAAAGAAACACAATCTAATACTTGGTTGAGGGGAAAAATATATTTAAAGCTTGGGTCTGACACCAGGTGGGGCTTAACGAAGATGTGGCGTGAGTGGTTGTTTAACGACAGCCTTGAATAAGACCTTTCATCTTCGTAAGTGCCACGGAAATCACGTTAAGCCATCCACGTCGGTCTTGGTTTCCATACAAACATCTGTGCCTATCGTTTTGGGTAGATGCAGCTCTAAATATCAGACGAAAGTATTTTTACGTAACTTTATATCACCTAACACTAGGGTTGTGGTGGTATAAAGGCAGTAACTCCGATTAAAAAAAATCTGTTGTGTCAGATCACAGTAGAGTTAAAAGAATAATTGTAAAGGAAAAAAACATAAATTAGGATTCGCTCCGATGCATGGCTCTAACACCTCGTTCAGTGTCTGTTCATATCTTTATGAGGCGGAGAGCCTGTGTAGAGGAATAAATAAATAATAAATAAATAAATATGTTCAGACATTTTAACACACAAAGCCATCTAGTCCCAAACTAAGCAGAGCTTGTACTATGGGTACTAGATAACTGATATTAATACTTATATACTTTTTTTTTGTAAATACATACATATTATACATAGAAAACACCCAAACTCCGAAACAAATATTTGCAGCTCATACAAACATTTGGCCCGACTCAGGAATCGAACCCGAGACCTCTTGCACAGCAGTCGCATTCGCTACCACTGCGCCACAGAGGCAGTCAAAAATCAGGAATCAGTTACAAGTTTAAGCATGTACGTATATTATAGATATGAAGCAAACTAAAAATAAATGTAATAATGTATGACACTGTTGACTTACTTTTTTAATTCAATCAATCAATCAACAACCCATAATGTCCCACTGCTGGGCTCGGGTCTCCTCTCAGGAGAGGGTTAAGGCCATACGTCCCCACGCTGGACAAGTGCGGGTTGGTGACTGGCAAGAATACGTTGTGGGCACATATCTTGCCGTTGGATGTTTTTAATCCACCCGAAGGCCTCCAACTAAGCTTCACGACTGTTATCGTATGATAACAACCGGGACCGACTGCTTAACGTGACCTCCGAATTACGGAGATCCTCATGGTAACATGCCACCAGCGGTCACCCATCCAGGTACTGACCGCACCGTCGATGCTTACCCTTGGTGATTTTTTCTAATCACCGAGTGCAACTGGGCTATGAGCGCCTCATACTTTTTTATTTATTCCAATAATTTTATTATGAATGCTTGCGAATTATCATGAATTTGTTAATCTAAAAAGAATCATACATTTTTGAATATGCTTTAAAAAATATTTTGTATATATTATTTAGTCCTGAAATTACTCGTAGTTTAAAAATGCATTTACGCATGACGAAGCGGGCACCAACCGCATTTCAAGTTATACATTTACTGCCGCAAGGCGTTGCCAAAAGCCGGTCTGTTTCCCCGCAATAGATGTTTAATAGAATGTTATATGTTATAATAGAATTAAAGTGTGTATCTCAATATTTCTATCAAGTGTTAAATCTTCACAACTACTTTGTTATAAAATTCTGACATAAATTGCACATAGGGTCTTCTTAATGTTTCAGTCTCTCCCATTGCATGCCACTCTGATCAATTTTGGGCTTCTCGCATCCTGCTCCTGTGAGCCATTTTGCGCAAGTCGTCACTACACCTGGCCTGTGGGCGTCTACACTACATTAATATTTACCCCTAGTTTTATTCTACTTTATATTATAATATATAATTACAGTTTATATAAATAAAAATCTCAAATTGAATACAAAAAACTTCTTAAATAAAATCGAATAAAAAAAATTGGTCTAATGATAAAAGATAGAATATATTCAACATTTGTGATAAAACAAATGTCAACGACGGAAATAAAACAACATGCCGTCCCTATCATATAAAATGTGTTTACTTTTGTTCTATATATCATAAGTAGTTTTCCATTTGGAGTGGGAACCTTTAAAGGAATGAACTCGCGTGAGGCGATAAAATGCGAAGGCCACCATATACACATTCACGTGATTAGGGTTGCCAACAGTTTAGAGGAAAATAAGTTTATTTATTTAGTCCAATGTACTTTCAGCTGCTTTGTTAGAGTTGTTTGGTTGTTGTTTCTAATTATAGCGTGGATTGTTATTTTTAACCACTTAAAAGTCGCAATGCGGCTACCTTTAACATTTTATAGCGTTTGATTGTTGAGGTTATAGCCGAGAACAATATTCATCTAAAACCTATAATGTCTCACTGTTTGCCTCGGGTCTCCTCTGAGATTGTTAAAGCCATACGTCCCCACGCTGGCCGAGTGCTTGTTGGGGACTGGCAAGACAAAGTTGTGGCTACGTAATCTTGCCATTTGATGTTTCTTAAGCTGAGGAGCTCATAGCTCAGTTGCACTCGGTGATTAGAAACAATTACCCAGGGTAAGCTACGCCGGCGCGTTCTCAACCGCTGGTGGCATGCTAACATAAGCATCTCCGTGATTCGGCGGTCACGTTAAGCAGTCAGTCCCGGTTTTTAACGTAGGATAAGCCGTGAAGCTTAGTTGAAAGCCTTTGGGGGCGCAATACTACATGATTACATCTCGGATAAACAGGTTGATTCTAAGAATTTAAAATTCTTCTGTCAATGTTTCTAGAGACACTTCAATATCGTTATTTTTCTTTCTTTCTTTTTGTAAACAATTCCCATATAAGGAATATATCTAGTGTCGCGAAGACTTTAAAATATATTTGGAATGTACACAACGAACAACCAGACTCTTAACAACAATTCCTGGATTACCCAAAAGTGTTAACCCTTGTGGAGTTTGAACCCACAGCACTCACCGTAGAAGGAAGTGAGATTTCGACCGCTTAAACTATTGAACAAGATTTTTTTTTTATACTAATAAATGTATAGAAATGACGCCTCCTCAATTCTAAGTCAAATGACCAAAACAAAATAGCCACTAATACAAGAGAATAGAGGCGTTAGTGATTATAGAAAAAGATTCGGTAAAAACACTTGCGTATTGAGTGAGTAAGTAAACTCACCATGACATTCTTTTCCTAAATTTGAAAGTGGCTCACAGTGTGGCAATGATTTTTTTGAAGTTACAGATACCCTTGGGTGGCGGTATTGACTCGGTAGCAGTAACTTTACTTCTTTGCCCCTTTACTAAAAAAAACTATTGTATGAACATACAACAGGCTTATTACATTTACATTCTGTATATCATTTATTATAAGTGACTCGAAAGGGTTCACAGCTAAATTGATATTTAATGCACAGGCATCTCTTTAATACGTATTTGTACATCGTAAGTTGGCTAGGTACTACCTTATAACATTTTTAACAGTTATTACGCGGATTAGGTTACTTTAAAAAAAAGATAAGATAAAGATAAGATAGAAAAGAAAAATATTTCTCCGTTTTCACACAGAAATTCATTGATGTTTCACTTCTAGAAATCTATGATATTGTTTTCAATGTGAATTACACCAGTTCCATTGCTTAAACCTTTCTCTTTTTATTGATTACACAATATTTTTTTTTTGTAATTATTTACATTTAAACAGATTTGAGATTTGTGCACCCTACTACTGGTACCCTAATTAATATCACCAAATTATCTGTATAAAGGCTGTCTGTAAGAGATCACCATGAGCGATAAGACCTACAATTGTCACATTTGTATATGTTGTAATTCTTTTTTTTCTATCTGTTAAGAGTGTACAATAACGATAAATAAATAAATAAAAAATATATATGCAGTTGTCTTTCATCTCATTTATGGGCCTGCCAAAGTGACTCTACTCTGCTTGATAGAAATCATAAACAGAATCCAAGAATGGTCACTATACACACTGGGACTGCAGACAATGCAACAATGTACATGTTGACGCATAGTATGCCGGTCTATTGAACTGCTTCTTCTCGGTCTTGTACTCATTCACATCAACACGAATGCTGTCATTTTAGGTAATGACCTGAGAGAAGGTAGTACAACCACGATCGAGGCCGCCCGTTCATACTGGAATCTGCATGACTCTACTACCTATAAGATAAAATAATCTGATGTAATTCACAACTTTGTACTACTTACTCTGAACATATTCTATTTCATCTAGATACCTAGATACGAGACAACCCTAACATCTTATCACAGAGTAAATGTTATAGCCTAGAAATGTTCTTACTTAACGTCATAGACTGTTAGTCGAAACAGACTTAATTAAGTTCCAGCTGGAATTTTATGAACTTTCATACGTATGCTTATCTAGCGTTTGTATTAACACAAGTGCTTTAGTTAAGGACGCGAATTATATCTGCTTAACCACGTTAGTAGGATTTAGGCTAAATTTCCTTTTTTTTTTTTTTTTTGACGTGGTGGAATGCCTTTACGCACTTCGCTCCCCCCCTGCGGGTACAGGGGTTCACTTCGTGTGGGACTCCTGACTGACACCAGCCAGACTACCCACTAAACCACCACGGTGTGCCACTCTGCGCCTGAGACGGGAGGGATCCGGGAACCGCTATCTTACGCCATCCGGACCCCTCCCAGAGGCTAAATTTCCTGAGGCAAGGTTAGAAAGAGCTTATTCAAAAAATGTTAATTATTTTTTNTTTTTTTTTTTTTTTTTGAGTATTTTAGATGTTTTATTATCAAATCACCCTATCGTTCTCTACTGCTGATTGAATCTTCTCCCCCGAAAATCAATACTTCATTGTTATAATTAAATAGAATTTCTTATTATTTTATCATTCCAGGACATGGCAATTGTTACGGGTGAATGGAACCCTAAAAGTCAGACAACAGTCATTCTACAAATTTAATGACAGTTATTTCACGTAAACCTAAAACCAACTCCAAAATAGTTTCAGAAAAAGACTTGTGCCAAATTTTTTAATACACTATACCATTTAGTTCCAAGCTAAGCAGAGCTTGTGTTATGGGTACTAGACAACTGATATAAATACATATTTACTTTTTTTGTAAATATATTATAAATAGAAAACACCCAAACTCCGAAAAAAATATCTGCAGGTCATACAAAGATTTAGTCCAACCCGGGAATCGAAACTAAGACCCTGAGGACACTGATGTAACGTTTTGCAGATTCTATGAATAAAAATATTTTAAAAACTATAAAAATCAGAAGATAAGCAGTTAGCTTTTAAATCAATTGATCGTTTGATCTACATAGTTTTCCTTTCACTACATTTAATATATCTTTAATTCTTACCAGGATTAAACTTAAACTTTGTTCATTGTATATACACTTATTAAAATTTTCTGTGTAATTTGTAGGCAAGTCTTTATCGATTAATAACAATAGATTGACAGACTTCAAACATAGCGGTCTGTTTCTAATTATTGACAGAGCCTGTACTATAATAACCTGGCTGCTCATTAATCGATTCTCGTGTCACATTGTTCACGACGAACTTCGAAACTTTCAAACACATTTAATGTTTTTTTAAAGTATGTTTGGTCTAAGATAGGATTGTGACCGTCGCGCTTGCTTCCAGAGGAACCGAGCTTGATTGAAAAGAGACGCATACAAAGTTAGGTGCGTAAGCTGATTTATTTATTTATTTTGTAATTCATAACTAGAGACAAATGAAACCCACATTCGAAATAAATGATCTTTATACATATCAGGGATTGAAATTGTTTGTGATAGAGCATCGGCTTTCCCGCAAACAAACCTACAACGTCTAACCGACCAATCAAAATTCAATCCCATCCGCAAAATATTTATAGAACGGGTATTTATTCAGCTAAATTACTGTTGAAACCCACAAAATATTTTTCGATATCATAATTTTAATGTAATTTCACGGTGTTGTGGTTGGTATGGAATTTTCTTCATGGTGTCTATACTGCTGTGGTAACTACCGACCCTTGACATTCAAAGCCACAGGATTCTGAGAATGAATTTATAGTTCATCTTGACTGATGATGCGCCATATTTATATACTATCTTTGTCTTCTTTGTACGAATAATCTTAATCTTAATAAATGTGGTATAATTTTTCTTCTTGTCTAATATTGTATTCCAAGGTGTAGATCCTATATATTTGTAAGGTCAATTATTGTGCGTGTAGCAATAATTTGTTTCATCACTTACCTATTGCATAATGAAATTATAATTAAATGTAAATATAGGTTCTAACGTCGGTATTGAGTGGCACATTGTTATTTGTGATATTTTTATATTATTTATATATTTTATAAGAAAGAATAAATATGTTAATCTTCTTTGCTGTAGAATTGGATATGTTTTAATATAATAAACTTTGCAGATTGTGGCTACGATAACCTTCGCAATGACTTTTTGTAGTTATGATGTAAAAAGGATTTTTTAATTATTACAAAAAGAAATTATGGTCTAGATTTAGAAATATATAAAACTGTAGATCATTTCAATAATATATTTTAATCATATTAATACTTTATTAGTACGTTATCAGTTTAAAGTGTGCCATTGGGATGAGTCCCAATGGCACATTTTAAACTAATTAAACTAAAAAAATTCCAAACTTAATTTTAGTAAATATAACTATGAATACTTAATGGTGAATATTTTGTAAACTGAATTGTTTCGTTCTGATATGTTTAATGAGTTTATTAATAATATCATAATCCTCATTGTATTGTCTCTAAATAATGCAAATATTCTACATTAAACAATAGAATCTCATTACCTGTGTTGCGATCTAGTAACGTCTAAAATGTATTTGGCATTTATTTCTTGTGTAAGGCGTCCTTTGACGAAAGCGCCGCGTCCTTAAGATACTTGCTTAGCTTTGATATCCGCAAATCTTCATAACGTTACTAGGATTTCTGGTCGGAAATGTACTTATTTGGTGAGGTCAGGTAAATGTGGAATACACATTTTAGTTGAGTAAACTAGTTATGCCAACGAAGTCAAACACTCATAACTACTTTGGTAGAATTTAATATCTGTTTGTTTATGTCGCAATTCTTAGTATTACATTATTTGAGGCAAAGAATTCTGTACCTCACGGATTATTGCGTAGTATTTTTCGATGATAGGTTATGTACGCGTTTATACTTTTGTATATAGAAAACATTATTTATTTATTAAATAAGGATCTCCAACAAAATATATACACAATTATACACAATAAATTTTCTTCACCTCCAAGTGATTAAAACAAGCTAAATATATAATATAAACTAAGCAAATATAACAACAATTAACAAATTAAATTAAAATACATATTTATAAAGTAACAAAAAAACATTAAAAATATATGCGACGAAGTAATCATTATTAAAAACTTACTGATGGAATGTGTCAGATTTAGATCTGAGAGAGATTATCTTACACAGAAATACAACATATAATATTGATATTTTTCCATCACACGTTGTCAGAGTGACCCCAAAAGCTGCATTAAAATTTAAAAGTTCATGTTTTTACGCTTTAAATAAGTTATACTTCCTTTGACGTGCGATGAGACTTTGTATAAAAATGTCCCAAAAAACACATTGAATTGGTGAAGTTATGATACTAACAAATGCGAAGTTAAAAGAGTAAGATACATATTAAGAATAGGTTACCAAATAAGAAATACAACGCAGTCATCAGGACTGCCGATAGAAGTCCACAAAACAGACATCTGTTACTTTTGTGTATTCAAATTAAATGTTTGATTTTGAATTGAAATTTGTCGACCTGTATTATGTGCATTGACCGCGTGCTCCAATGATTGCCTATATATATACTAAAATCTGACTCGAGTATGAACACATCACGTGACTATTTTGGTGACGACTTACATGTATTTACTACCCGTTCTACACCTATACATAAAATACTATAATATGTTACATAGACTCATTTAATAACCCCGAGTAGGTAGATACCGTGGGCAGATATACTGATCACGCCCACTTTTTTATTTCAGTCTTAATAATAAGAAGAATGTCTATTGCCCACAACCAGGAACTTATAGAATTTTGTGGAATTATAATTAGAAATACAAAATAAGATTATAACAAGTCAAAGAAGCATGGAACAAGATACTTTAAAGATTAAGAAAATAGAAAAAATCACCATACTTTAGTAAGACAGAAGGCTAAAATCACCGATGCTCTTAATTCCTGACGTTAGAAGTTGAAATGGCGATGGGCTGGACAAGTAACCTGACAATTGCTGGAATACACGGACATCATGATGGATAGGACCATTTGGGCCAAAAAAAGGGGCAGACCGAACGTCCTTATGCAGACGATGTTACTAAAGTAGCAGATATATACTGGATGCGAGCGGCAAAAAATAGAGAACAATATATTATATCATTTTGCCCTACAAACTGCTTGCTGTATATGATATCCCAGATATCTGTTTTATTACAAACCCTAAACTTTATACTTGTATACCCAGAAAAAAATAAAACAATCGTTACTTATTTAAAGTAAAAGCAGAGAAATACGTTCATAGACAGATATTACTTCAGGTCAAAATACACTCGGAACAGATATACGTTATTAAATTATAAAGAAGTATTATATTATATTTAATAATGAAATCCATTACGTACCCAATTTCACGAAAATCGTTGAAGCTTCTGAAAATGTTTCTGAAATTCAGATTTATTATTATTATACGAGAATTGCTAGTTTAAAGGTATAAGATAGAATAAGTACATACGTTATATTATATACTGACATGTTGGCCGTTAACGCAATTCGTCCATGCGGTGATAAGCAGAAGAGAGCAGGGCAACAACACTGCAAAGCAAAGGAAAGTATGATACAAACCCTGTACATCTGGCCAGTGTGGTATAGTCGGTCAACACCTTATTTTTAAGGAGTGAACTTTTCATGATTGTTGACGTGAATACGAATGTAGCAATGCTTTCAAGTCGATTACTAAAATATATATGAGTAGGGATATCATTACGACTCAAGAACTTTGTCTTGTTTTATTCTTCAAGTCTTATCTACTCCTTTTAAACATTTTTTTAGTGTTTTGTGAGTACAGTTACCGGATCCAAGTGGCTATTGACGGTCGTAGTTATTTGATATTAGGTGACGCGACAAGTCTTCTTATTCCCCTAGGTTATAAAATCTTGAATTCTGACCAATACATTAAAAAGGTTTACACCAACAGAGGTTTAAGATAAACTCCCTCAGTTATATATTATATTTAAACGTAAGAAGAAAACTCTGATTATAAATTAGTGGCGAAAACATAATAATTGTGGAAGTATATATAGTTAGCCACAATGATCAATAGTTTTCTTTTAATAAAAAATGGCAAAAAACTGGTTCCATTAAAGTTCTATTAAGCCTATAATTAACTATATTCAGTTCATTTTTGACAGCACGATAAGCAGTCATTTACTGATCACTTTGTGAATAGTCAATAAGTTCTCAAGGTCAAGGCTATTAAATAATAAAAGAGCTAAATAATAACACAATTTTGGTTTTAAATTGTATCTAAATAAAGTATGTAGCTTAAAAATTTTTTTTATTCCTCTCTAAGTTTTACGAAGTCAGACAGAAAATAGGGGAATAAATGTTCAATAGAAGGATTCTTTCCTAATTTAAGTTTATTATTGTACAATATAACCATTTTCTGTTTTGAATTAAGTTTAAATTAAAATAAATAATCAAACTTCAGTTTAAAATAATAAACTATTGAAATTTTATAAAGTTAAAGATATCCTTTAAAAAGTCTTTTGACACAATAAGCTTTTCTTTAAACTATACACTGCATTTTGGTAATCATGTAAAATGACAATATTTTATGATTAAAACGTCTGTATTTCAATATTTTGAAAGAACCTTTGAACACAAGCTTTTATAAATTTTGGTGCACACATCAACAATTTAGCTATATACGCAGTTGATGCCGACACACTACTAGGCTATTCCCCGAAATTTAAATAGAATATAGTTTTAGCTATGCGTTGACCTGAGTGATGCCATTTGCTCGTAGAAAACCGATGTAAATGCTCGATTCTTTATTTATTCTAGCTTAGCTCCAGCTGAAGAGCAGAGAAAAGAAAAAAAACAGTGATTTGGTATTTGAACCTAATTTACCATGACAATCCAGTACATGCTGTGGCGTCAGTTTGTGTCAATCTATGATTTGTAACTGTAGCTTCAATTTAACGTTCATAAATGTCACTTAGTGTATAAATTGAATAAATGGTTTTGAATTTGACGGATATCATACAGTAAACACATTTTTATGCTTTTTAATTATTTAACTAGTACCTGGATGACTAAGCTATGTTCAGTATTTTTTTTTTTGGTAAATTTTCCTAGCTATTAGAATCCTAGCTAAAATTGATTTAACCGAAACCTGTCTAAATTTCATAAAAAATATTGGAGCCGTTTCCAATATTGAGACCATATACTGAACTGTTCTTTTAAAGGTATTAGATAACTGTTTATAAAAACCACCATTAAATTATTTCTTTTGACAGAAATCCACTGCGTCATTTCGTATTTCTTTTGTACTGCAATTTATAGCCAACATACCTAAAGATATGATCCATAAATGTCGGTTTAATAATGTCATAAAATATAGCTGGTGCCTTCGAATTCAAGCAATACCGCAGGTATTTCGCCTTTGTAAATTCATCATTACGATAATTTAATATTATGCTCAGCTATTGTTGAAAGTAGGACGTTAGGTACAGTCAAGAACAAATTTATTATAGGCGAAATATATTCAGATTATTAAAAATTTTATCGGCGATGTTACATTTATAAAAAGAATAATAAAGATTATGAGTTTCGTTGAGTAATAAATAGGTCGCATTTTACAGCCGAAAAACATATTGGAACTGCCTCGTTGGTCTAGCGCCTAGCGTAAGCGATTGCAGCTCAAGGGGTTTGGAGTTCAATAATCAAGTCCAATTGCTGTTGGGTTTTTGTTACAAAAAATGCTTGCATTATCGGTGCATTGGTATGGAAAACGTAACCGACAAACAGATAGATAGACAAATCTGTCTATCTGTCTGTTTGTCGGTTACGTTTATATTTGAATAATAATATATTTATAGTTAGATAGAATAGATTAGATAAAGAATATATTTATAGTTTTAATATGGATACACGTAATATCATGAATAAAAGTTACTATGACTTGTGTTCCATGGCTATTTAAGGAGTTTCACATAAAATTAAACAAAGAAATAATTAAGTATGGTCTAAAGCAGACTCATCGAGCTGCTGAGTTACTGCTTATCCTATATCGCGATATTAAAAATTCTCTCACCAATTATATAACAATTACATAATAATAAATACTTTACAGATAAAGTAATACATATCGATATATATTAACTTTTTAAAATTTACAAGATGTATGTCGGTACTTTCAAGTAATTTCCTACAACGCAATTAATGTAAAAGTATTGTGGCTGAGTGTACGTGCTACACATGCGATAGAAGATAATTTAGATTCGCTAATCACAGGCTGCCCGTTCTCTTTGTCGAGGCTAAGGCTTGATTGATGATCCGACTTCACCAATGTCGGGTTAATCTTCAAACAACACACCGCATATATATACGTCAGGGGTTAGGTGAAACTTTCAATGAGTTTCGTGAACATTAACGGCTTTGCTTGTATATTGTATTAATTATATTTGTTTTGTATTGTAACGCTTATAATCGATTTCATAAGGTTATTTATTGTTTTCTATTTTTTCTTCCTTATTCACTATTCATTCATTTGAACATTCGCTAAGCATTGTATTTGCTGCACTTAAAAACGGCTGTGTTGTGACTAGGTATGTTTTTTATAGTATAACTCCCGCGCCAAGTGTATAACCTGTGTCGCGGGACAAATATAAATCCAACGGACTCAAAGAACGCCCAGACTCAGAACAACAATTTGAGAATCACACAAAGTATTGATTTGAACCTACAACTCTTGGTTCAGCAGGAAGTGGCGTGGCGACTACTTCAACCAACAGGCCAATTGTAGTCAATATTCTGGATAAATCATTAAAAAGAAGCTAAAATTAAAAGGTAAAAATCCCACAATACACAAGCACTTAATCGAGTAATTATACGCTAAAAATGTACCGATATTAACCAACAAAGCTAAGACCAGCGCAAGGAAACTGGCTTTCAAATGTAAAATACTGCATCAAAATCGGTCCATCCGATTTCGAGCAACCCAACCCCTACCCCCATCCCCTCTTCATCCCCCAAAAGCCAGTAATTTGTGACGGTGTTGCGGGTGTCCATGGGCGGCGGTAATCACTTACCATCAGACCATAAGTCTGCTCGTTAGCCCACTATACCATAAAAAAGTCTCCTATTAAAATTTATTTTGATCGTTTCAATCAGGTTTTCTAGGATTAATAAATGTTTTTAAATATCACTTCTTCTTAGTTAAATTCTCAATTGCACACTTCACTCTGGTCTGGCAGGTCAAGCGGAATTACTCTCTCAAAGATAACTAATCCAAAAGTGGCAGCATTCGTGCGGTTGTGTTTCGTTGGTGTGTGCGAGACCGGAGGCCCAATGATGCAAAAGCATCATTAGGCTGCCATAGTGGGGCTCACCCCACTGCGTTGTTGTGTTGTCTACATTCGAAATGGGTATGGTGACCATCACTCTTGGATTCTGCTTATGCTGTAGAGTACGGTCACTTTGGGAGGCCCATACATAAAAATGAATACTACATGCTTAGTTTTGGAGTCAGACTGCATTTTATGAGATATGTAAAGTTAGTTAGATGGTACAAAATATATTTATACTTCCTTCTGCTATCAACTTGTGGCTAAATATCTCAAAATCACGTACACAATGTTTCATATATGTGACACCGACAGCCTGACATTGTATTAAGGCGTAAAAGTATTAGGTATATGTATTTTTTATGCTACCCGAGTGAGTGATGGTCGTGGAATACTAACGACAAAGGGTAACAATGAAATAAATGTAGGGATGAATTCTTTGTTCTGTCTACTTGTTACATATACCCTTAGTAATCCGTAGGGAATATATTTACCATCTAACTGCTATTTCATTTATATGTAGAAATAAATATTACGTATTTCTTCTATTTTAATTTTGGTTTTAATCTTTCTTTTCTTTAATTTTAGTATACAAAATATTTCTACATTACTAACTTATACACTTTCGCGTTTCGTGATTTAACAATTAATTTCACTTGAATAAACGCAATTACTTATTTAAATGCATCATATATCTCACACAGGCCGTGACCACGGCTTGACTCAGCCAGTAAACACGACCGGTGAAACCTGGTCGAAATGTTAGACTAATCAGAGGACAAACCTAGGAAATACTTATAATAAGTGATTGCGTTAATTCCCGTGAAAATAATTAGTAACTCTATATTGCCTGATGGATGGTGTGTATGTTTTTGAATATTTAATCACAATACTGTCAAATCGGATACTTTATTTTTAGGAAAACCATCATATGCCTGCGTTGATTGGAGACAAAATATTTGTATTTATTGCGGAAATTTACATATGACAACGTATGGCATTATCATTTTATTCAAAAAAGGATTTTTGTTTGTGTTATTCATTGAATATGTAAAATTTTAAATGAATAAATAAATATTTCAGATGTCTAACACACAACGCCATCTAGTCTCAAGCTAAGCATAGCTTGTGTTATGGGTACTAGACCACTGATGTTAATACATATACACTTTTTATTTTGTAAATACATACAAATTATACATAGAGAACACCCAAACTTCGAAACAAATATTTTTAGATCATACAAACATTTGGTCCGACCCGGAAAGCTTTACCCGAGACCTCAAGCACAGNTCTAACACACAACGCCATCTAGTCTCAAGCTAAGCATAGCTTGTGTTATGGGTACTAGACCACTGATGTTAATACATATACACTTTTTATTTTGTAAATACATACAAATTATACATAGAGAACACCCAAACTTCGAAACAAATATTTTTAGATCATACAAACATTTGGTCCGACCCGGAAAGCTTTACCCGAGACCTCAAGCACAGCAGACGCATACGATATACTATTACACTACAGAGGCAGCCAAAAATTTTAAAATAAATGAGTCTGAGTAGTTAGGAATATCGAGTGTCACATGTCCATTGATCCTGATTGAAGCCAACTTAGGGAGCCAACCAACCAAGATCACAACACTACAAATAGAAAGAAGTAGTTTATTAGAGGAGCTATTAAGAACTGTTGATAAAGATATGATGAAAATGAATATAAAAAACACTCATTTTTATCTTTAAGGTTTTAGAATAGATAAAGGTTACCTGGACTATACTACCACTTTATATTTCCCTCCCACTGTGATCACGGGTCCTACAGGCGGCACGTAAACAAGCATCTTTTCTCTAGGCCGCCATAGAGTGGATTACCAGGCTGCAATGTTAACCTTCGCAATGAGGTGACCGCCACTCTTGGATTCTAATGATACTATCTGCTAAATATTACAAATTTTTGTGGTGCCTTCCATGCACAGTATGTATGTACTATAACTCAATAAACAAATCAGACTATGGAGGGACTGATAATCCTACGTTTCCAATGAATATAAACAGTTGAACTGCGAGTCACCAGGCATGATTACCTCGCCTAGTGAAAGGAGGCTTTGTTTTGTGTATGAGGGAAATGACTCTGAACTTTATATCACGACTATCATCAACGCGACCGATCGTGAAACGTTTGTTATTGTCATTCGCATAGTCTTGGCTTCTTGCGTCAATAAACCAGAACTCGATTTCAGAGTCGAACAATAAAATCTACCAATAACACTTCTATAGAGAAGGGATATCCAAACAAAGGCAATCGCAATCCGTACATACATCTACTCAACATGGACATATTGACATACAAGTTGTAATATAAATCGTAATTGTATTGACTGCTCCTATTGAGTTCTTCAATAAATGTTGTCTCACAAATGAAAAAGCTCTTGTGCCTAATATAAGGGATGCTTAGAAATGCTTTTGTAAATTACGTCTTCGAAGGTTCTTTTGGAAGTTCCTTTTAAATAGTTTTTTTTTTTACTGAAGTAAGTAAAAAGTTAAACCATCATGGGAGATCTAGTAGTTTGGAAGTATGGAAATTAGTAGAAATTCCATAGAATAACTAATTATTACTATATAAATTAATTATAGACAGCGTAAGAAGGTTGCAGAGACAATTTTGTATGTCTACGCTTCTCCACACCGCTAAATATATATTATATACACACATACTATAGAAATTCTTAAGTAATAGCGTATAAAATTAGATATCTGTGTTTTAAAAAGTTTTGTTAAGGTTTCAGTTACAGATAATTAGAACCCACTGTCTGCTTATTTAACCCGTGATGGAATTCGTAGCAAATCAAAGATTTGAATCTTTAAGCAAGCTGAAAACTCTGATTGTGTACTATTTGGAAATATTTGATTGCTTTAAATGCCTTTAAACGCGTAAACTATAAAACAAAAGCCGCTTGGAGCGTTCCTTAGAACTAATACTCACGTTATTAGCTCTCTAGCATAAATAGACGGCAGGAAACTAGGACAAAGTTAGATATTCGATGGTGGTAGTATGGCTTTAATTACCATACTACCACCACCTAACTGCCTCGGAGGTGCGGTGGTAGCGTATGCATATATACAACCTCAATCACTTAGTATAGCCAAGAACTACAAAAGAATTGGTTAACACTGGTTTGCCGCGATCCTATGGCTCTCCCACATTACTGCAAAATTTACGAAAATTAAATTACAGTTAATTAATTACAGATGTTGATATCACGATCAACGAAAATGTTTGTTTAATATAGTTAATATATCTTATAGCACTGTATTGATTTAATTTAATAGCAATTAGTTCTGTAATATCTTTATATAGCGGTGTTATTATTTTATAATTTTTTTTTTCTATTTAAAGAGACAACTTTCGCATGAGGAATATATATCCTGTATCGCGGGGACTTTACTAACATATACGAAACGGACACAAAGTATACCCAGACTATATAGTCAGGACCGTAAGGAAATAGGCGTGACTGTGACGTGGCAACATGTATGTATTTATGTTTCGTAGATTTAAATGGTTGGCTTTAACATTGACGAGTTCTGTAAAAGTTGCGTGGTGCAAATTTGGTTTCCTTATGAACATGAACCGAGTGAACTTCAGCATGTTGTGAATCTCGTAAGTTATTCATCAATCAAATGGGGTTATTATATCGTGAGCTAGTAAGAATACATGGGTGTGTAAGTATGAAGCAGGGCGAACACGCAACTCACGCCCGGAGCATTGTATTAAATCTTTATTCCGAATGACGAATGAGTTTTTCGCTGATTATTTCCTCTTGGAGTGAGAATGAAAAATTTCGGGTTTATTTTATTATGTTTACGGTGAAAGTATTTCTTTGTTCAGTGTTGCTTAAAAATAAGTTATTTTTTTTAAGTTGAGGCTTTTCTAAAAATGCTCTGTTGCTATGTATTTATTATAGTGTATATTGTAGTGCTCATAGATTCGTGAATTATCATCCTAATGCCTGTTGCTTTTTATTCATGGAAGATTATATATTTATGTAAATACGATCTTAATTATTAAAATGAGACTTTCTCCTAAACCAGTAAAGCTAACGTAGCAAACAGCTGTCTTCAGTTGACATCTGTTAAGAATGACTTACGTTATCTTCATAAAAGTAGGCAAAAAAACCTTTTAGTTATTTTTCTATTCTATTCTTGCAACTCATTTAACTTGAGTTTAGTATCTAGCTTAACGTACTCTGAAGTTATGTTTAAATAGTTCAAAATCTTCTTACTTCATCTCTTTTTCAATTTCATTAATTATTACATGCAAATTTAAACTTTTACCGAGAACTATCTTCGATAACAGCATGTTTCATAATGATAAATATCTTAACAAGTGGATCCGTAAGCATACCTTAGCGTGTAAAATATATATAACAACGCCAGTTTTATTCAAATTGTATATTCCGTTGAATAGCAAAGGTTTTAGTTATACAATGAACAAAAAAGCTCTAGAAATTCCTCTCACGTATTCTTCGCAGGGTTGCCGCTTCATGTGTTCTGAATTATTCCAATTAGTATTTTCTATTTTCTATTTAAATGTACCTTATATAAAGCTTGTATACCATTTTAAGTGCGCGTACGGTTGTAAGCCAAGTAGAATATATGCGTAAATGGATGGATTTTATTTGGATATTTGACTAGAACTCTGAATAATATTCTAAGCTCTTATGAATTATCATAATTAAATCCAGTTGCTTTCCAGTTTTTCTATATAGTTTATTAATTTTAATTATTGCACGATATACCACCTTCTTCAAATATTGGTTTCAAGGTGATTTCAACATGAACAGGCCAGCTTGCCCAGGGTGTTACTAGCCTCTCACAGAAAACTAACCTTAAATAACAGCATTCGTGATGTCGTGTTTCGCTGATGAGTGTGAGACCGAAGGCCCAATACCAAATATATTGCTCTATTGTTGCATTGTCTGCATAATAATAATATGGCAGGCTCATACATAAAGAAAAATTCAGATCAATCGAAAATCGGGAAGTAGATCAAATTTAACTTACAAGATTTGATCTGACTTCGAACGATGTGATGACTGTGTTACATGATACCTATCGGTTTCTAATTGTATTAGGATTTAATTAGAGCAAACTATAGTAAAATTCTTCTAAATTTGCACTTGATTGCAAAAATGCAGAATTCACTAAAATCTGTAGTGATTAAGCTTTCTCCATGCGAGTATTTTTGGAAAGAATTCAAAGAAAAGTTGTGTATGTATTAATTATTAATAGTTGTGACCACTTAATTTTATAACTGGTGAATCATATATGCCTCAAAGCGAAACTCTCCCGTTACACACTTTCTGAATTTTCACAACAGAAAAACTTCTTCTGAGACTCTTTAACACCGTCTAAAGTTTTTTTCTGTTTCAAACCTAAACCTATCCGGATAAAATATATTTCATCCTAAAATAGGACCAAAATGAAATTCCACATCAGTAATTCATGTATTTTCGTTGTATGTGACGTCTCAGGGCTACACATTAATAACAAGATTGATTTATCAACCTGAAATTTCCCGGAGACATATACAAATACTTAAACGATGATTCATTGAATTACGTACAAAATATTTTTCTCTGGGATAACGTGGCTTTATAATAGATTTTTATACACTCTTATTATTATTATTTTGACGTAAAGTGTGATGAGAATGAGCGACTTCCCCATGATAATATATACGTGTAATATAGGAGTTATGGGTGTCGTTATACGTATGATATTATTCTTGCACCATAAAGCATTACATTTGTTTTTCTACTCGTCAAAATTCAAAATAAAAGTTTTTCTAACTTTTATTAAAAGAAAAGAGTTTATTGAAAAACATTTTATTATAGGCCTTTGAAAGCACATTCCAAAAGATACAATAATAACTAGTTGATGGTTTTGAATTGTCATTCCTATGGAGAAAAATCGGTAAGAAACTATAATTAACTCGTGTCACGAATTTAGTTATCTTCGATTCACATAAAGTGTCAGCTAAATAGATGATACAGATAGTTCCTTTACAGTAAGAAATATCTTCATTTATACCAGAACAAATTAAATATTTTTTTTTCAATCTAGACTGTTATAGAATCCTCAGGAATACAAACAAAAAAATCATTAAAATCGGTTCAGCCGTTTAAGAGGAGTATATATATATATAT
>PKRV01000162.1:433183-468476 GCA_003709505.1 Hyphantria cunea | reverse complement strand
GTGTATATGACTATACTCCTCTTAAACGGCTGAACCGATTATATATATAGATATATATATATATATGTATACATAATACTAGCTTTCGTCTACAACTGGCTCGGTGGGGCAGTGGAAGAGTATGCAGCTGCTGTTCTCGAGGTCCCCCGTTCGATTCCCAGGTTGGACCAAATGTTTGTATAATCTACAAATATTTCTTTCTGATTTTGGGTGTTTTCTATTTATATGTATGTATTTACAAAAAAAGTAGTTAGGTTACTCATAATACAAGTTTTGCTTAGTTTGGGATGAGATGGCGTTGTGTGTTGGATTTCCGAAAAAAATATTTAATAACGTCTACAACAGATTTCACAGTAAATAGTAATCTTTCTGTTATTCTATATTGTTTAAATTTGTTATTATATATGTTACAATATGTTGTAAATTTCATCTAAATCTGCATTTCAATTCATACATCCTCAATATCTTTCTTAGTCATTTAAATTAAGGCGGTCAGTATAAAATAATCTCTTTCGTTAGAATAGAAAAATAACTAAAAGGTTTTTTTTGCCTATTTTTATCTAGATAACGTAAGTCATTCTTAACAAATGTCAACTGAAAACAGCTGAGCTTACCAGGTGATATCAAACAATGAAAAGTTAATTCAAATACAATTATGTACAAATTAAAGCAAGTATATCACAATATAGTAAAATTATATCTATATCATATATTTTAACGAGAAGAAGCCATGTAGTTTTATTGAACATTATTATTTCCTCGCTTCCATTCCTGGAAGCAATCCAATACATGTAAATAAGTCTGCAATAATGGGCTATATATATTTCGATTACACAATCGTATAGAGTTTCCAATAAATTTGTTTATTATATTCTTGTAAATAAAGGAAATGGGTAGGATCACGAGCAACATTATTGATATTACAAGACGATAAAAGGGCTTTAAGTGTTAATGAAGGGGTTTCTTTTAATTTAGCATACGAGTTGCACAATACTTTATTTTTACTCAGCTACGGCGAAGCCAAAAAAGGTTAATAGTTTAAACAGTCTAACTACTTTTTTAAGTTCCGCTGTAGCGTATAAACTACTGAAATGATATTGATAAGTAATAGATTTGTAATAATAGCCAGGGCTGAATTTTCATCAAAAGTCCAAAATAACTCTACTCTGCCTGCTGGAAAGTATAAGCAGAATTCAAAAGTGGTGGTCACCATACTCAATGCAAATGCAACAATGCAGTATGGTGACCTTTTTTTTTTTAACGTGTGGAAACCCCTTTGGGCCTTCACCCCACCGGGGTTTGCGGCGGGGCGGTGTGTAGGAATCAAACCGACTAAAACCACACGGTGTGCCACTCTGCACCTGAGACGGGAGGAATACAGGAACCGCTTTCTTACGCCATCCGGACCCCTCCGAGGCAGTATGATGACCCACATCAACCAACCGTGCTGAAATCAGCGTGGCTCTGCTACCTAGAAGTTGTAAATTTCTGAACTTTTTCTTGTTATTCAACAGTGAATTGCGATATGATAATGATGATATGAATTAAAATGTTTTGTCTATAGATATAAAATAAATACTGACAAAAGATAATATGTTAATTGTACTGTATACATTTCTTCTTCTTCTTCCTAGCCTTTATTATTCCTAAGACTTGGGGTCGGCTACTAGTTCAACCAGTTTTACCTGAACATCACAGTTTTTACACCGAGCGACTGGCATCGGACCTCCGCAACCCTGAGGGTGAACTGAATTCGAAGATTGAACTAGTTGTCAGCATATTTGAGGGCACTGACTTTCCAATAACGATTGCCATAGATGTTCACGACAACCGGAACCGACGGCTTAACGTGCTCTCCGAGGCACGGGCGAGAAACATACAAACATTCAAACGCCATATTCCATACTCCGGGCTGGTATAAAGAATTTCTTGTAAGAAAAACCCAACAGCAGTTCCACCTATATCAAATCCGAGACCTCTTGATCTGCAGTCGCTTACGCTAACCACTAGACCAACGAGGCAGTCTGTACTGTATACATCTAAAACACAAAACTACATTATGCCCATAAACAGATTATAATGAAACGGGTTATTAAGCAGTAGTTATACAATATGGGTAGTTGCTAAGTCTCAAGTTGTAAGTGTATTTATATGTTATAATAACTCACAAGTACCCCTTCCAAAAACATTCACATCACCACGAACTAAGAGTGATTAATGTCGCCTAAATTTTGTGGTTAGCGATGGAAAAACTGTTTTAAGTTAGACATTAAATATAGCGAATTAACGACATCCACGGTCTCTGGGGCACGCTAATAAATGAAGACAATTTAATTCGCTAGAAATACAAATCGCTTGTGTAATTTATTTCGCGAGTTGAATTCAACGAGATTTGCCAACTCCCGTCTCATGGGAACTTACCTGGATCTAAAGAATATTGTTGGAGTTTCATGGAGTTATTGTAGGTTTGTATTAATCACTTGGTTGGTTTACTTTTGTTTGCTATGGTATAATACTGACTTTGTAAAACTTCAGAATTATTGGTCATGTTAAAATAATATTGTTTAAGAGAACTTAAAAAACAGTGCGATTGTGTACCTCTTTAAACAATAGATCATAGTTACCAAAACCAATCTGGTAAACCTGCATATGATGCTGCATTGTTGCATTCCCAAAGAGTTTGGTTCACTTAAGTAGGCCCATATAAAAATATTGTAAGGACAAATGAGGGCAAATTTTACCTCCATAAGCATGTTAGGAATACGTTATCTAAGACAAATAATTTTAAATTAGTACAAAGTAGGAAGTAATTTTACAGTAGTAACGTAAAACACGCTAGTTTTCATTTCAATGACCAATAAAATATAATTATTATAAAAAATTTAATCATGCCCTCAACTTCACAGAATGGGGTGACATCAAACTTTCCGACACTTTCTATCTCTGACAGATGGAAAATTCCAGAATGTTCGATGGTTGTAATCTGACCTTCAAACTTTTATATGGAAAGAACCCCTTTATTGGAGCTAAATCGACATTTCATTACTGGGAAACTGTTTCCTTTCAAAGAAGTTTGAATAACGATACATTTTGATAGAAAACCGATATATTTTATATTGCTGAAGAGCTACGCATAATATAATGGTTCGGTGGCTTGGTTAAGAATAAAGGAATACCAGCCCTCCTTTAAGATTTTTATTCACGTTTTCCTATTCTATAAAACTAAAAAACCACGCATAACCACGAAAATTTGTAACTACGTTCTAAATGTACTTGAGCTGAAGTCATCACAATGTGTGTATATTTGTATGTGAACCTGTGTCTGTACCTGATTTTGTGACTTGAACTGTTGAATAGAACTTCAAGAGGTATTCGTTGTTCCGCGGTGCGTTCTTCGAGGGTGTCGCCGTCACTCACTATGCGGATGACACGCATGTGAGAGAATCTGGCGGCTGGCTCTTGAGGTGGCTCTGCACAAATCTGAGGCTTTGCTCTTTCACGGGCCCCGCAGTAAGCCGCCCGAAGGATTCGGCCTCTTAGTAGGAGGCACTCACATCGGCATCGAGCCCTCTATGGGGTAATGGTGATGGGGCTCGTAATCGACGGCCGATGAGACTTCGGATCACTTTGGCAATTTCTTACAATACCTTTTACAAGTGATAATTATTATTTAATTTAAATTTTTTTTTATTTATATCGTAATAGTCATATTGATATTTTTAAGAAATCTTGTGAGACAATATCCAGAGACATCCAGTAAATATTTAAATCCATGGTGAATGTTTGAATACGCAACGTGTTCATCAGTTGACTGCGAACATCATTAATCAAATGTTTTTGCCTCGTCTAACCCGGTGCGGGGCTCCAGATAAATTCTAACGAATTACAACTACACAATTTTTCTTTTTAGATTCTCTAGGGAAGGCGAAAAAGTTAAGTGTTTTTTATAGCTTTGTGTTTCAATTTCATTGATAAATGAACAAATTATCTTAGGCGTTTTGAAGTCCAATTTGGCAATATTACTGTTTCTCTTAGAGTTCTTTTATTGAAATAAATATTTGTTCATTCTGAAAATAAAAAGTAAAATATTATTTGAATGTACGTGCTTAATTGGCTGTTTCGCAAATTACATTTTCAGTATGTTGATACTGAAATAGAAGAATTATTAATATTGAAATAAATATTCATTACTATATACATTGACTACACGGTTGGCCTGGTGGTTTCAGTGGTCGCCACACCGCTTCCTACTGCGCCAAGTGTTGTGGGTTCAAATCCTACATGGGACAACACTTAGTGTACTTTGTGTCCGTTTCATGTATGTTTGTAAAGATCCCCGCGACACAGGAATTTATATTCCTAATGCGGGAGTTGTCTTTAAAAAAAAAGTTTGATTTATGTTATGTAATTTAATAATAAAATTGTTAATGACAACAACTATTATGTACAACTAAAACAACAACTATTATGATGTATTATCATTTGTATGGTATTTGTTGAATAACATATACTGAAATACTCATGTCTAAGCTTACATCTTAGAGTGTTCAATATTACGTTACGTACTTGGTACATTGATTTCTTTGTTATTTGCAGCTCAGGTATAGTTTTGTTTATCTATTGTGTTATACTTTTAAGAGAGTTTAATTTATGATTAAAATATAAGTATTGAATAAAAAGAGAATACCAAGGCTATATAATTTCTTATTTAAAAAATGAATAGACCATTAAAGTACTTTGCAATTTGTAAGTTGTGCTCTTGACTGATAATGTAACGTGATGGAAACGAATTAGCTAGCGTGATGTAGAAAAGTATATTTGTCGTGATTGACACATTTTTTTTTGTTTTACAAACAACTAGGCAAGATTTTAGCTTGTGAAATATCTCAAACAAGTTATTCCGTTGTGTTACTGCTTATACTGTGAATAGATTGTAAAGAGGCTGGGTGGAAAGTATTATACGTATTAAATTATGTATACTATGGTATACTGTTGAGTTTAAAACAGAAACATACTTTTCTTATCAAGTAATATTTGCCATCTAGGCAAAGCGAAACAATTGCATTGAAAACGCTTTATTTAATTTTATAATCTTGTGAAATATCTCTTAAAAATATTCTTAATAAAAGTTTCTTTTAAACTTAATATTTTTTTTTTAAATTGGCGCTTTTAAATTTCCGAGAAAAGTTTTATAATTGCCTATACCTATAATTTACTGTGCTTCGCAGTAGTTCGATTTAATCAATATTTACTTTTCATCCATTCATAGCGTTTTCATTTAATACATATTCTTTTATTAAAGTCCCTTGAAGGCGATACTAATTCTTAATAATCTTAATATATTTATTCAAGGAAGTAAGATATCATAGTAGGATATAAAATTTATGAATGTCGGGGTACAAAAATATCTGCATGAATTGCTATAAAAGTTTAACAGCAATAGAAGATTCTGAAATGTTTAGGATCAAAGAAAATTTAGAAATATAGTATGTTAATGCCTTTAATTTCAGATGTATTCGTTCATATATTTTATAGTGCTCTGTATGAATTAAAATTTATTACACTTAAAGTTTGTTACTCGTAGGTAAAATTAAGGTTTGTATTGTTATTTGTATTGTTTTTGAGAAATAATGTAAGGCATACAATACACAAAACCTCAGCATCTTGTCCAGCCGGCATCTTCAGGTCGCTGCTAAAGACCATAGGGGAACATTTTAGGCGGCGGTTATACCGGTGTATTGTTAGCGCGGCAAGGCAAACTTGACTGCCTCGTTGGAGCAGTGGTAGAGTACAGCCCTGGGGGCCCTGGCCCAGTTGTTCCACGGGCTCCGTCGTGGGCGCCGTCATAGTATTCTACTGGTACTGGTTCGGGCCCAGATGAAGTATCTGGGCCTGATCCTCAACGGTAAGTGGCTCTTCGACCAGCACTTTCAGTAGCTTGCTCCCAAGCTGGTCGACACTGCCTCCGCCCTAGGGCGACTCTTGCCCAATCTGGGTGGAGCTAGTATCGCAACGAGCCTCTTCGCCGGCCGTCGTACGCTCCATGGCCGCTAGCGACAGCAGTTTTACCACGGTCCGCGTATCCTATAATTTGAGCCTAGCTTAGTTTGGGACTAGATGGCGTTGTATGTTAGATGTCCGGAACTATTTATTTATAATTGCAAGAAGTAAATGAATATTATAAAGAAATGATTTTAATTCTTGTCTTCATTAGGATTCTAAATTGAAACCTCTTGATTTAATTTTTTATGCAACGCCCCAGTCTTTGCTACTACGATTTCTTATTACTGCACTATGATCTTGAGAAAAGTCTCATTTTATACTTTCTTTGTTTCAGGATACTTCTGGCACATAACAGACTTTCATTATGATCCACTTTACACATCACAAGGTGACACTAGAAGACGTAGGTATAAAATATTAAACCAGTTTTTGTATTAGGGTAGGGGAAGACATTGGGTGAGGCCCGGGAATGTCTTATTAAGAGCGGTTCCCGCATCCCTCCCCCCACCTCACCCTACATAAGAAACATAAAAAAAGAAAATTGTAATCAAGTTGTGATCTATTAGTGAATTAAACTGAAAACATTGTTTGATAAAATAATAAATTTGAACTCAATGAGTTGACTGAAATGGCCAAACTTTGACCCCACAATCTCAAAATTTATCAAAATATTAAATCAATATATTAGAAACATAAAAAAATTAAGATTAAGTTAAATAAAACCTTCTTCTTTTACTGCTAGATTGCAGAAGAGCAGACGAACGTGGCAGTTCTGGTCATTTTAGACCTTCGGGAAGATTCGGAGACTATTCCTGTGAAAGCTCGCTTGAGCTGATAGAATCTGCGGCGCGATACATGCGCACAAGACATTCTGAAAATGTCGAGTTTGTACTGTGGACTGGGTAAATATCATTTGCTACTCTATATCTTAAAAAATCATTTAAGTCACAAATTTTACCTTTTTAGTTGAATTCGCACTAGAAAGACTTTAGGCTCGACCTTATTTACAACGACAAATGTAATATCAATTTGTGAAATTAATCAAGTTCTAACATCAACTTTTCTTCCAGTGACATAATAGCAGCAAATCCAGGCAATGAAGATAAGAAACACCAAGCAATCAGAAACATGACAGAACTACTGGGCAGAACCTTTAGCTCACATTTTGTATTTCCAGTACTGGGTCATTTAGACCCAGCTCCTTCAGAGAGTCTAACTAATATGTGGAGTCATTGGCTGCCTTTAGAAGCATTACAGACTTTCAAAGATGGTAAGATTTTACTATACTGCAAAACCAAAATTTTACATACTAATCTATGGAATACTGGTAACAATGACCACTTACTAAAAATAAAGAAGTTTAAAACGGAGGATTGTTTAGTGTGGTATTTTATTATTTTGCTTGCAACATGCAATCCATCATCAGCTTTCAGTCCACTTAGCCAAGCCATGAGTGTGTTGCGTCGATTCTCTCTCTCTCACTCTATATATATATATATATAAAAAGATTTGCAATATTTTTAGATCTCAATCGTTTACTAGTTCATGACTAACATGTAAACGACCTTAAAGTATCTTGGCTCAGAATCAACTCACGATTCTCTACATGCTTTGGCACCTCTGCCTCTCTACTAACTTTTTAAATATGGTGATTGTTTTGATGTTTTTAGACTTCAGAGGCCAACTTTTGTGCTATCAAGTCTAAGTTAGTGCTTAAGACTACTTTATAAAAGTTTTGAGTTTCCGAGAGTCAACTACGGAAATACGAAACACGAACTTTCGTGCAAAACCCGTGTGTACGTAGTACTATAACTTTATTTTTCTTTTGTTTATTGGGGTTTACGTTTGTTCATCTACTGTTATAAGTTCAATGTTTTAAAATAATGTTTTTCTATAAAACTTTTGAGTTTGAACAACAGTTTTATGTTTCTACATTTTGTGGTTTTACATTTTTCCAAAAACGTTACTATTGCTATATAGAACTACAATATTGATCTACTCCAGATACAAGCCCCCTGACTTGTTTTTTGTTGTGTCTTGTACACAACAGTGTTTTTAGGAATATATTCCGTATACATTATAAACATCAAATTTAGTGCAGAAGGCTGTGTGCATATTTGATACTCAATTATGCCAGAAAATAAAGAAAGGAAAATACTAGGGGATGAAATAACACATTGGAAAGAGTAGAATTTCTGTTAATTTTAAATATTTCATACTTAAGTTGGAGAGTTTTACTTGATTTTAAATTTAATATATACTAAACTCACTAACAAATTTATTTAGATGAGATAATAAAACAGGAAACTGTAAAGCTATTTAATATATCCTTATAAAAACTATCATTACACTAGGTAATAATCGTTTTTATAAATGTTTCTAGAAATTTAATGATAATATCGATGATTGTTTAAGCGATGTTCCTGTATAAATGGTTCATTTATATCACCACTATGGATTCGAGAAACCGTTGCACTATTAAATAGTACTCTTTATTAGATAATTGGATTTTATTTCACTTCCGATAACGATTCTGGCTGAAGGTATATATTGTGAGAGCGATTGCTTTCATTAATACAGTTCATTTTTATAAAAAAATGTCCATCATTTTTTTTTAATTCTTTACAGAACGCACTTTACTGTTACACTTTCACATTTAGCAGATCTAGTAACTATTATATTGACAGGCTTAGTTTGCATTGAGTATAAAGAATAAAAAGAGATTATTTCAGACATTATCATTTTGCAACCTGTACATGACTTTATGTACTTGCCTTCTCAAGAATGTAACACGAGGATCCTACGACTATGAAATACTAGGTGGGCTTATGACGGCGACTATCTACCGATTTGTTTGACCTATTTTGATAAGATAGTATGTGATTAAACATCGATTTAACTTACTAGTCAAAACAAATTAACTAAAAATTGTTACATCTGTCCAAAAAGACCAATCACTTAGATTCAATGAGATAACATTCTCTTACTTATTTTTATCTGACTCAGATGAACTCTTTTATTCAATTATTTATTTTTTCAAACGAAAGTTACCCATGAATTCATTTTTCTACAGTCCATTTGTAGATTTTAAAGTTGCCTGTAAATATGAAGCTCGCCATTTATACAAACCATGTCGTTAAAGTAAATATGCTCCTACGAGTACATGTAAACTGTATTAACAGTTTATTCTATTCTAAGATTTTATAATTGTAACTATTATCCACGGCCACACATGGATTATTATACCTAGATTCATTTTTAATTCTTTAAAAATGTCCAACTTCCTTAGGATTGTACACCCATCACTCTACCCCTTAAGGGTGGCATTTCGAAAAAAATCTTAATAGCTTAAAACTTTAAAAGTATATGTTAGCAACGTTTCTTGCCTATATAAAAAACTTATCGCCTGATAAATCGATCAGTAATTTATCTTAAAAGATAGATAATATTGACTTTTATTATTTGTGTGTTTTAACTTAACTTTTCAACCTTTGATTAGATTTTTGGTAATGTAATTTTTTTTACAATATAATACAATATTTATTATAAATAAACTGGAAAGTCTTATCAAAGTTTTATGAAGTTCAATGATAATCAGATAATTGAAACTTCGGCAGTATGCTGCTTAAGTTTCAATTATTAAGAAGTAACAATTAGGATTTGATTCTGTTCATGCATCTTTTACAGGCAGTTACTTTGGCAGGCCTATAGATAAAGAAAAACTGTTTTCGATATATATATATTTATAGATTTTTTTTTCTAAACAGGGGGCTACTACACAATAGAGCAGAAACAAAGTAAGCTGCGAATAGTGGCATTGAACACTAATTTGTTCAGAATGTATAATACCTCCAGCGTTCAAGCCAGACGGCAATGGGAATGGTTAGATGCTGTGCTGGATAAGGCCACAGCCAATAAAGAAATGGTAAGTACATTTTTTTGTGTTGTTAGAAGTGATGGTTGTGAATGAAAATTTATTAAATTCCAGTGATCTAAGACAAAAAGAAAAGTTTCAAACCTGTGTTATAACCCGACCAAATGAAACTTTTGGTAAATTTATATAAAATATGTCACCCGGGCTATTATTACGAATCAAATGACATCTCATTACATACTAACATACTTAGACTTAGCTTCTAGCTAAAGAAACAAAAGAAGAAGGCTGGGTGTTTTTTGTATCCGTTTCATGTATGTGTTGAAAGCCCCCCCTGATACAGGATTTATTCCTAGTGCAACAGTTACCTTTTAAAACAAAAAATAACATTACGCTATGAAAAATTTTAACGTCAATAGTTAATAAATTTTGAAATTAATCCATCCTTTACAACAAACAGAATCCAACTAACAGAATCAACTACTAGATAAAAGTACTTCAACAAATCTCAATTGCGAAGTGTATCTGTTTTGATTGCATCATTCCAAGGCGATAACGCACTTCTGACTCTTTAATATATAACAAGTGACTATCGTCGGTAATTGACTCCCTCAGGAGTCATCGACCGACCATAGTACTCTATATTTCCAGAACAGGAAGAAATTCAGTAAAGTTCCTTACATACTAGCATAACATTCGTACTTCAAAAGTCGATGGTACAATGCATCGCAGTCCATGTTCTATCTAAAACTTAACTTTAAAGACGCAAACATCCTATTTGCTCTTCCTTAGCTTACAGCAAAGTTTTATGATTTTAGAAAACAGATTTTGAACTTCGTCAGGATGTAGCCTCGAATATATTATGCTAAAAAAAATACTTTGTATCTGATATTTGTTTTTACTTACAAACTTGAATTAATTAAGAAGTTGAAATACGGCAGATTTTTGTGGTTCATGCCTATTTTAAATTTAGTAAAACCAATAGTTTTATCGGTCGGATCATTAGACAATCGGTTTAACAATTATCCAATGAATTTGGTATACCTTTTGAAAATAGTATGGACTTAGGGTTGCAATTTTTATTCCGTAAAAGGTGTGTTTACATTTTAAATAGAGCAAAACAATTGTTGAAAAAATGGAATGGACCGAAATTCAGCCAAACAATTCACGTTTGGGACAACCCTATTGTTGAAACACCGAATTTATGACAAACAAGCAAAATATTTGTGATGTATGTAAATTACATTGTGTTTACATTGTGGACGAAAAATACGCTGGTTTTTTTAAATAAAATACATGCGAAGTCGACTAGTCGCAAAACAGTCCTGCAATGATTTTTTCAAACTCAGATTTCAGCACGAATGGGCCATCTCTACCGGGGCGGTACCACACATATATAAAGGACCAACTTATTCATGCATTCATCATAGCATTCATACTATAGTGATAGTGAGTGCGAGACCAAAGCCCCCCAATGATGCAAAAGCTTAGCGTACACAACACTGACTACCATAGTCTGGGTTACCTTTTTGCATTGTCTGTATTTGCAATGAGAATAATCATCAGCTAGAGTAGCGTCATAGGTTCAAAAACATATAAAATATGTTTAGGAAACGGGCCAGTTAGTCTAGTGATTACTTAATGATCTGTCTGTAAAAGATGTGGGTTTGACTCCTGCACATCCCTCCTAGTCAAATCGACATTCTATAAACATTACATTTACTTATTACGAAACTGACAAATATCAGTCAAAGAAATGAGAATGACGCCATCTCAACGTAGTCAAAACATATATTAGCCAATAATACACGAGGATAAAGGTATAGTACAAAGAGAATCTATGCGAAACATTTAAATCTTGGCTAAAGCAGCTGGGCCGTTTTGCCGCAAATTTTAAACTTTAAATTTAAATTGTAATTTTTAACAACTAATTTATAATAACCATATTAGATAATAGGCAAAAGGACTAATTTTGTAAACGTTATTAAGATGTTCGAAAGTACCTTCTATTGTCAAAAAAAGGTTATATTTGTACAAAAAAAAATAGTTGTTAAAAATTACAATTTAAATTTAAAGTTTAAAATTTACGGCAAAACGCTCGGTGGTGTCATGGCGTCTGTTTGTGACGTCACGTCGCAGAACTGATATCATCATTGGTCAACTAGTGTCAATTAAGCTCTTAAAAATAGTAACGTGTTCGTCAATTATATCCGGACAAAGTGACCTTTATACATGTGTGACGTAGCTCGCTCTGATTGGTGTTCAACTTTACATAGCGGTTCAACTTCACATAGCGGATTGCTGAATTTGTTATTTTAATATAAAAAAGAAAAAACAAAAAACAGTTGGAGGCGATTCCCGTAGTATTATATTAAGTTTATAATGTATTACGTTTAGTATACAAACAAAAATTTCTTTGACAGTTTCATGATGTATTACTAAATAATTGATGGAGTATTTCCTTATGTTTTTGGTAAAATATATTAAGACAGATCGTTGTTAATGTATTGAAAGATGTTATGTTGAAATTTTCATTCCTTAAGACTGTGACTGATGACAAAACATCTTTTTAACCGATTTCAAATAAGGAGGAGCTTTCGCAATTCGACTGTATTTTTTATGTTCGTTACCTTTCGACTGGATGAACCGATTTTGTTGTTTGTTTTTTTTTAATCTAGTGCTTGCTGTGTGTGCCCATTTCAATTTGATCCGGTTTTAAAAGTCAGTTTTTTTAATTTTTCAATAATAACTTAGTTGTAATGCTCGGTTTTGCATTTTATGTTTAAGAATAATTCTATGCAGACTATTGTTATTGAACTGTAGCAGACTGCTTGAAGGCAACTTATGTTTCTTCAGTCATATATTTACTAATATTATATGTAATACAAGTGTTAGAAGAATTAAAAAAATAACTGTTGAAAAGTTCTCGAAAGAATAAATACAGGTATAATTTTCCCCTTTTCACATTGATGAATACTTTAATAAATATTTCTTAATTTTACAAGCTTTTATTTAGTTTCACGTGTTAAATAAATAATCGGTATTATTAATAATCCACCAAAAACCCACTCAATATAGTTTTCAAAGGAAAGAGCTTAAAGTTAATTTTTTTAAGCAAGCTAGTTATGAAATTGTTTTAAAAAATCTACTTTTTAAATTAATCACTTGTTCAGTAAACAGTATTAGTAACGTGGACTGCGTCGCAATTTACAGATTATTTTGGCTGTGTAATGCTTAAAGAATTTACGAATGGAGAGAAGTAAAATGTTAAGTTCTGTTTGTAATTTCAAACTATAAACTTTTCACTTAATGCATATGGAAATATACTTTAAAAAAACAATTTTTAAAATTTTTGTATGTTGGTGTGCTTGATTAAGCTCTGGAACAACTGGACTGATTTTATTTCAGACTACCTTTGCACCGCAGTGCAGCTTATTCAGACTGAATATGTTTATTCGATTACATTAGCGTGTCCTAAATGTTAAATTATATAATGGAATTCAGCTATCATTTATTGAAAGTTAAATTATCTTTTTATATAACTTTTAATTTTATGCAAGCATTTGTTTTCACCCTTTTGACTGATAGTAACAAGTTACTAGATAATTTATAACCTGTAATTCAAGCCCCAGTAGTTAACAAAGCAACCTCATAAATATGCACTTGGAACGATATGAGTCGGACTCAAAACAGGCCGTTTGTTTAACCAGAAGTGGTTCAACTACATCGTGCCGGTGTGTGCCGGAACTAAAGGAAGTCCGGACGGCCGTCGGCCTGGAGCCGCTCTAATAAATTACAGATTAGAAAATCGTTAATCTAATCGCTGCTACCAAAATTGCGATGGAAAACTAATTTTTAGGGCTGATATATATTTTTATCTAATGATTTCATTGTTTGGGTAAAGATTTCCTATTTTTTTGTATGGAGTAGGGACAATCTGATAGTATGCGATTATCGCCGGCCATCGACACAACGCAACACCAAAGGCATCATAAGTGCTTTGCGGATTTTTTAAGAAGGAGCACGCTCTTTTTTTGAAGGTTTGAAGGTTGTTTTGGTCCGGGAACCCGTAACTCCAGGTAAAAATCAATGACTACTTAACCAATTCTGGTTGTCCTGCCTGCCAATATTATAACTGCCAAAGTTTATGAAGATGAATGAATGTCTATTACTCATTCACGTGGGAGAGCCACGCTTCGGCATGCATGGGCCGGCTCGACCGCAGTGATACCACGGCCTCACAGAAAACCGGTGTGAAACAGCGCTTACGCTGTGTTTCATCGAGTGAGTGAGGGTACCGGAGGTCCATACCCCAATCCAACGCCCCCTCTCCCCCTCACCATCCCCCTTACCACCAGGCCGCCATAGTTTGGCTCACCATGCTGCATTGTTCTTTATCGCATTGAGGATGGTGACCACCATTCTTGGATTCTGCTCATGCTTTCCATCAGGCAGGGCAGAGTCATTATGATAGTTTAAATATAAAAAAAAATCAAATAGATTTACGTTAAACTTTGCAGATATGTCGTTGATATATGAAAACAACACATAGACTACAATTTACTACGACTCTTCACTCAAGTTTTTTAATTTAATTCAGTCGTTTTAAAGTTTCACTCAAGTGTTTTAATTACATTCAGTCATTTTTGACTTCTATAAATAGTTTTGTCCCCTGTGTAACAGGTAATGTTTGTTATTCTGTTTTAAAAGAGTACGGAAAAAGGCAAGGAAAGACTAATACAAGATTTGATGCCTGATCATAATAATATTGAATAATTGTTCATACATTGTAAAAGGTGGAAAGCGACAAGAGAACTAAACCTTTAGTTTGCAGTCCACTACGTTATTTAATTAGCTCATACGCAACCCTCTTGGAATACTTTGAGATATATATAATAACAGCTTTGGATTACGTGAGGTTTCCATCTGCAGGCTTACGGGTAGCATAAAATTAACGAGCACGTATGTCAGTGGTTGGTATTTACGCTTTTAGGAGCATATTGATATTTGGCCTGTATTAGTATTTCAAGTTGTAATAGATCTGTCGAATATAAGATGATTTCAAAAATAATATATTTAACTTAAGATTTTCTTTATAAATATATAAATTTTCTATGCATGTGTATGTGACTAAACTCCTTTTAAACGGCTGAACCGGTTTAAATGATATTTTAGTGTCTATTCCTAAAAAATCGAGAATGCTAACATTCAAACTGTCGTGTTTTATGATATAACAATTATTTTCACGGAAACCAACGCGATCACTTATTTTCAAGGTATTACATACTTCTGATTTCATTTGTACGTGTGCTATACGTGTATCTAAATCTCAACTCTGTGTGAGCAGAATGGCCTATTTGAGCTTGTTTTGTTTACTAGTTTGGTTGTCTTTATGGTGTCGTCATTATTTAAATTCGACGTAATTACATCAATTATAGTAGAATCGAAAAGATGCTTGTGGGATAAAACTTATACCTTGAAAAGTGATATGAAGAGATACAGCAAAATAGGTTTTCTACTATAATCTGTCATGATGACCTGAATGCATGAAGCTATTGAGCAAAGTGTCGAATCGGAACAATTTTGTCGGAAATATGAGAAAACAGCACATGTTGTCGGCTATCGGCGGTCGGCAATCGCCGTCTAACACTGACATCGGATCGGATAACCTGTGTGATGGTGCCGCATTGAGCCTTAGCCTGAGTAGCGTAAATAATCGGCTATCTAACAAGGTAGTTTCGTTAACACCATCAGCAACCCTCACGAGAGGGTTGGGATAGCACCCCTCCTCCGTGCTACCCTGTGGAATCCGTCGCCAGACTCGTAATTCCTCCACTGGCATAAAAGCCTCACGCGGATCAAATGGAAATATCATAGACAATTAAACACATTAAGCACATTGCAATTGGTTCGTTCTGATCACGCTATCTTCCTTTGTGTACCCAAGATTTAGGTGAATTAATGCTCTTCTATCATAGGAGATCTGCACTGCACGATCAAACACTATAACCGTTTGCAGTAAGTGCATTAGCCCATATGCTATCCAGGCCTGGTATTATTGAATACCGAGTGGCATTTAAAAATGCCCCTATACCCGGTTTGGAACTCGAATCCAATTTCCCCTACCATCACAACGGCAATAAGGCTTAACCGGCCTACAGAAACTCCGTGTATCCGACCATTAAAACTCCCAGCACGTGAGTACACGTCCCACAACCTAAACACGCCAACCTCAGTATAAAGCACCACATTGACAGATCCCCAAGGTATAATCGTGTAGCAGAACTAAGAGATGATCAGTCGCCGAGCTCCACCCGACCATACCTCGCTTCACCTCACTGCAGGCCTTATAAAGAAGCCTACTCATACATCACCAATCAAAGGTACCAATAAAACCAATGGCAATGCTTATCAAATAACACTATAAGGTTACATCTAGTTACCTAACGAATACCACGATACTCAGACCAATAGACATTTACTTATTAATACTCTTTACCCTACAAGTTATTATGGGAGGCAATGACTAACCTGACTTTCTTCAATGCAATACTTTTAACTTACTCAACTTAACCCTTCGTCACGCCGACTCTAGACGCGCGTTCCTCTCGAGGTCCGATCTCTTCCGCGGCTCTACACCAAGTGCCCTTTCCTAGCCCTCGTCTCTCTCCTCGAAACCGTCGATGATTCAGGTAATCACCCTTTTTTACTACGTTTACTTAAAACATGGATTCTTATGGCATCCAGATGTGAGAAGTTTCCCACGACAAAATTCGTATAACGAATCAATAATGTTTTGTTCTAACTAATTTATCGCCCTATCAATCAAGTCGTTTATTGGTGTCGTCCGTCCCTTTTTTATAAAGGACCATTTCACCATCTGCACATGTGACCATTGCATTTAAACTATTGTTTCAAATTAACAAAGCGCACAAGATTGTGTAAGCTAGCCGGTACTATCACACCTGTAAACCCTCTTACGGTTTTGAGAGACTGACAAAAAAATTCGGCAACAGATATTCTGTAAAACTTTGGCATCGCCTAGTACTTAGGTGGTAGAGACTACTCTTTGTTCTCCAAACGAGTATTAACAAATCGCGCATTTGAAAGTGCCCAATGTGTACACGCTCTGTTAGTCGTAACTTCACGCATTAGACTTAAAGTCTACTTCAAAAGGCTCGAAGAAAAAATAATGTATAGTTAAGAAAGTTTGCAAGTCTAATATATAATAACACTAACGGCAAAAATTGTTACGCCGAACTTTATGATTCGCCATTATTAACGCCCAGGTCAAACCAAATGTTTTTATGATCTGTAAATATTTGTTTCGGAGTTTGGATGTTTTCTATGTATAATGTGTTTGTATTAACAAAAAAAGTATATATTTATTTATATCAGTTGTCTAGTACCCATACCACAAGCTCTGCTTAGTTTGGGATAGTGTTGTGAAAGAAAACCAAAACAACTTCTAATGTTAATTTAAAGTATTAAACATATGAAATCTATAGGAATCTTTTTCGGGGTTAAAGATCAAAATTGTGTTGTCATGCTAAAATATATTCAGTAACTTGCAAGGTTATGGTTGCTCCTTCAATAATAAGTTTAGTATTACAATGAAATATACCAACAAAGCATAGTAAAGTATGTTCTCTATAGCTGATACGAATTTCCTCGGCCAAAATTATTATGAATCATTACAATACTGTGGTTGTAAATTACAATTGGAAATGATAACGACTTGAGAATATGGCAAAGTGTAGTCAGTAACAGTAGTACAACGTATGTATTATTTAGTTATTAGAATTTTTATTGAATAGATACATGGATTTGATTTTGTTAAACTGAGGATCATGAAACATTTACGATCGGCCGATTAACCTAATTCCACCTCATAATTATTATATACTATTTACATACAACCTATTCATACCCATTCGGGGACTAATACAATTTGTTTAAACCGAACGCCATCAATCGAACTTAGAAAAAAAAAATAGAATTACTAATGAGAAAATGAGGATTATATTAAAAAGGTCAATAAAAAACGAACAATCCTTATGGGAAAATATTTTCATGCTTACCAATGCCAGTATGGTTTAAACATTTTACATTTAAAACCGGTGAAACCATAACATATGGGGTGGGTATCCACTCAATAATGGCCAAATCTCATAGCCAAAGTTTAGGACCCTGCTTACAGGTTAATTATAGTTTTCAGTGCAATTAATGTTACATTTTTTTTTAAATATATGTTCCATATATTTTTAGTATAGTTCTTTTGTTACACGTGTTTACGGAAAAGCAAAAATAACATGAAAACACGTAATTTATTATCATTTAATTGGGGCATATTGAAAAGATTTCTTGACTACGCAAATTTAGTATCTTTTTAAAACTATTTTGATTTACTAGCACACAGAATATAGTTTTAAATTTAGTAAAGTTCTTATGCTTCTGTCATATATTACATTGTGACATGCCATAAGGAACGCCATAAAATGATACTTTTAGAAAATACAATAGAAATGAAAGAGAGCATTCATATTATTTAATATTATACATTGCTGCATACATACATCAATCCTTGTCTCGCCTGTTATTACAGTCAGAGAGCTCACTCGAAGTATAAATCAACGTACTTGTTTAATGTATTCAAGTTATGAAAGGTGAAAGAATAATTTGGACGTCAAGAATGGAAAATCGCGGAGAAGGCTTATTGTACTGTTGTGAATTCAACGGCATGAAGAGTGTTTTGGTAGCTTTTGTAGCACGCTATCAAAGTGCTTTAGTTAAAATATTTTTTATAACGTGACACCTTATAATTAGCTGTCTTATCACTTAAAGTAGGCACAGCTTGTACTATGGTAATCAAAGTACAGATTAATATACTTATGTTTTTTCTGTGCTAAAATTACTCTTCTCTGCCTGATGGAAAGCATAAAAAGAATCCAAGAGTGGTAGTTATGTATACACGATTGCTCGTTTTCCCCATATTCCATAAAAAAATTCCGTAAGTGTTGACTGCAGCCTATTATTATATAAATCTACACTTCGATTTTGTTTAATTTGGTTTGTTGTACAAGTGTACTATGCTCGAACTTACTCCCACTTCACCGAAATCTGGCTAGGGATACTAAATTGTTCTTAAAATTCAAATTTGGATTAAGGAAAAATGTTCCAATTTAGAAAATTTTCATTTTATCTTAGACCTAAAATGTTACTGCCTTATTCCCACACGACAAATCGTTATATTTAATCACAATTTTACTATTCAGGCATATATTTAAAATGAGTAAGTAATGTTTTTATATAATACAGTAAGTACACAATAATACCAAGACAAGTACGTCAACGATTCTTGCAACTTTCGTGACGTTTAGTAAAGAGCTCGATTTAAATGAACGGACCGCCATGTCAAGCGGTCGGTCTCCGTCACGGTGGTCGGTGTGACAAGCGAGCTGTCTTCTCTATAGCGCCACAAGCGTTAATGGTGACAGAATGGTTAGTACAGAAGCGGCTAACGTCGGATATATAATATATTATTCATGGTGCTTCCCGTTTTAAAAAAGGTTTCTACCTATATTGACTTCATTTTGTCTCACGCCTTGCTAAGGAAGGAAGTGAACTTATTATATTTCCAACACTTCCAGTTTTTCTTATAATTAATTTCGTTGCAAGCTCCAAAACAGTATATTTTTTCCTGGGACTTCCGAGTGTTATAACTCGGTGTGTTCGTGGATCACTGCTGTTGATCCGTCCTAAGCGGCGAGATTGGTCCCATGTCAAAAAAAGCAGCTAACGTTTGCTTCAGTTTGTAGACATAACAATAGTTCCAGTTACAGAATTAAACCTAATGCAGAGAGTAAAACTTTAGCCCAAATTACACATTTGCTATTAATATTCGTAACAAAACAATTATTTTAAAAATTACTCCCGTTATAGTAATTTATCCTATTTTGCAGGGGACTTTAAAAACATGCATGAAATGGACACAAAGAACATCTAGACTCAGACCAATAATTTGTACATTATACAAAGTGTTGTCCCATGTGGTATTTCAACTCAAAATCCTTGACGAATTAAAAAGTATTGTGGTGACGGCTGCACTTCTACGTCTTTTGGGAATGCGATTTGACAGCGATATTACAAAAAACACGTTTATGATATCTTATTGTCTCATACGATTGATCATTATCTTAAATAACTTTATAACCTTTTCATAGAAATCGACAACGCAACACTTTGAGTCATGCAATAATTTATAGTCACGAGAAGAGCGATAACTTAGGATATTTACATAAATGCTTTAGTTACTACACTATACTTAAACATAAAATATATGTAAGCCATATAAGAGTGTATAGCTTTCTTTAACAAAGAACATTTTGTTAGTGACAGGATCACAAAGGCATTAAAAAGAAACTACATATTTTTACCAATCGCTATTCGAAATTGCTGATTTTAAGTGAATAAAAGTTGAACTTTGACAAATAAAAAATACAATAAAAGTGCTATTCAGCTTTTTACTTTATCATAATTTTTCACACATAAATACAAGTTATGGTATAAAAAAACATTTTTACTCCATTTTATATTTCATCTCTATAACTGATATTTGTAAGACAATAAAAGAAATAAAACAAACATAAATACCGCTCATTACGAGATATATGATACTCATACGTTAGTAGCATAAAAAGATATGACGTAATAAAAGACAAAAAGCTTAGATAAATACACCCTAAAGATTTATAAGACCGTTGTTGAAATGTGTCAGAAGTCGTATCATTTCGGCAAATTCAATTTATTCCTTCCTATATTGTCAATAGATTTGGATTCAGGGATTTAAAGTCAATTTTGTATATAAATCTATATACCATTTGTTCAACACGTATTGCTGGTACTCAACCCTTTTCATGGGTATGTGAGCTCATTCAAATGGGACTATCAATAGTGGATTTTAAAAGCATTTACAAAGGGAAGCATTTGCAGTGTTGAGTTAATGAGATTAGTCTAATACTCTAATGGACTTTGGGGAACAATGTATCCTTCTAATAATGTTTGCATGAAGTTACATATTCAATGTTAATTTATGTACAGGATACTGATGTCGTGTTTCATTTCTATGTGTGGGTTACTAGACCCTGTGAATAGAAAAAATATAATAAAACGAGTAAGTGTTAAGTAACAAAGGAATTTTGTGGCTTTCTATGAAATTGAGGCTAATTTGTAAAACCTTTTAGTAAGTACTGGAAATACAGACTTTTTACGTCGGTCAAGATGATAGTTAAAATTCGTTATAGGTATTTTATAATTAATTTTAACATGTAAAAAATAGAGGTTTACTAATTATCTAAATTTAATTACAGCCTCAACATTAAAATTATAAAAATTTGGACGAAGCATTTCACTTATAAACTAAAATATCTTAGGTAAATTTTCGAACATTTTAATTAACTTTTTTAATGAAACGTCTTGTAAGCAACAACATTTTTCTTACCTCACAGTTTTAAAACATCTTCTCTTGGATCTCAATAGTGTAATTTAAAATAACTTTTCAAAAACAAAATTTATCTATGCTTGTAAACCTAATATTATAACTAATATTATGCATACGAGTGGTTTTCTTTGTTGATTTTTTGCTATGCTTTCACGCTTCAACCACTAAATATCAAAAAAAACTTTCATTAATAGAAAACTACCTTATCAGCGTATAAAATAATCTACTTTTTATCGCAAAAGCTGCTAAAAAATCAATAAAACAAAAATGTTAATGTGCTGTATTTTATCAAGCACAACAAACAAATTTTAAAAAGGTATAAACCAACTACGTAAATAAAGTTTTTAATACAGTTTATGTCACTCGAGATTGACACCTCATTCATTAAAATCGGTTCAGTAATTTACGCGATATAGTGAAATACATATATATAAACACAGACTGCCAAAACTTTTACCCTTCTTTTGTCTTTGCCACAGTAGAATGAGAATAAATAAATTTATTACAAAACTACTCAAAATTTTTTAAAGTTAACCTGTTGTGAATTTAAGAATCATTTCATCATTCATAGACAAGGCTTCTAATGATGATTTCACATATTTACGAAATATACAGTAAATTCAAAGATCAGAGGTTGTCTTTAATTTTATTATGAACAACGGAGTCGAAATTCGTAAGCCGATAAAGCTGGATACTTGATAGGGTATTCGAGGAACACGAAGGGTCAATTAAAGCTCCAACAGTTCAATGCGCCAGGCTCTAATAGAGAGTAATACACTCTGAAGAGTCCCAATTAGTCAAAACTACTTAGAATCGGGTCTTGAATAAATTAGATGGGTTACAGTTCTTGTTCTCTATTAAGTTTATCAGTAGAAATAATTAGTTAGCCAAAAGGATATTTTATTGGATCATTGCTTTTTACACTATCGTAGTGCGGCTAAGACGACTACTACCAGCGACTTTGCGTGTTAACTTAGAGACTATTCGATTTTTAAAGTTACTTAAATGATGTACTTAATAATTATTTTCACGGGATTTGACCTAATCACTTATTTTAAGGTATTTTATTATATAAAAGTATATACAAGAATTGCTCTTTTAAAGGTATAACTTCATACTACACTTCGAAACTAATAGCAGGCACCTGATTCTATAATATGTTTATTGTAAGCATATGCTTGTCGTAATATGTAGAGACCTATGTCCAGTAATGCACAGTTAATGATTATCGATGATGTGCGTAATGCTTGCGTGCGTGGTGGCGTAGTGGTACTACTGTGCTTGAGGTCTCGGTTTCGATTTCCAGGTCGGTTTTTTAAACATGGGTTAAACGAGCAGACGAGCGATTACCGCCGCCCACGGGGGTGTCCATCAAAACACCGTCAAAACTGCATTGCCGGCCTTTGGGGGTTGGGAAGAGGAATGGAGGGAAGGGTTGGGGTATAGGCCTCCGCTATCCTCGCTCACTCGGTAAGTTCTATGCAGCAATGGTATCACTCCAGAGCCGAGCCGTTCGTCCCGCAATGAGGCTCTCCAACGGTTAAACTACTTAAAATTTTTCTTCACTTGGCAGTGAAGTTAACCTGCCTAGTTCTTAGCCATCCTTGGAAAGAATAGGCGTGGTGACACTTAGCATGTTTAATCCACACGAATACCGTAGTACTCCCTCTCTGTCTCTCTTTCATACTCTACCTACATTGGTACTGAAATATCCATGTTATTTTTTTGTTTCAGGTATACATGGTAGGTCATGCAGCCCCAGGATCTAATTTACCGCATATGTATGAAACCTCAGCAGCGACTTCTGCTGCCATTGCCAAGTACCTTCAAACAGTGCGGCGTCACGCCAAAATCATAGCTGGCCAATTCTTCGGTCATCTGCATGCTGATACATTTCGTGTCATATATGACAATGGTAAGTAAAATTATTCGGTTTTCATTATTTATCTCAATCATTTATACCGGTATTAAAATTTCATTTTGAATTTAATTAATGTCTCAGAAGAATGTACATAAGCCTATGTTGGCCAAAATTAGTTCAGTCTTGACATCATCACTACAATACTCGTAGACAATGCATAGCTAGTATAAGGTATTTGAAGCTCAATTCCATCTAAATTCTTGATACTTATAGAAATTAGATAATTAAACAACACAAGCTGATGTCATTATTAATAATAAGAGGGATTTTAATAAGACGAAAAAAAATCAAATCATATTTTCAAATAATATTTATTTCTCTCAAAAAGATACATAATCTAAATTCAATACATAATAACTGCATAAGTTAAAACCTTTATGAGAGCTGGAGTCTGCACTAGGTTTTAGACCTGTATGACGGTGTATGACATCAGTACGTTTACGTACGACGGAAATTATTTGTTTAACACATTTGCATTTTCAAAGAATTAAAAAAGGTTGTGGCGCTCATAGCCCAGTTGCACTCGGTGATTAGAAACAATCATCGAGGGTAAGCAACGATGGCGCGGTCAGTACCTGGATGGGTGACCGCTGGTGGCATGTTACCATGAGCGTCTCCGTGATTCGGAGGTCACGTTAAGCAGTCGGTCCCGGTTGTTATCATACGATAACAGTCGTGAAGCTTAGTTGGAGACCTTCGGGCGGTTTAAAAACATCCAACGGCAAGATTTACGTAGCCACAACGTATTCTTGCCAGTCCCCAACCCGCACTTGGCCAGCGTGAGGACGTATGGCCTTAACCCTCTTCTGAGAGGAGACCCGAGCCCAGCAGTGGGACATTATGGGTTGTTGTTTGTTTGTTTGTTTTAAAAAAGGTTGTAAAAAGGTTTATGAGAACAGATTAAGTGAGATAGTTACAGATAATGAAATAAGAAAAAGATTTTAATATGTAACTGAGGAAAAGTTACATTGTTGTTCGATACATTTATGTAAATAGAAAAAATAATAAGGCGGGGACAAATATATCCAGATATTGTATACAGAGAACTTTATGCCATTCTGTATTAATCTAAATAAAGTTCTAGAAAACATAAGCGATCTTGGCTTAAAAATTCACGACATTAATTAAATGGTAGCAGTTTGAACGCGGATAATACCTGGGTATACTACATAACAAAAAAGTGGATTACATGAAAAGGGAGTACTAGTTTGACACGGTGTGGAGCATTCAAAAAAATCTTTCTATTTTTTGGGGATGTATCCCTATTCCCTTTCATTAAAATTTGATAAAAAATACAAACACCGGAGATAGAATATTAAGAAATAAGGAGCATATATAGTAGTTAGTGATACTTTTCCAAGAAGAAGACGGCGTGAGAAGAAGGGCATTATGTCTTTAGTGTGTTATATTATTATTTCTTTAATAGGCTAAAATAAACCCCAGAGTCTATAACACTTGGCCACAACAGCAACCACTGGATGCATGAAAGCTACTCCATCAGCGGCATTAGAGAGTATCTCTTAAACTTGAGACCTCTAGATCTGGGTATAGCAGTATCTGCTGCCCTAAGACTTAGATCGAACAGACCGTGGAAGATATACACAGAACACACTAAAACTCCTACCCCTACAGGAGTTCTTTATTAAAATTCTACTCCTCGAGGCACCTATCAACAGAACTCCATGTCAACTTGTCTTCGATCGAAGTTATTACATCCAAATGGTTGCAGATACAAAAGATAGCTCTGGCATCGGCCAAATTAGGATATACACATACGGCTTCAAAACACAAAAGGTTGCTGGAGCTAGCGTCTTCTCGAACGACTTAAATATCAAGATATCAACTACTAAACACAAGCTAAACATACATCATCCTATCAGAATGTGTTTGCATAATCAAAGCAACACTAGGAGTTGCAGGGATGCAGTTGTGAGAGAGAGACACAAACATGACATTCTTCAATCAACATAATCCCTGAAAACTTTTAGTGTCTAGAAAAGGCTGCTGAACTTTTGGAATAATCTGGGATTGTTTGAGTAGGAAGATGACAAACACACGTACAATGGCCCAAGCAAGAGGCTAAGTGATGATGAACAGCCCAGCAAAACAAATAAACAAACAGTACTCCCCATAAAATTTCTTCTTTTTCAGATTGATATACCCGCTCATACTTTCGCTCGACTCCCAGTAATATTTTAAGACCAAATTCAGCCATTTAAATCTATGAGATTATTATTATGTAAGATAACTATTTTCAGATATTAAGAGCTTCCATGCAGATGGGGATAATTAGTTAAGCTTGACTTTCGTGTTACATCTTACAATTCAGTAATTTTGTACTCGTTTATATACATAACCCTACAAGTACTATTTTGTAAAGACACTACTTCATAAATTTGAATTTGTTTAGATCGCCCTGTATCCTGGGCATTGTTAGCGCCATCCGTGAGTCCACATCGAGGTTCAGGTGAGTCATCGAATCCAGGTCTCAGGCTGTATAAATTTGACACCAATACGGGAAAGGTATGTGTTATTCTTCTTCTATTCGTTTTTCCTTCTTCTTCTGCAGTTTACTCTATAGAAGAAAAAGGGAGAACTCTATGTTAAGATTTAAGGGACGTTTAAATAAACTGGAAAGCTTTGCAACAAATGTTCTAAATTACAGAACATTTTATTACAACAGCTGTTAAAGCCAATTACTTCTATGTGTGTATAGTATTATTATAAAACAGCCATAATCATGCTACAGGGCAGTTAATAAAAGCTTATCCAATTTAATTTCTTTAACGACATCGCTGTGGTAACATAAAAGAGTGTAACGCAGGAGAGTAACGTGTAATTAAGTACCTACAATGTTTTTAAAACGTAAACTTAATTTGCCCTTATAATTAAGTTTAGGGTATTTTGAAAACCTGTGATTATTTAAAGGTTGTTACCAGGTCATAATGGTTGCTTTTGTAGCAAGTTTCGTTTCATTAAATGGTTTTGATTTGAACTCGTTTTAGAGTCGTATTACTTTGCTGAATTGAATACCATACTTATGTTATAAATGTGCAAGTAATTTTGTCTGTCTGTTTGTCTGTTATGCTTTCAAATGAAATTTGGCATGGAGATACTTTGGTTTGCTAAGAAAACCGACATATACACACAAAAGCTAGTTATATTATATTCGAAGATTATTTTCTATCTTGAAAAGTTTACGGTTTAATTGTCTTAGTGAAAAATATGCCATTCAAAAAGCTTAAACTGACAGTTTTAAACATTTAATATAAATTTCAACTACCTCTGTGGCGCAGTGGTAGCGTATGCGACTGATGTGCTGGAAGTTTTGGGTTCGATTCCCAGATCGGACCAAATATTTGTGTGATCTGCAAATATTTTCTATGTAACCATTTTAAAAGATCTACTTAACTTGGAGCTAGATGGCGTTGAGCGTTGTGAGTAAAATATAAGAAAATATATTTTTTAAATTTATTAACTTCTTCATATATTAAAGGAAGGCACGCATGAAGAATTAATAAAATTAAATATTCAAACTAGTACTACTATTTACGTAATATGTTTTCTCGTGATGTCAAGCTAATTCCGCCGTCAATCGATATAAATACAAATTATACTTCAAAGCTTCGAGAAACTGAAGATAGTTGATATCAATTTCGATTTAGTGACGAATTTAGAATAGAATGTCAGAAACATAAATGATGGACAGGACAAGTTATGTCAGCATTAGTAATGGTTGTGTTTGGAATTTCTATATGATAATGTTACCGTGTAAATCTGTAAAAGATTTAGTCTAGAGAAATTTACTGGGATAGCTACAGTCTAGTGCTACCCTGGGTCTATATTTGACAGTTTTTCCTCCACTTAGCACGGTAGATCAAAGGCACGCTAGCGTTATCACCAACTTAATTGTTGCCTAGTTGTTAAAAAATGGTAAAGCTATTTTTTTAATTTTGTTTAGGTTTTAGACTACACCCAATACTACTTAGACTTAGCTGGCGCAAACCGCAACCAGGCTGAATGGGCGCCAGAGTACAACCTAACCCAATACTACGGGTTGCATGAAGTTTCTGCCGAATCTCTTCACAACCTTGCCGAGAAGCTTCAGATCGGTTCGCCTCATGAAACTAATATACACAAGTAAGTTATATTTTTGGTTTAAATTTTCAATGTTTTGTCACTAAACTTTTGGACGATAATTGCATAAACTCATTTGTAATCGCAATATAAGAATGTATGCACACTTAAAAGTATAAACAAGGGCTGTTGCAATTCTTTTAGTCTAAAATTTCAGAATCGTAACTATTAGGAAAAAAATATTGATATTTCATCGTTCATTAGTTTTATATATGATTGATGATTGATGATGATTGTAATACTAGGGGTAGTTTAAGAAAAACATTGATTAAAACCCCTATTTTTGTGGAAACTATTATCTTGGCTGATATTTCTGACATTCCCTCTGCTTATACGGAATATCGTAATCATAAGATATGTGTAAGTGGATATTTCTATTTATTTTGGTTTTCCCTAGATATTTACGAGCCTACCACGCCCGATATGAAGGTACTAATACATGCGACAATGCCTGCACTCTTCAGTACTTCTGTGCACTGACATGTTTAGAGTTCTTCACTTACCAACATTGTGTTAGAGCGGCTGCTAGCGCTCTTGCAGCAGCTGGAGACGCAACGACTGCTCTCACACCAGTTGCGAAAATTGTACTTAGTTTATATGCATTACTTGCTTTCGTATTTTAAGAAAGTAATGTTAAGTTGTGGTTTATGTAAATTTATAAAATTTTACTGTTTATACCTAAAGGTAGTCGATGTGAATAAGTATAGGAAATAGATAACTTTGATTGGTTGCCTTTGTTCTCTTATGGCTGTGTTGTTAAATACTTATGATTTGCGAGTACTGTCTTAACTTTACAATAGAATTCCTTTTGTATTAATTTACATTTGTATACTCATATTTTTTCAAATTAAGGAGCCGCGTAGTATCCTGTGATACCATTAAGTACTATAATCATCAAAATTTATGGAACTTTTTTGATCCAATATAATTAAGATTGCCAATTTATTATCATTTACTCTGCGAAAGATTTATATTCAGGAAAAATACGTGTCTTTCTTATTGGATACTAGATTCAGACTTCATGGAAAATAAGAATCTTAAACATAATAATATGAAAAGATGTAGTAGTAACCGTAATGTAATAAGTGCTTTTTTTGGTGTGGAAATCCCCTCGGATACCACCGACTGGTGGTTATGTTGGACTCGAACCGACTAAAAACCACACACTGTTTCGGGTCAAACCCTAGAATACCTGGAATGTAATAGTACTGAAATCTTTTATTATTATTTGCATAATGTGATGAGTTGGTAACGCGGGCGACGTCTGCCATTCTGACCTCGGTAAGCAAACATATTATTATATTTTGTTGAAAATATGTTACTCAATATATCGATGATAGCTAATCTTACGATTTCGTAGACCGTGATTATCTGTAATGCTATTGCGTACTCCGTATCTGTTACCTTCTGTTATTCGTGTTATAGATTTTTTTGTGTAAATGTGTAAAGACGCATTCCTTTGTGCGTTTAAAATGTATTTATTTTTAAGCATTTTATACTAGTTGAACCGTTTTTGGTATAATTATAGGATATAAATAAATCCGAATCTAAGTCATGTTTGTACATATTAATGTGCTTCAAAAGTATTAATTAGTAATCGTATAATAAGTAGATATATTATGAGCAACTTAAGATGAGAAAACTCATACGGCATTTGTGATAAAGCTTGGAAATACGTGAAGATGTGACATAGAATAGAAATTTTGTTATTTGAATAATAATATAGCTTTGGACTTTGGTCCTTTATGGAATAGTTAAGAATTAAAAATATAATTACATTAATATTTTAAGAGTCGAGACTGGAATTAACTACGTTACTTACAAGTCTAGTTTTTGTTAGAGCTAGAGGAACAGGAATGTTATCGAAATTAGATGGAATCTTTCGTATTCGACCCGCGTTTCGACCCAACAGTGAACATTAATAATACTACTATGTCATATAATACTTGAATCTCAATTTAAGTGACAAAACAAAATTGATACAGTTATACAATTTCTATGTACTGGTGACGATAAAATAAATTTACAAAATGAATAACGAAATGTATTAATATTTATATACTGTAATAAGTGACGTATAGAGGTCATGAAAAGAGAATATAATACACTTCAGATTGTAAGCGGAATAAAATATTTTTGGGTTCAAAACGTGGATGTAATGCGAAAAGACGCAAATAGAGATGGCTCATTAAAAAAACAAATATTAAAAATACACATTTTAATAAAATTTTGTATAGACTACGTGAATTTGTGTGTAAATAATTTGGTAGATATTTTATTATCATTTAAAATATGAATGCAGCGTTGAATATTTTATAATAAGTTATTTAAATTTGTAATTTAAAGTTGGCTAGTTTTAATTTATTATGCCGAATTAATTATAATTTGTTTGGAACTTCCTTGTTAAGTTTGCCCTTTATTGTTAAAATATATTAAAACTATATAATGCTTTTGATGAAACAAAATGTGATTTTATTGTTAACTGGCATAAATATCCGATCTCGTTCAATGCTTTTGTACAAAACAGTATTTGTAAAAAGTAATTCATTCACGGTACCGCAAATTTTAAGTTCGGCTATTGTATAGCTGTGTCAAATTGAAAATAGTATATATTATGCATCAATTCATTCTCTATTAAAGTTTGATGCATAAAAATCGTTCCCGTGGTAGCATGTGTTCACTATGCACAACTAATACTTCATATTGTTTTACCGATAATGCTCGTTTTGCCTATAGTGACTCCAGGAGTTAAACTGGCCACAACCAACTGCCACAACAAGAGATACCCAAACAACGGACAATGAGATCGGAGATTTAAATAAATATGCTTAAAATTAGAACCTTCTTTAAACTTATAAAGTTAAAATTGATATTTAATTTATAAATGAGTATATTATCTAGGCATATTTTAACTTTTAAAGCTGTAAATAATTACATTGGTAATTTATTTTCAAATTGTAAATGAGGAACAACTAGACTATAAGTAATGAATTGCTTACTTTGATTTATCGCAAAGACCAACTATAATCATTGTATGGTATCTATTATGTGAAATTGCAATTGAATGCAACGTATATGAAATGAAATCTTATATGAAATCTTATATTCTGCAATTAGGTTACAGGCATTAAGTTACGTTCTCATGAGATTAAAGTAGTATTCTTTTTAATATGAGGAGGTTGGAAGGAGTACACTTGTTCTCTTCAGAAATATGATCAGGTAATTATTTTATAGTGGTCTTCATGGTGCAGCTTTTATTACAGATAAGCAATCATTATCAATATTCTCAGAACATGGTTTTTACTGGCTGGAAAAGAGTTTTATGACAGGATAAAATTTGGTTAAAAAATTCATAAAGTCTGGGCACCCTAACCATATATTCTATTCATAGCCTGAAAACTTGTATTTAAAAAAAAACTAAATAGTTTATTATTTAAGTAATTTGGTTTTAAAATGTGAGTAGCAGTCTGGTTATAGTTATTTAAGAGTAATAGAAAACTCTAACTATATGTTTGCATTCAATTGCAGTTTGTAGCAACGTTTGTAGTTTCAATAAAAAATTATGTTCTCTCAAATCATATGAATGTTCCCATATTTATATCGACTGGATGTTTAAATTAATTTTCAATAAAGAATTGTAATCAAGTGGGTTTTTTTTGTAATCCAACCATTTTAACACTTTTTTCTTAGCACCAACCTTATTCTCGTTGAAATTACTCTAAATAAACACATTTAGATAAATTTTCATACTTTTGTTATAATTTGGTGGCTTGATCTTTAAAAAAGGAGGCGGCTCACGTCGACTGTCTTTTTTTTGTTTATTACCTCAGAACTGTCAACTAGATGAACCGATTTTGATGTTTCTTTTTACTCACTAAAATTCCACCACAGATAAGATAAGATAAGACCTCAGTAGAAGCACTTCAGCCTGTGCTTTCCTTGTAGTCTCATTTCACTTTGGTCCAATTCTTGAAGTCAGTTTTTTTCATTATTCATTTTTGGTCTTTTTACATCATTTTAAATTTAATACAAAATGTAACACGTTTCGAAGCTGGCCTAATCTATTTTTTCAACCACAATATGCCATAGCATGCTGTATTTTACCGAGTGAGTGAGGATACCGGAGGTCCAAGCCCCAACCTCTCTCCCCCTTCCCCTCCCTATCCCTATGAGAGGCCGTTAAAGCACTTGTGACGTCTCTAGGGTTTGCGGTAATCCATGTGCGTTGATAATCGCTTAACATCCGGCGATGCGTTTGCTCGTGTGCCCCCAATACCATAAAAAAGGTGCGAAGAGTTCAACTAGTAACTGCATGAAAAAGGTTAAGTACTCGTGTCGTATTGGAGATGCGAAAAACGTGACCCTAATACATCTGTACAGCTTAAATCGTTTCGCGTAGTCTCCATAACTCGCAATAAACTTTTGTTTTTGGGTGCGTTGAAACAAGAATGTTCTGTTAAGTAAATATTTTTACTACACGTGTTTTGCCCTTTCTGTTTTCCTGGCTTGTTAAAGATAAAGTTTTTAACTTTAATGTTTCATTACGTTACTTTGTTGATCTAACATCTAACAGCATATGTTTTGCCAAAGTATATCAAATGGTAAATAAATTATAAAGAAAGGATTCAATAATCATCAATTGTATTGCGGTGCTATTCGAATTTCTCAGAAGGACAAAGAAATATCTATACTTATGAACGTGGTGGTCAAAAAAGTATCCGACCTAATACTGATACAAGACATTTTTCATATTTTTCTTTATTTTTTTTAACATCGTCATTATCATCTCGTTAAATTTTACACAATTGTCTTAGCGATGCACTAATGCAAATGCAAAAATACAAACTGCACTTCCGCACACTTTACAATCTTCAGCTTGAGGTTGAAAATTTTACCCGCGTTGTAATGTTAAAAAAGTCTATGAACACAAAATAAAATTTACTTCTATTAATAACGTCACAGAAAAAATAAGCACACTTTACTAATAAAAGCATTTCTAGATCTCAGTGTGTAAGTCTTCCTTTAAATAAAATTTCGTTCGAACAATTATGTTGCTTGAAACTTTAAATGTACTTATCGATTTTTTAATCCCTTTATGTTACCTGCTAATTATTTCTTTTACTCATTTTTTATACTTTACACCATCATTTGTCTTATTATGAAGTTACAGCCACGATAAGTTTAATAGTAACATCGCTTAGACATAATAGTCGGCACGGTTGGCTAGTGGTTAAACCGGCCACCACGCTGTTTTCTACTGCGCCAACTGCTTGTTGTGGCTACAAATTCCATATGGGACAACACTTTGTGTGATCCACAAATTACTGTTCTAAGTCTAGATGTTCATATATATGTTTGTAAAGATATCCCACGCTATACAAGATGTACATTGAGAGTTGTCTTTTCCTTAAATTAAGAAAAAAAATTCTTGATTTATAACACTTCACTGTACCATCTTCAAAATATATCGTTCTTTATATGAATTTCATATTCCGCATAAATATATAAGATCAATCTCACAGAAAACTTGATATACTTAACGATACACCGCATAATGCGAAAGGGTATCATGTTTAGCATACACAAGTGGTGTGTACGTACATGTTGTCATGTAAATTTATGCAAAGCACAAAAGTCGATACGTGGTCTCTTGATAAAATGAGAACATCTTAAAGCGTATGTATATTAAGTATAGAAGACCATTGCATAAATGAAGCGGCAGAATAATTTGCAATAAACTTGAGCGTAACTTCAAAACATAAAGTATTTCAAATTATTTTCCGATCATTATCTTATTATGTCTCCTCTCATCATATTTCCCTTTTGTCTATGATTTGTAATATCAAGAAGAAATATTTCATAACAGAGAATGTTTTAGACAAAATATCGAATCAAAACCGTTGAAAATGGCTCTGAAAGTCTGTTACTCCTAAATTATTTTGGACATCGAACCTATACCCTCAAACTAAGCTGAACTAGTAGTATGAAAGCCAGTTTTACTGGTGGTATATTTATATCCTTTTTTTTGTGAATGCATACATATTATAAGTAGAGAACATCTTAATTCCAAAACAAGTATTTGCAGATTCTACAAACATTTGATCTAATCCGGGAACTGAACCCAAGACCTTACCTCAGAAGTCGTATGCGCTACCATTGCGCCACCGAGTTAGTCGAAATAGACATATAAATATCAAGCATTTAATAAATGTAAGTGATATTGTAGTGATTTAAAAAAAAACAAGGTCACACCGCCATCTATCAACAATAATGTGTTAATATAAGTTTAATAACACCATAAAAACAATAAAATCATAACCTTTTTAATACCTGCTATTGTTGATTACCATCAGAGGTCGTGTATTATAAACAACGGCCTTCACGAAAGGATAATTATTACATTGTTTTCTCACATTATACGTTATTATATTTAGTTATACCTACACATTTCACCGACTAATCCATTTATTACAGTTTAGCGGTCAAAAACTCAGTTAATTATTTTGATAACGTAAACGATTTAAAGTAAATAAAAGAACACAGTCAGTATTTGTATAATGCTAGATTTGATTTAAAGTTTTTGATTAGATAAAGATTATTGCTTTTATGGGAAGGTAAAAAAACTCATAGTTAAACAAACTAGAAACTGTACTCAAAAAAAAGTGCGTGCGTACAAAGTACACATGTCAGAAGTGAAACTTCTTAGCTCTCTCCCACCTCTCGCTCCATGGTATTGTGCGTGATACGACAATCGTGATACGAACTCACTTTTTCTCTCGACCTTTCTCACTTGCTTGCTCCCTACTCTCACTCCATCGCTAGTTGCTTCATGCTACGTTCGCCCTGTCTTACTCTGTCTGCTCTACTTAAAAAGAGATCTCTCAATTGGTCTCGATCGCTCTCTCGAGCGATCGAGACCAATTGAGAGATCTCTTTTTCGACACTTCCGTTGCATACTTGCGTGACGTTACATTTGTAAAAAAATTACCCTCATGCGCCTAAAGAAGTTTCACTTCAAAAAAATAGAGTGAGGATTTAATAATCCTATAATCACTTGTTTATTTTTTAATATCACTATAGTCTGCAGTATTCTACAGTATGTGTATGCATGGTTTTTGTGGAATGAGGTGCAAACGATCAGACTTATCACCCGCTAGTAAGCTATTACTTCCGCTCATGGACACCCGCAACACCAGAGGCGTCACAAGTGCGTTGCCGGTCTTTGAGGGAGGAGGATGCGGGAGGGGTTGGGCCTCCAGTATCCTCATTCACTTGGTGAAATAAAGCGGATGGTTTGGTAAAGGGTTTGTTTCAAGAATTCCTTCTTCTTGCAGTCATGTTGTCCTCTGTAGTTTGTCCTTTAACCGCCACTTGCGGAACAATTTACAATTTTCTTATACACACAGGTGTAGAAATAAAAATAGATCATAATGCAAAATATTTTGTCATGGGTGTAAATGGAGCCTAGAATCGCTGAGTCAAGCAGACTTCCCCTGTCATTAATCACAATACAGCTAATTAGGTTCACAATGTCTAAATAATAACTGTCATTCGACTCTCAAAAGAGTACCAAAATTTTTAAGCTAAGAAATGTAATACAGTCTCTGTTTTTTTTTTCTGAATAATATAATGTTACTCCGAAATAGCGTACTGCTGGCGAGACTTTAATGAGCAGATGGAATTTTCGCTCGCAGCTCGGGTAGGTAGAACGCCTTGTAATTTAACGATCTTTTGTGATTTTCGCCGAGATTGTGGAAATATTATAACATAATAATACTTTCAACATAAAAATTTTATTCTAACAGTTTTAGCTGCTACTGCTACACACAAACATATACACTATACATATACACACATA